>BROG01000326.1:0-482500 GCA_030159075.1 Atrina japonica | reverse complement strand
ACGTCACATCTACGGAGCTGATAATAAAATTGATTACGTCATAAACGTCGGTCGGGTGCCAATTTTCTTCATAAGATGCTTATGATACGTTTGATAAAGACCCTTTAACGTAAACTGGGGTCCTGTGACTTTGGGGGCAAAATGATACAGATACATGTACTTGGAAAAACAAAGATGTCGTTATAGTAACCGATTGTTTCTTGGCGTCATTTTCCCGGAATCTGTATCGTTTTGCCACCCAAAGTTACAGGACCGCAGTTATCGTGAAAGGGTCTATTAAAGTCAAAATTTTATTTTTGCGTAATTCTATGTATTTGGATGAGCAAAACCTACAAAAGCCGTTAATTTGATAATATTCTGTATTCAATTACTATATAAACATCCCATAAAGTGTATTAGACAGTCCATCCTATTGAAGCAGTTTTGATCCAATGCAAAGAAAAAAAATTGTTTTAATTCTGAAAAAAAAACATTAAAATTGTGTCTTATGACAGGTTCTTTCTCTCTCTCTCTTGTTTTTGTAACGCGTCGATACGGAAAGGAAGTTATAGGGAAGTATATCTATATTTATTTTCCTCATTTTAATAATTCAACACTTAAAACTGCATAAAACAAAACAGACGAAGTGAAACATCACAACAGATAACGTTGTTCTTACATGGAAACTTGGATACTTAACGGTAAGGCCATTTCAGTTATAACATATATTGAGACAGGTTTCTGGAAGTTAATATAACCACGTTGAATTTGTGGTTATGAATAACGATAATAATACTAAGGATGATCAATATAACTTTTGATACTTTCGCACTGACGGCTGGTGGATCCCGGATTTTCCGTTATCACACCAATGTGTTCCGTACAGAGGCCTAAACCTAACCTAACCTCTGTATAAAACATGAAAATGTACAACATACATAGCACTGTGATAATCCATTCAGAATGTTAATTAGAGTCCTTAATTGATATATAATCCTTAAAAGTTGTAGAACAATTAACTGACTGAGAGGTCGCACCTGTCCAGACAATTGGGATTAGTCTGTGACAGGTGCCCCTTAAGGTATAGCCTAATTAATAAGTATTGAACTTACACCGCAATCATCGTGATTAATAAAATGTTTACAATAACATGTACAGGTACTAACATTACTGAAATAACAGAAACTGGGTAATTAAAATTAAATGTCCAAATTGTCAAATTCTGAATTTAAATATACAACTTAAAATGTCCAAAAATTGAGGTATAATTTTGCTCGGTCACATTAAGATTTAAACTCCACCAGTTTTATGTCATTTCACGGAAGGGTAGTTTAGTTTATGAATTATCATAAACGCACTCTAAAACCGCTGAAGTTACAGCTTTGAATTTCGAGAAAGAAAAGGCCTCCGTGGCCGCGTGGTTAGAGCATCTCGGTTTGAACCATGGCGTCTCTAACTTTTGGTCAGCGCAGGTTCGAACCTCGCTAGACTGTAAGCTGTTTTTGTGAGAAAGTTTGCCACTTGAGGAAGGAAGGTCGATGGTCACTTTCTGGGTACCTCGCAACCGGATTCCCCCTCCACCGTTAAAAACTGGTCGCCGCCATATAATGGAAATACAAATGTATTGTACGTACTCATGAGAAACTGGCTAGAAACATTTTTACGAGTTTGTGGTTATTTCACCATAGAGACGTTACCAATACAAAGGACATTTTTAGTAAGAGGTTAACAACACATTAAATGACGAAATTAAATATGGGATCATTATCACTAAAAATTCAACACCAAGATTACACTTTATAATGTAAATATTTGAGTTAAGAATTTCTGGAAAATAATATCACTCCGCTTGAAAACATAGGTCTAGAGAACGTCCCAAAGATCTGCTATAAAATGTTTGTGTAACAACTTTTATGAGTATTGTGGTATCGTTTTTATGTTTTAAAAGGTAATGTTTAATTAGTTTTAACTTTGTTTAATCATGAAAAATGAAAATATTAGGGTTTTTTTGTTTTGTTTTTTGTTGTTTTTTTTTTACTTTTCTTTTTACTTTTCTTGTGCTAGTTTAAAGCCAGTCCATGAATAATAAAAAGTATGTCATATTGTCACACGATAACGTTTGATTTCTTTTTCAGGATCTTTGAGATATTTTAAAACAAGAGATGGGAAATTGTTTGAACTGATTGTGTTACAAATTAGTTATCAGAATCTGTGATTCAAGTGTATGATGTTGACGTCAAATATATCATAACGTGGAATCTGAAGCGTCAATATGAACCAGGGCACAAATTCTTCAATCACCCCAACTCAGGCGAATGAAACGACAGGTTTTTATTTCTTGCATTTCTTTGATTTTTAACTTTATTTCACTTTAAAGTGACAAACTTAACCAATATTTTCACGATTGTTTGTTTGTTTTGTTTTTTTTATTGTTGTTTAACGTCCCACTCAAGAATCTTTCATTTATATGGAGACGTCACCATATGCCGGTGAAGGGCTTCAAATTTTGGCCTATGCTCGGCACTTACGGCCATTGAGCAGTGAGGGTTCTTTAACGTGTCGACACCTACTGTAACACGGCACCTTGGTTTTTACTGTCTCATTCGAAGGAAACCAACCTGCCCCCGGCTAGACTCGAACTCACGACCTCACGATCAAGAGTCGAGCGCGCTACCGATTGAGCCAGATCGGCTCAATATTTTCACAAAAGCAACAGTTAAACAGAATTTAATACCGTTATAACAACCAATAACAGCAATTACAATATTGGTCACACAGTTATGCACACACGCGCGCGCTTGCACTAACACACACGCTGTTGTTTAAACGTCGGCAAACGACACGTTTTTGTTGAAATTAAGCTCACATTTATATTTTTGCAGTTTGTTTCTTTTTATAATTATTTTGGCAGTAAACATGTTAACAACCATAATAGTCTTAATATATTTTCAACAAAATGTAAAAAAAGATAAAAACCCAAATATATCACACATATACCTTTCTGTCTTCACGATGACCTCAAATAATTTTTATACTGACCTCAAATGATTTTTATACTGACCTCAAATGATTTTTACAATGACATGAAATGATTTTTACATTGACCGCAAACAATCTTTACAATGACCTCAAATGATCTTTAATTATTTTTACACTGACCTCAAATGATCTTTACACTGTCCTCAAAATATTTTTACAATGAGCTCAAGTGATGATTTTTCTTGTATTTCAGATGACAAAGGGGATCTTTTAAATCGAGGTAGGTTGAATTACACGACAGTTATAAATATGTAACATGAAATCTAACATGCATGTTTGTGTCTGTGTGTGTGTTTGTATGTGTGTATGTATTTATTTATGCATCTTTACATTGACATCAAATAATCTTTACACTGACCTCAAATGATCTTTACAACGACTTCAAGAGATTTTTACAATGACTTCAAATGATATTTACACTGACCTCAATTGATCTTTACACTGACCTCGAATGATCTTTACACTGACCTCAAATGAATTTTACACAGATCTCAAATATCTTCTACAGGGACATGAAAAGATCTTTACACTGACCTCAAATAAATTTAACAATTACCTCAATGGCTTAAATGATTTTTATAATGGCCTCAAATGATCTTTACACTGATGTCTAATGATCTTTACACTGACCTCAAATGATCTTCACATTGACCTCAAATGATCTTTACACTGACCTCAAATAAAATTTACAATTACCCCAATGACTTAAATGATTTTTATAATGACCTCAGATGATCTTTACACTGATCTCTAATTATCTTTACAATGAACCCAAATGATCTTTACACTGTCCTCAAATTATCTTTACAATGGACCCCAATGATCTTTACAAAGACCTCAAATGACCTTTGCATGGACCTCACATGATCTTCACATTGACCTCAAATGATATTTACACTGACCTCAAATAAATTCTACAATGACCCCCAATAACCCGTAAATGACTTAAATGATTTTTACAATGATCTCAAATGATCTTTACACTGAACTCAAGTAAATTTTAGAACCCCAATGATCTTTACAATGAGTATATGATTTTTATAATGACCTCAAATGATCTTTACACTGACCTCAAATGATCTTCACATTGACCTCAAATGATCTATACACTAACCTCAAATAAATTTTACAATGACCACAATGATATTTACAATGACTTAAATGATTTTTACAATGACCTCAAATGATCTTTACACTGTTTTTACACTGTTCTCAAATGATTTTTACATTGTCCTCAAATGATCTTTACACTGTTTTTACACTGTTCTCAAATGATTTTTACAATGACCTCAAATGATCTTTACACTGTTTTTACACTGTTCTCAAATGATTTTTACAATGACCTCAAATGATCTTTACACTGTTTTTACACTGTTCTCAAATGATTTTTACATTGTCCTCAAATGATCTTTACACTGTTTTTACACTGTTCTCAAATGATTTTTACAATGACCTCAAATGATCTTTACACTGTTTTTACACTGTTCTCAAATGATTTTTACAATGACCTCAAATGATCTTTACACTGTTTTTACACTGTTCTCAAATGATTTTTACAATGACCTCAAATGATCTTTACACTGTTTTTACACTGTTCTCAAATGATTTTTACAATGACCTCAAATGATCTTTACACTGTTTTTACACTGTTCTCAAATGATTTTTACATTGTCCTCAAATGATCTTTACAATGACCCCAAATGATCTTTACAATGACCCCAAGTTGTATTTACAATGACCCCAAATGATCTTTACACTGTTTTTACACTGTTCTCAAATGATTTTTACATTGTCCTCAAATGATCTTTACAATGACCCCAAATGATCTTTACAATGACCTCAAGTTGTATTTACAATGACCTCAAAATGTATTTACTGTGAGTTCAAATGACACTTTTCTTGTTTTTTGTATTTGTAGGGTGGTTGGATATAATCAATATAAGTAAGTTGAATTACACCACATTTATAATATGTTTTACATGTATGTATGTATGTATGTATGTCTGTCTGTCTGTCTGTCTGTCTGTCTGTCTGTCTGTCTGTGTGTATGTATGTATGTATGTATGTATGTTTGTATGTATGTATGTATGTATGTATGTATGTATGTATGTATGTATGTGTGTGTGTGTGTGGGTAGGTAGGTAGGTAGGTAGGTAGGTAGGTAGGTAAGTAGGTAGGTGGGTGGGTGGGTGGGTAGGTAGGTAGGTAGGTAGGTAGGTAGGTAAGTAGGTAGGTGGGTGGGTGGGTGGGTAGGTAGGTAGGTAGGTAGGTAGGTAGGTAGGTAGGTAGGTAGGTATGTATGTATGTATGTATGTATGTATGTATGTATGTATGTATGTATGTGTGTATGTATGTGTGCATGTATGTATGTATGTCCGTTTGAGCATCATAGCATTATAAGAATTGAAGATGTTACTCGGATGGTAAAAATTTCTATTTACAATTCTTATCATCGCAAATAATTGCACAAAATGAAAAATATCGTGAATTTCATTGTTTCAAATCCTTGATTAAGAGTCAGAGTGAAACATATTTGAAACGTCAGTGATGGCGAATTGCACACTATTTAGATTTTAATATTATTATTATTATTTTAATTCGATGTCATTATGTACAAATGTTAAAAGGGTATTAACTGTATTTGTTTTAAAATTATCTCCCTTTTTACTACTTAGATCGATATACAATAACAAAAAAGAGAATACTCAGATATAAAAATTCTTAAATTTTGTGAAACTTGCAGTTTGGCACATATTCACTTGCAATTGTTTAATTCAACTTTACTATTTGTGTATGCCTACCGCGCTGAACCCTACCTTATTTTCACAAAATTTATAGGAATAGAAGATATTTTAGGTCTGTGTATACAAATGTTGTTCTTATTTGCTATTATATATCCCGTACAAGTAGTAAAATTGGGGGGGGGGGGGGGCGGGTTAAACACAGCTAATGCCCCGATTATTTGCAAACAAAGCAACACAGGGAGGTGTAATCTTTTATTCTTTTTATTATATATATTTGCATTCCGTCTGAGATACATGTTTTATATGACTCTAGTGATATTTAGTATTTTATTAGTTAAAACAAAATCAAAATAGATATGCATACGATTAATTCATCGATCAAAAATCACAATTCTCGTCACTGTATCTATTATGATCATTTAATCTATCATCAGTCCGTATTAATTTATTTATATATTTATTTATTTATTTATTTATTTATTTATTTACTTTTTTATTAATCTCGCTTTACATGAATTATAAAATATTGACTACTTTAAAATTCATTCAGACATAAAAAAAAAATCTTATGTAGCCTTATACACAGTCGAAAGGACTACAAACCCACCCGCTGAGAATCCCAGCGCGGTTACATGACATGGCAATATACTGGAAGGTGTGAAGTACGGGGGTGTTTTAAGGATTTAAAATATCATACATCAAAGGGGGTCGTTGTTCTTTTTTATTTATAAAACACGAGATCGTAGGAAAGAAAAACTCAAAATAAAGCGGAACAAGAAACAATACTTTGTAAAATAATTTTTGTTTGTAAATTGATTTTGTCGTATGTTTTGTCGCGAGTGTAAAATATTTGTGTATTGGTGCAGTGCGTGAAAATGAACTTTAAATCAGGGTGTCTAGTACGTATATTTAGTTTTTATAAAATATTTTTGAATAATTATAGAGGGCGAAGCCCTCATATATGTAGAGAAGCTCACATTTTTTAATTCCTACTACATCCGGGGACCCGTACTACTAATGGAAAAAATTCTGCTCACATCGGGAATTTGCGCGTGACAGAAACAAAATGTCGGAAATGCGAAGTCATTACTTTTAAAGTGCATTACAAACAGAGTAATAAACTACCGTACTAGCAAACGTTTTGCAGACCGAGACTAGGCCATAACGACCAGAGTTGTACATCGAACCCGATCACGAAGTGCCTCAATTATTCTGGTAATGTGAACTACACGAAGTTATGGATATGCTGAGATAGAGAAAAATATACTGCATAAAACCATGTTTGTGCATTTAATTTATGACTAATAAATACCACATAGATTCTATTTAAGTTTTAGCACAGAAGAAACAGTCAGTCAATCAATATTTTATTTAAAACAATGAGTGAATAACCGGGACATTTACGTGATAAAAACACTGAATATTAATCCCTTTGCCTTTAGTGATTCTGTCGTGTTGCCCCCGACAGGGGGGCAACACGACGGAATCTCCAAAGGGATTAACTGAAGGTGTAAATCTGTTGATGAATGCCTTCGCCCTCTCCATAGGTTTACCTATGTATTATTTATAATAGCGAGCGCAGCTCGAGCGGCGCAAAGCGCCGCTCGCGAAGCGAGCTTTTATGGTAATGCGTATGTGTAAGTACAAATAGGTTAAATTTACACATACTATGAGCAAAAAAACTTTCGTCTAACAGTCGCGGGTCAAGTTCGCGATGAATATTGCATTTTTATCGAGAAGGTCAAAAACAAAATTTGTGATCATATATCACACCATGAAATTTTTTTTAAAAATAGTACGAAGGCAAATAACTCCTTATTAATCGCACACAGGATTTTTAAAAACTGGTTAACAGCGTCTACTAGCAGACATCATTTTTACCTACCAGAAATGAAGAGTTCCGACCAAGGGCGTTAATGGCTTTCCTAACCCGACACGCTCAGTTACGCTGGATGGTAGGACTCGCGCCAGACATCGGATATTTCTTAACTTGTTAATTTCAAAATAAGTTTTAAAAAAATGAACTGACAGTTTATTTTTGAGAATATTGAGATGTACTCATGTTGCAGTTGTCCTACTATTGCAAGTCCCATGAGGTAATTTCTGGGTTTCTCTCACGGAGATCGAAATACTCTCTCGTATCATACCATGTATGATTTTAAATTTTACCATCGGTTATTCACGTAGAATTATTTTGGAATCAATTTCACTAATAAAAATATGATGGAATTAACAGTAACATAGTAACTATGAACGCTTCAAATGAAAGACTGTATCAATTTACTGACGTAAAAGTTAAGTCAATTTCGACAAATATGACAGATTAGCTGCTTTCTAAGGGGAAAAAACTCGGTCATCCTGCAGGAACATTTTTTGAAAATTGTGTACAAATTTACAGTAGAAAATAAATTAGCCGATACAAACTTCCTATATAGGTTTTTAACACTTCCATAGCCATACAGAAATTATTACACGAAGATAAAAGAACAAGTGAATAATTATCTGAAATTAAAATTTAATTTAAAGCTCCCTTCTCCCCTCAAAAAAAAAAGGAAAAAGAAAATGCACTTTAATTACTTTATAATAAAAATATAGCTACTCTACATACATATCATTTTTGCTGTGATATTTTTATTTTACTTCCAGTAGCCTATATTTTGGTCTTCATGAATTCACTGGAATCACTGGTTAAACATCGAACTAAGCCTTTTGACTTCTTTGACGTATCATAATATTTGACTACTAATCTTATGCTGGTACACAACTTACTTACTTCTCTATATTGAATTTCTATGTGCCCAATTTAACTGTAGATCTACATTGTTATATTTTGATTTTAAATGATACATATTTAAAGAAAAAATAATCATTACATCTGAAGAGGAACTGATAAATATTTTAGTTGACGTTAGTACACCCAACCTTATAATAACAAATTTACAACACAGTGAAATTTTAGGTTTAAACATGTTATTGGTTGAAAAAAAAAACAACAAAAAAAGAATAAGAACATATAAGTCTGATAAACCTTCCTTGCTTGCTTTAGCTTGATGAATAATTAATTGCCACTCGTCCGTGAGAGACACGGGGAGAGATGTTTAGTGTGTGTGTCCTTGCTTGAGTTGTTTGTTTTCTCCAATGACTTTTTAAATTGACACTACACTTGTCATCAGATTGTCAATTACAGATTGATAATTTCTTCACCATGAACCGATAAAAAAATTGTTTTAATTTAACATATGCACTTTAATGGTCATTCATAATTGTGATACATTTGAGAGTCTTGTTGAATGTTCGCATTTTGATGGTTTTTGTTTTTAGTATACAGATGTATTTACCAGGGCTCACCCTGCCATTATTCAATAATTCATTAAGCCATGGATTCATTTTTCTCATGATTGGTTAAACATGAAATTGGCTAATTTTCTGCCTAATTTTTGTTCCTGTTTGGTGCATATTTTGAGCGATGACAGACAAATAGGTTTGACCACTGATAAATAAAGCCTAGGCTCTCTATATTGCTGGTTTGAAAGCATAAGTAAGACATAGGACAGTTTTCACTGTAACAGCGTTAGCAGGATTTATGAAAGTTATCCCATTGGCCAATCAAATCAACCACCAGAATTTGACAAAAATTCGCAAAATGTATATATAAATCAGTAATTTGCACTTGCTATCAGCCTGTTGTCTCATTGTCTTAATGCAAGAATCGCGAAGAAAGAAGTGTCAAATAAGGTGTAGAATTTTGGTTTATTTCTCGATCACAGGCAACATAGAAACTTTATAAAAGTTTGACAAAGCGTCAAGAAAAACCGGAAAATGCGAGATCTGTAGTACAATGCCACTCATTACATATATGTCTCTTATTGCCAATACCGTATTCTACCCAATAAGCGCCTACGGAAAAAAATGTGGGCGCTTATTGGAACTAATCAATAGTCAAACTGAAGAAAAGCATTTATTTTTTTTACAAGGATCGGTGGTAAAATTGTTGTAGTTAATACAGTGGACACCTATTGACATTCTTGTTTTGTATGGGGCTAGAGATAGCTATTACGTTTTTGTGGTTCACATTGCCTTGTCAATTGGCTAGGAAAGGTACGTTATCATGTTTAAAAAGGGGAAGGATGCTTATAAGCTTATAAATAGGGCCATGGATGCTTATTGGATTGAATGTGGTATCGGTGGAGCAGCATATCATTATTAACATTTGTAAGATGTATCGATACATGAGTATTTCACTAAGAAGTTTTACTTTTAAAAATTTTCCAAACAAAGACCAAGCTGCGCTCGCTTTCAAGGCTTTGCCTTAATTCATATTAGCGAGCGCCGCTCGCGAAGCGAGCTTTTATGGTAATGCGTATGTGTAAGTACAAATAGGTTAAATTTACACATACTATGAGCAAAAAAACTTTCGTCTAACAGTCCCGGGTCAAGTTCGCGATGAATATTGCATTTTTATCGAGAAGGTCAAAAACAAAATTTGTGATCATATATCACACCATGAAAATTTTTTTAAAAATAATACGAAGGCAAATAACTCCTTATTAATCGCACACAGGATTTTTAAAAACTGGTTAACAGCGTCTCCTAGCAGACGTCATTTTTACCTACCAGAAATGAAGAGTTCCGACCAAGGGCGTTAATGGCTTTCCCTAACCCGACACGCTCAGTTACGCTGGATGGTAGGACTCGCGCCAGACATCGGATATTTCTTAACTTGTTAATTTCAAAATAAGTTTTAAAAAATGAACTGACAGTTTATTTTTGAGAATATTGAGATGTACTCATGTTGCAGTTGTCCTACTATTGCAAGTCCCATGAGGTAATTTCTGGGTTTCTCTCACGGAGATCGAAATACTCTCTCGTATCATACCATGTATGATTTTAAATTTTACCATCGGTTATTCACGTAGAATTATTTTGGAATCAATTTCACTAATAAAAATATGATGGAATTAACAGTAACATAGTAACTATGAACGCTTCAAATGAAAGACTGTATCAATTTACTGACGTAAAAGTTAACAGTCAATTTCGACAAATATGACAGATTAGCTGCTTTCTAAGGGGAAGAAACTCGGTCATCCTGCAGGAACATTTTTGAAAATTGTGTACAAATTTACAGTAGAAAATAAATTAGCCGATACAAACTTCCTATATAGGTTTTTAACACTTCCATAGCCATAAAGAAATTATTACACGAAGATAAAAGAACAAGTGAATAATTATCTGAAATTAAAATTTAATTTAAAGCTCCCTTCTCCCCTCAAAAAAAAAAGGAAAAAGAAAATGCACTTTAATTACTTTATAATAAAATATAGCTACTCTACATACATATCATTTTGCTGTGATATTTTTATTTTACTTCCAGTAGCCTATATTTTGGTCTTCATGAATTCACTGGAATCACTGGTTAAACATCGAACTAAGCCTTTTGACTTCTTTGACGTATCATAATATTTGACTACTAATCTTATGCCGGTACACAACTTACTTACTTCTCTATATTGAATTTCTATGTGCCCAATTTAACTGTAGATCTACATTGTTATATTTTGATTTCAAATGATACATATTTAAAGAAAAAATAATCATTACAACTGAAGAGGAACTGATGAATATTTTAGTTGACTTTAGTACACCCAACCTTATAATAACAAATTTATAGAACAATGAAATTTTAGGTTTAAACATGTTATTGGTTGAAAAAAAAACAACAAAAACAAAAAAAGAACAAGAACATATAAGTCTGATAAACCTTCCTTGCTTGCTTTAGCTTGATGAATAATTAATTGCCACTCGTCCGTGAGAGACACGGAGAGAGATGTTTAGTGTGTGTGTCCTTGCTTGTCCAATGACTTTTTAAATTGACACTACACTTGTCATCAGATTGTCAATTACAGATTGATAATTTCTTCACCATGAACCGATAAAAAAATTGTTTTAATTTAACATATGCACTTTAATGGTCATTCATAATTGTGATACATTTGAGAGTCTTGTTGAATGTTCGCATTTTGATGCTTTTTTTTTAGTATACAGATGTATTTACCAGGGCTCACCCTGCCATTATTCAATAATTCATTAAGCCATGGATTCATTTTTCTCATGATTGGTTAAACATGAAATTGGCTAATTTTCTGCCTAATTTTTGTTCCTGTTTGGTGCATATTTTGAGCGATCACAGACAAATAGGTTTGACCACTGATAAATAAAGCCTAGGCTCTCTATATTGCTGGTTTGAAAGTATAAGTAAGACCTAGGACAGTTTTCACTGTAACAGCGTTAGCAGGATTTATGAAAGTTATCCCATTGGCCAATCAAATCAACCACCAGAATTTGACAAAAATTCGCAAAATGTATATATAAATCAGTAATTTGCACTTGCTATCAGCCTGTTGTCTCATTGTCTTAATGCAAGAATCGCGAAGAAAGAAGTGTCAAATAAGGTATAGAATTTTGGTTTATCTGTGAACATTTATTTCTCGATCACAGGCAACATAGAAACTTTATAAAAGTTTGACAAAGCGTCAAGAAAAACCGGAAAATGCGAGATCTATAGTACAATGCCACTCATTACATATATGTCTCTTATTGCCAATACCGTATTCTACCCAATAAGCGCCTACGGAAAAAAATGTGGGCGCTTATTGGAACTAATCAATAGTCAAACTGAAGAAAAGCATTTAATTTTTTACAAGGATCGGTGGTAAAATTGTTGTAGTTAATACAGTGGACACCTATTGACATTATTGTTTTGTATGGGGCTAGAGATAGCTATTACGTTTTTGTGGTCCACATTGCCTTGTCAATTGGCTAGGAAAGGTACGTTATCATGTGTAAAAAGGGGAAGGATGCTTATAAGCTTATAAATAGGGACATGGATGCTTATTGGATTGAATGTGGTATCGGTGGAGCAGCATATCATTATTAACATTTGTAAGATGTATCGATACATGAGTATTTCACTAAGAAGTTTTACTTTTAAAAATTTTCGAAACAAAGACCAAGCTGCGCTCGCTTTCAAGGCTTTACCTTAATTCATATTAAATAGGTTTTTACATCTGTCATCAAGATTAACTCGGAGATTAGTGTTTTGACAGGTAATTGACAACTTGGATCTGCTAGATTTGTCTCCCCTTAAAACCTTCTATCTGTACTAGGGACATACCTATCTACCGTAAAATGTGACAATTCTAGTACCTTCCCCAACAGGCATTAAAATTTGACCGTTTATACAATGAACACCTTCAAGTCAAAATTAATATGTGACCTTACACACAATAGTCCGTGAAAGATACGTTGTAATTCATCGAACCAATAATCAATCTATTCATCATCATCATCATCATCGTCATCATCAGCAGCAGCATCTATATCTACATCATTTGCATCATCATTGTCCAGGTCATCATTACAATAATCTCTACCATCACCATAATCGTCGCCGTTGTAGTTTTTGTTGTTTTCATTATCATTACAGTCATTGGGTGCACTTGCTTTTTAGCCGGTCTTACCATCGGGATTTCGCTCACGGTATTAGCAAGGTAAGTTAATACATACGCATAACACAAAAACGTATTGTTTACATTTTTTTCTGTTGCAGTTACACTAACTTCGCGGTGTGGGAATGATTTCCACTTTCATTTTTATGACAGAGCTCATCAAATTAATAATTGTATCATATTATCTACATGTATATATTTAGGGTAATCAACCGAGTTTTTCTCACGAAGGACCTAGATCTGTTGACCACAATCAGTTTGTGTTATGTCCTTATTATGTTGAAATGGCATCCGCGTATGCTGTCACTGGGTTACATCCTTGAAAACCGGAAGTTTAGAAAATGAAAGTAACATAAAAATTGTTGGGAGCGGACATACACAGATATAAGATAATATCAATGTATACCTTTCGTATTACATAAGGGTTTGTGACGAATATAACATTGAATATGCTTACGATTTATAAAAGATTGGTAAAATCAGGCACATCCATCCATAGGCGTCATTAATAAAATCACCATTTTCACATAGCTTTCTATGTAACACAAACATTTTCCAAATAATTGATCTTACTATTGCATTTGTAAATGTCTTGTGAATAATTGCACATTTGTATTAAAGTGCATTCATTTTCTTTCTAACGCGGTTTGGTATGTGTCGATTTTATTTTATAAAACTTAAGCTTCATATATTTTTAAGTGACAAGTGGAATTAACAGTCACTGCAGCTTGTTTCGAGTTATTCAGTTTCAAATATATTTACTGGAATATAAATATCATGCAGTGGCAGGTGCCTGCTTTGAAAAGTGCCTCAGATAAAAGTAATGCCACTTGTCATCTTTACAAGAAAGAATATTCTGTGTTTGAGTGTCGAATTACAATACTTCGATAATTTATATTAAAACGGAGCGAGTCACAGATTACGTCAGAAGAATACAATAAAGACAATTATATATATATATAATTAATATATATATATATATATATATATATAGACAATAGGGTGACAAAAGTGAGTAATATTTTTCTCTATATATTTCATATAAAACTGCATTTTTCCAAAAAAAAAACTATTACACGGTCATTTCGTGTTCAATTTCAATAAAAATTTTCACCATCAACAATTAGTGTTTTGAAATTTCTGCGTTTGTTTTGATATAAATTCCAATTGTTTTGTTTTAAATTACCTGTCAGTTTTGCAGATTACACAATTTAAATGTCTCTTTATAATATGTGTAAATAGGGAATTATGACATATGGAATTTAATTTTATGTTAAAATTCGTGAATCTTGAAAACGGAAAATTTTAACGTTATGAGCTCATACACAATGAAACTATTAAATATTTAAGTTTTGTGGTACAAGTTTTACCAAAATTGGTATAGAATTGACTTAACATGAATGTTTTGAAAATTTGGAAATTTATGTGAAATATATAGAGAAAACTAAAATTTATACTCACTTTTGTCACCCTACTGTATAAACAGTAAAACTTGCTTTAATGACCACCTGTGTATAAAGACCACCTGATCATAAAGACCATTTTGCTGTCCCCAATAGTACCATTTGTGTACGCAACAACTTGTATATAAAGACCACCACCCTATAAAAATAGATTTTATTGTGGCTCTATGGGGGGTCTTTATATATATTCCGTATATTCCATTAATATATATATATATATATATATATATATATATATATATATATATATATATATATATATATATATATATATATATATATATATATATATATACGTGTGTGTGTGTGTGTGTGTGCAAAGTATTCTTAAGTTTAATGTACAAAACAATATTTTTTCTCCTCGCTTGCCTTGTACTGTAGTTGAACGACATTTATCGAAAAAAAGCCAGGTGGAAAATTTCTTATTTGTAACTGGCGAGTTTCAAGTTTGTCCGGAACTCCGATTTCTCTACCAATTTTGTATCATAGCACTTGAAAATTCCAAGAAATCGCCATAATGTTGGAATCACTTAATTGATATTAAGAAATATTTTGGAACAGTGTAATGGCTCGAAAAATTGACGTTCTAGCATATATCATGCGGCTCAATAATGCTAGAGGTATTATATTTTATTCATTGCCATGTCTTGATTTTGTAATTTACCAGGTGGGTGTGAAATACAATTTATCAACCATCTAGTAAATCCAAACGATAAAATATGACACAATACTGGAGTACATCTCACCTATCATTAAAATATTTCCATTAATTAACAGTACACAATTTATCAAAAAGATATTTATTCCAGGATTTATCTAATAAAAAGTTTAATTTAATAACAGGACGTGTTGCAAGAAGAAAACCAAAGACTATAACAAAGTTGTTTGTAGAGTCGAAAACGAGCAAATCATTTCAGACAACGGAGTAAATGTAACTAAAGGACAGAAGTCAAGTCATGTTCGATCCAAAGTGTCTACGAAAACCAGAAAGGCGGATACACTGGATAATAGGCGGAATGCTCCAGGACAGTTACGAAGAACAAACTCGGAACAGTATGAATTAGCTAGACCACTAAATAGTAGTACATCTGAACAGACAGACATGATATATAAAAATTCTGGTAACCCCCAAAACACCAGAGCACAGAAGTATGGTGGGGAAACTAGAAAGAAGAAAAAACAAACGGATACATTCACCAGAAAAAACTCGCTTACTGATCGAAAAGAACAAACTCGCATCAAGAGGACTAACTCAAGCGACTACGTATTTGCGCGTTCAGATAGGAACATTTCTGCTGGGGAACCTATGGTGCGTTTCACTGATGATGTCGTCAAATTCGAAACTGAAAATACATTAGAGGAAGAAAGACTCCGAAGAAAATATTCGACCGACTATGAATTCGCTTGCCCCAGTGACAGTTCATTTGCTGGAAAGTCGGGTAATTCTGCTGTTGCTTTGACGAATAAAATAAACCCAATATCTAACATGTATAATGGCTCAATTCGAGGTCATGACACCAGACGGAACGATCAACATACTGTTGAAACCAAGTTACAGAGGACCGATTATGAAATGGCCAGACCAACCGGAAGTGACCTTAGTCATGTAGCAAATCATGATGCAATGTTCAAACAAAGCGAATATGAACTGGTAAAACCAGTCAAAAATAACGCTTAAGAAGGCCTCATATTCCTGATATTGATGACCACGAATGTAGAGAATATATATATATATATATATATATACATAGGCGTCGGAACCGGTGCCGGGGTGGGCTTTTTGCAAAGATACACATAGGTGTTAAAAATTGGGGCTTAGCCCCAGACGTTTCTGGCGTGTGTATGTGTTTTAAGTTGGTTTAGCCCCCGCCCCCCTACTTTCAATTTGCTTCCGATGCTGATGTATATATATATATATATATATATATATATATATATATATATATATATATATATATATATATATATATATATATATAATATTTATGATATTCATAAAAACCATGATTAAACTGCATATTTTCAAACAGGAAGTGCTTCCCCAATATGTACATAATTCTAAAAATGAAAGTAACTTGGATTATTTTTCTTTTTATTTTAAGCCAAGCTATACCAAAGATAGTACGGTTTCTGTTGTTATGTATTTTGAGGTAAATATGAACTCTTAACTGCAATGCAATATCTGAAAATAAAATCTGACAACTAAGTCACAATCGAACACTCTTATATGTGTTGCAGCTGAGGTGCCTTAGACAAAGAGTTTCCATACTACAATATTAACAAAACATGCAGAATCTGTAAAATAATTAGATATTATGTCAGTGGTGCTTGATTCCTACCAACTATTTAGTACTTAAGTGTTTGCGTATACATATCATATTTATTATATTTTTCAATATACATAATATATATATATATATATATATATATATATATATATATATATATATATATATATATATATATATATATATATAAACAAAAAAACAAACAACACTATATACATGTATCTTAGGGTGTCAGATCTAAGCAATAGATACAAGTCGGGAAAATAATATATAAAGCACTAAAGTGATTAAAGACATGGACAAAATAAATGTAAAATTTTCGGGACGACCTGTCCCTTCTTCAGGACAAAATCCTCTTGCTGACTACTGGACTAAGACGGACCTCAGAATGCTGACTACTGGACTAAGACGGACCTCAGAGTGCTGACTACTGGACTAAGACGGACCTCAGAATGCTGACTACTGGACTAAGACTGACCTCAGAGTGCTGATTACAGGACTAAGACGGACCTCAGAGTGCTGATTACTGGACTAAGACGGACCTCAAAATGCTGACTACTGAACTACGACGGACCTCAGAATGCTGATTACGGGACTAAGACGGGTCTCAGAATGCTGATTACTGGACTAACACGGACTAAGATTTAACCATAAATCTACGTGAATTATGTAAATTTTAACGACATATTTGAAATAACTACTTCCTGTCCTGGTACATTCGATTGCAAGATGTGCTGAGACTGTGCCAGAGTAGATCAAATACGCCCTTTATATCACTCGTACACCAAGGTAAAAAAAAAAGAATTCCTAATATGGAATCCCCCTAAATAACTCCATTAATACATCGACATTTTTAAAGTCTTTTTCATTTTCGTCGGTTAGGAGTCGTTTTCTAATGAAAATGTCAAAATTACAATATGTCCAGAAAATTACAATAACGTCCCCGGAATGTGACTTTAATTAATTTCAATTGCAAAAGTGACAAACCTGGGTAACTCAAGTAATTTTCACAAAATCTATAGGAATTTAAGAAGTTTTATGTTTGTGTCTGTCTTTTTGTTAATGACCTCTTACAATCTTGGAATATTTAGCTATGATCTGGACCTCGAATTGAACCCAGAACTGCATTTGATTGGGCTGAACTCAATTCGTCAAGCCGATTGTCTGCTTACTTGCTTGGTATTCAGTTCGATACACTTGTTTTTATTGTTCCCGTGTAGTACGATAAAACAAAGAAACCGCAATACATTTAAGAACACTTTCAAGTAATTTCATTGCAATCATTTGTAAAAACTTCCCGTTCTGAATCATCAAAATAAACCCTTACTTCAACAAGTGTTCGAGCCGACCTGGCTTAGTCGGTAGTGCGCTCGACTCTGGATCGTGAGGTCGTGAGTTTGAGTGTTTACGACCTTCTGAACTAGAATAACCTTTGACTTTAAGGTCTATAAGTGCATTAATTCGTTCACATCAAAAACGATAATGGAATACGCTCAATATATACAAGATATAAAATGAATATTATACGACAAACCACATAATTTATTGACCCAAGTACAGATTCTGTTGGGACACACTGGTTTTAAGATATATAAAAGTAAGAATTGTCTCATATATATATATATATATATATATATATATATATATATATATATATATATATATATATATATAAATATAAAGTTTTATATATCGCTGAGATGTAGATCTATATAGATGGCAAAATCTGCATCGCACGCCATATCAACCCGAGGGCATGCGATGCAGATTTTGTCATGTTTTGTTGTTTTTATCATATATTTAAAACTCTACTTGTAAATAGATAAATACTATAATACATGTATCAACGATAAAAAATATTTTTTTTAATTGTTTTAAATTTGCCGTGTTATAATCGCGACTTGCGTCCGTCGGCTCTCGGTAAAATTACGGAGTACACAAACTGCTTACACAACATAAAAATTAGCAATCCTCAAGGTGTTTTGCTGAAATAATTCGATTTTAGAGTAAATAATTTATTAGCATAGATTTATATAACGGTGGGGCCCTACAGAAACTTTGAAAAGAACATTCAAGAAACCCTGTTGTGAGACTGTTCACGGCAGAACATTGTGTTGAAGGGAATAGCCTACGGTAGGGCACACGTAGTACTCCGTGTACACTCTAGAATAGATCTAAAAATATGAAATGCACAACTTTGCGGTGTGTTGTATCCACCCACGGAATATCATTACACTTTCATTCAACAATGTTCACAATCAGGCCTAACCTGGCGTTTATGTAAGATGTTGGTTTTTGTCTGAAGCGGAAAACAATCGAGGTGTCCCGAATAATAAAAATACAAGAAGATACAAGAAACATTCCAAATGGGGTGCGATAAAGGATTAGAGGGGTGTGATAAAGGGAAGGCTGATATAGGGTATGTGATAAAGGGCACGTGCTGGCTCCTGTATCAGAGATGAAAAAAGTCTGTATTCTGTAGTAAGTATATGATATATATATACATACACATATATATATATATATATATATATATATATATATATATATATATATATATACATATATATACATAGGCGTCGGAACCGGTGGGGCTAGGGGGGCTTAGCCCCCACACTTTTTTTGCAAAGATAGACATAGGTGTTGAAAATTGGGGCTTAGCCCAAGACGTTTCTGGCGTGTGTGTGTGCTTTTAAGTTGGTTTAGCCCCCCGTCCCCTCCCCACTTTCAATTTGCTTCCAACGCCTATGTGTGTGTATATATATATATATATATATATATATATATATATATATATATATATATATATATATTTATTTATCATATACTTACTACAAAATAGTCACATACCTGTACATACATACATACATATCACACACACACACACACACACACACATATATATATATATATATATATATATATATATATATATATATATATATATATATATAGTGACACCACAGCTTCACATAAATTTATTGTTTTAGTTGATTATTTCAAGTCATTGGTAAATTAAGGTGTCATAAAAATGAGTGTTTTCGTATTGAACTAGTATTATGTATTTGTACAGTCATATTGGGTCTCAATCAGCTGTATTGGTCCTCCGCTTTGCCGAGACAATACAGCTGACCTTGACCCACTTCAAATGTACTCTGACATAATACAAGATCATTTAATAACACTACATGTATAATATATACTACACATACTCCTTTATTATATAGGCTATATACACAGTCTAAGCCACTGATATTGGACACTGTTATATTGATATCCTGCTTGACCAGTTATCAACATCAGATGAGTAAGTTTAAATTCATTGGTGTTGGGCCCAGACTCTGAATCTTACTTGATTACTTCAAAACTTGACTGCAGACTGACTAAGGACTGGTTTCTAAGAGGCGGTCATTACTTGACGAATGGCCTGTTTCTGAGAGGCAGTCATTACTTGATGAACTGCCTTTTTATGAGAGGCAGTCATTACTTGATGAAGGGCCTGTTTATGAGAGGCAGTCATTTCTTGATGAAGGGCCTGTTTTTGAGAGGCAGTCATTACTTGATGAAGGGCCTTTTTATGAGAGGCAGTCATTTCTTGATGAAGGGCCTGTTTATGAGAGGCAGTCATTACTTGATGAAGGGCCTTTTTATGAGAGGCAGTCATTTCTTGATGAAGGGCCTGTTTATGAGAGGCAGTCATTACTTGATGAACTGCCTTTTTATGAGAGGCAGTCATTTCTTGATGAAGGGCCTTTTTATGAGAGGCAGTCATTTCTTGATGAAGGGCCTGTTTATGAGAGGCAGTCATTTCTTGATGAAGGGCCTGTTTATGAGAGGCAGTCATTACTTGATGAAGGGCCTGTTTATGAGAGGCAGTCATTACTTGATGAAGGGCCTGTTTATGAGAGGCAGTCATTTCTTGATGAAGGGCCTTTTTATGAGAGGCAGTCATTACTTGATGAAGGGCCTGTTTATGAGAGGCAGTTATTACATGATGTATATTTATTGCTGTTTAATGCCACTTTCAACAATATTTCAGTTATATCGCAGCAGCATAACATAAAACTATATCTTTTCAACGTAAAAACTGAGCATTTTTGTCTGATAAAACTTTTGAACACAAAAAGTTTCTAAAATATAATATTTTATAGATTTTCAATAAATATAATAAAAGACTATTTCAACATTTCAAATTTTTGAATATAAGTTAATATCTTTTAGATATTCTAAAATGATTTATTAAAAAACATTATTAAGATCCGTCTCAGAGTAATATTTCTCACGAGTAAGTTTAAAATCTGTACATTCTGTTAAAATGTGTTTAATTGTTAGCCTAGAGCCACATGGTATACATTCCGGTGGCTCTTCTTTAAATAATAAATATTTATGTGTAAGGTTACTATAACCAATACGAAGTCTGGCCAGAGTAACCTCATCTTTTCTATTACTAGTGAAGACTGGTGGATTATTGACAAATTTTGTATTTATTTCATGTAATTTATTTTTAGTTTGCAGATCCCAATGTTCTTAAAACACTGTGGTTATGTAAGTTGTAATAGATGATTTAAGATCTGTGAAAGGAATTTTATTTTTAGAATCTGAGAAAATGACACATTTTCTTATCGTCAATGCCAATAAAATCGCTGTGGCCTCAGATGTGAAAATAGAGGCATCACGCAGCATGTTCGTTTTGAGAATTTTGAAGTTAATAATTGCCGCAGCTGAAACATTGGTTCAGGACTTTGATCCATCAGTGAAAATAGATAAAAAGTTGTTGTCGTCATAAGTTTCTTTCAATTCCACATATTGTTGTTTTAAATCTATTGGATTCAGTTATTACTTGACTAAGGGCCTGTTTATGAGAGGCAGTCATTACTTGACTAAGGGCCTGTTTATGAGAGGCAGTCATTACTTGACTAAGGGCCTGTTTATGAGAGGCAGTCATTACTTGACTAAGGGCCTGTTTATGAGAGGCAGTCATTACTTGACTAAGGGCCTGTTTATGAGAGGCAGTCATTACTTGACTAAGGGCCTGTTTATGAGAGGCAGTCATTACTGGACTAAGGGGCTGTTTATGGGAGGCAGTCATTACTTGACTTAGGGCCTGTTTATGAGAGGCAGTCATTACTTGACTAAGGGCCTGTTTATGAGAGGCAGTCATTACTTGACGACAGGCCTTTTTATGAGAGGCAGTCATTACTGGACTAAGGGGCTGTTTATGGGAGGCAGTCATTACTCGACTAAGGGACAATTTCTCAGAGACAGTCATTATTGGATTAAGCACCTGTTTCTGAGAAGCAGACATTACTTTACTAAGTGCCTGTTTCTGAAATGCAGTCATTACTCGACTAAGGGTTTGTTTCTGAGAAGCAGTGAATAATTGATATTTCAAGACCATTACCGACCTCATATGTAATACCAAATGAGAAAGAAAGACACAAACAAATTATAAGACAGAATACATAAAATGATTTTATATATAGAAGTCGCTGTTACATCATGTGACTTAACTAATAACTTATATCATTACAGGAGCAATACAATAATTAGCAGCTGAAATACAATAAAGGACATAATTATAAGAGATATTGTTTAAGTGTACATAAAGAACACCATGTGTGTATAATAACTGGTGACCAACACATGACTACATCAAGTCATTTTTGAGTTAACAACAAATCTCCTTCATTTAAACATTTGTATGACTGTGACTTTTACATTTGACCTCAACATTCTATCTTCAACACGCCATGAGTTATCTATGTAAACCGTTTAACATTTTTATGAAAAAAAGGATTCTAACTGACCGACCATAATAGGCAAGTGGCCATTACATACAGATTAAAATATAGTATAAATTATAAATTGGGTTGCAGTGTTTTTTTGTTTCATAAACTGAATCTAGGTAAAATAATTTTATCCTACTCTTTCAACCCCTAGAAACACATTTGGACTGATCCAAGTCATTGATTTACAGCAGAGTCCATTGTTTTCCAGGCGTTGATGAGTTAACATGTTTTTTCATTAGGCAGTTTAATATACCAAAAATAAGACATACAGTCTTACATGGGGCGTATAATAATAACATCCCATCTTATGATGAGTGTATAATAAAACCATCCAGTCTTATGACAAGTGTATAACAAAACCGTCCAATCGTATGACAAGTGTATAACAAAACCGTCCAATCGTATGACAAGTGTATAACAAAACCGTCGAGTCGTATGATGGGCATATGATAAGTCTCGGTAACAAAAGATGAAATATTTACCATTTGAAAGTATTTAGGGGGCGAAATTGTACTTCAGTATGTAAGTTACTTTTATCAACCTTTTTGCGTTATAAATCAAGAAACCCCATTATTTCGTAAAAACCAAAAGATCTTAAAATCTAAATTAATTTTCAAACTTCAATAAAACATACTTGTAGACAACTCTTTTGTAGAAAGAAGCATTTTTGTGAAATATTCTGGATATTGCCTGCTGCACCGTATAATTAACCTGCATTGACCTGAAATCTTTGTAGTAGAAAAAAGCAGACCAATTAGCTCACATCTCTAAAATGCCCAAAGGTTACACACACGAACATATCGAAATGTTCCATAGTGACTATGAGGGCACTGAGTTTGATGGTTTGTAAAATATACATACATGTGTGAACGTTTTGTAGTGAAATTAGTGCTTAGACAAATAAATGATGATAACATCTATTTACGCATGTTAATAAATTATTTATTTTCTTGTCAAACGTAGTTCTGGGCCCGACACCATAAAACTTGAGAGGATATTCTCAACATGGCTTGCTCAGCCAATCAGATTTCAGGATTAGCCAAAGTTGAGAAATATTTTTAGACTTAAGTAATTCTTAAGGCTTATGGTGCCAGGGCCTGGTGTTCTCAGTGTATTTAACTTTAAACAAAGGGAAAAAAGATCCAGATACCCAACACTGACTGATAGCCCTCAGGAACATATTTTCTTGGGAAAAAAAAACATATAACCCATGCGCAATACTCAGGAAATTACAATTCTAGAACAAAACCTAATACAGGAGTCATTGAAATCTAATCCTTACATGAGGTTCTAAGTTTTAATTCAGACTAAGACTGGCATACTGGGTGATACCCAGTTTTTCAAAAATTGATCCAAAATTAATTTTGTTGAATGTTATGTTTTGATACATTTCAATTCTTGTCGATCTATCAATGTACAAAAAAACAACATGAGATATAAAACTGGTACGCAATGATTCAGCCACGTTTTGATTTGAATAATTTTAGACTCAAGTATTTCCCTCTTGGCCTCTTGACAGAAATACTTATTTTCTACCAGTCAAGCTGTATTGTTCAAATGAACATGACAAATCCTTCAGATAGAAATAGTTACATATACAAAAGCTGAAGTGTGTAATTATAATAAAAGTGACTGAAAAATAACAATATGTAAAGCTAATTGAATTAGATCAGCTCATGCAATCAATTGCATGTTAAATTTCACAATATTTAGCTCTCGCAAAAAAATAAATAAATAAACAATATGACAGTAATTTTGTATTTCAGCAAGAAGATTTCTACAAAATATCGGTTAAAATGCTTCATTTATCACATGCAAATGACTTGATTCTGAGTTGTACATGTATCCATTGACCTTTCTCTCTCTAATTGTTATCTAAAAATAGAACTGAGGTAAACCTGTTGGATAGATGTGTGTAAACGTAGAATCATGATTAAAAATACAAAATGTCAGAGAAACCAGTAAATGATCTGACCAAAATTTTATCATGAGAATTTTGTATCCCCCAAATCCATTTAGTGAACTAGATAGCTGATCATTCAAATCAAAAACCCTAAAAAATACTTCTATGAATCTTTAAAATTCCTCTTCATTCAAATAACATGAAATACATATGTCCATCCATAACTCAAGATTTCTTTAGAGTCAATTAGATGCTATCACTACTGCCAGCACACAAAGTTGAGGCTCCGTATAGCCCATTAGATGCCATCACTATTGCCAACAATCTAATGCATGGCTCCTTATGGCCAGTTATAGTTTAAGTCCATATAACTTGGCAGGGTGCAGTTTCATTAACCCTTTCTTGAGACGGACAAGTTTAAAATTTAGGTAAAAAGCATAACATTAAACTTACACTAGCAAGAGTATTCATTTTTACTTGTTACCAAGTATACAGAGAGATATAAAACATTTATCCCGTGCAGCCTGTCATAACCGAAAAGGATGATATCTGAATCATCCTTAACTCATTCACCCCTAGAGACACATTTGAACTGGTCTGCCATTGATTTACAGAAGAGTCCATTGATTTTCAGGGGTTGATGAGTTAAGATATTCGAAAAGTTGATGCTATCAAAACTTCCAGCACTCAAACCTGTGACTCCTGATAGCCAGTAAAATCCCTGTCTGAGACAGACAATTTGGCCGACATATGACATATGACATATGACAAGTCAGGTGAGAACGCTAGCATACATCGGATACGATGTAAGTACATGTAAGCTTTGTATAAGTTATCAACACACTGATACGCTGGCTTAAGTCGAAGTACGGCCAGATCCTTGAAAAAAGTTGTGCATGGACAAAACTTTTCAATGCATGCCAGCGTATGACCCATACGTTCTACATATGCTGAAGTAAGTTGTAGATACGTTATATCACTGTTAACACACATTCTTACACATTAATGTAAATGTCTACCGTATCCGAAATTACAGCGAAAGGTCGACTTATGCCAACGTTTTATGAATTTCTTATAAATTTTTCATGGGTCGGCATAAGTTTGACAGGGCTACAGCGAAAGTTTGACGTATACCAACATTTTATGAGTTGTTAATACATCAGCATATGTTTTAAAAAATCGTTAATGTGTGACACGACAATCACGACTACCATTTTGTAATTGTAATAATAAGTAATGAATAATAAAAAGCTTGAGGAAAAGTTAATTTGAAGTAATATTTTGTGCCTTTGATATTGTGTAACATTTCTACCATCTTTGAGTCACACTTGACTGTGATTTGAAAGTGTACAAACATATACATTAAAGGCTAGAACATTAAAGCTTGGATGATGAAAAATTGTGATACAACTTTTTTTTTTTTTTAAATTAATGGATGACCATTCAAGGAAACTTAAAGCTGATACAACAATGCATTAAAATCTGGCAATTTTGTTTACAACATTTCCATAAAAATAGCTTTCTTTTTAAAATGTTTAAAATCAAGAGATAATTACGAAAAATTATAATATTAATAAACAATTTGATTTTTTTGTTTAAAAAAATTCAAATACTTAAAATCCATTTGACTTGTTTTTCCATGAATGGTCTGAACATATTGAAAATTTGTGATTTTATATCTTGTACACGTTGTATTTTTAATCTCATGCTTTCTGCTAAAAGATAATACTAATTTACCAAGGTGGAACCAAGATTTATCTCCCCTACAATATGAACACTATAAACCACTATTTTTTTCAATGATAATTTCAAAATCACTGATAATGAAAACATTATCATTTCAATAATTATGAACTTTAATTGGTTTCACCTTGGTTTCTAGAAATCAATAAATATTTTTTCATTGGTTTGTTGGTACAGTATGAGTAAATTCAATTTGAAAACTGTCTACATATATAATTTAAAATAATAAACTGAGTCAAGGGAGGTCACTCCTATTTTGCACTATCCTGTGATGTTTCGCTTTCTTTGCGTACTTTGGAGCTCGTTCCGGTGTCCGTTCTCGGTTTTGCTGTATCTTTGAAATTTAATTTTTGAGTCTCTATCTGTAAAACAGAAACAGAGAAATTTTAAATTTATATAATAGACCTGGATAAGTACAAAAGTGAAAAGTAACAAGAACCAGTCGATGTACACATTGTGATATGAAGCTACACAAGAATCTGTGACAAGGGTATCAGGTAATTCAGGCAGTGAGTAATTTTGGCACTTGTAAGCAAGTATTTTTGGCACTTCAAAAACATGTATAAAACTTGATTTGTAGAAATTAATATTCATCAGGAGAAATTAATTGACTTATCCTAATCAATATCAGCTGCTGTTATTACCTGTTCTTGTGCCAAAAATATCTGATGCTGAAAAGTTAAGTGCCAAAGTTACTTGTACAAGTGCAGAAATTACTTGGTGCCAATTTTACCTGATGCTGAAATTACCAGAATTTGTGACAAGTACCACAAACATTATCTACTAAAACTTACAGCTGTCATCTTAATTAACTTTTAAACAAGTTTTAAATTTGACAAAAATATATATGAAGATTTCTGATTTATTACTCTACTGGCAGACAATTTTTGTTAAATGTTATCAATAGAAATCAGCTCGCGATTCCGCTATAAGAGGCGAGTCTGGAGAATGGCCATTATTTCACATCTGTACTTCCAATGCAAAATAATGGACAGATGACATGTAATCAAAACAAACACTTTACTATAAGCATAAACATTCTGCATTAATCAAAGACTTCAATAATGATATGCAATAAATAGATTTTAAAATTGGTTTTATATTCATTATTTTAGGATTTGTAAGATAATATTCAATTTGAGTGTAAATATACATTAAATCCTACCAATAATCTGCATGAAATTGATTGGTACTCAAAATATTTTTGAATCTCTTATCATTTCACTGAGTTCATATTTCAACATTGAAAACTATACACAAATTTATTTAATAAGGTCTTAAACTTTCTTTTTCTCTAGACTTTTGGCCACCTGACCAACTTCATGGAAATCGTAACATAGATAGGTCTACTTATGTGAAATTCCTATTTTTCAACATCCTACAGTAAACTCCTAATTTAACTTTTAGTTAGTGAAAACTAAGGATTATTATTACGATCTCCTGAGGAAGACATGATGACCATATTGTCAAGAGAGAAATTAAGAGATTATAAAATATTGTTGAATATTTATATCTCCTTTGGGATAACTACATCACTGTGTGTACATCAATATACAATTACTTACAGTACTGATAAGCGTTAAAATCTACTAACCATCAATAAATTTACCGTAAATGTGGATGCAAACCACACGCGTGGGAGTTTTTTAACCCTTTCAACCCCATAGACCATAATAGACTGGTCTAATACAAAAGAATAGAGCATACCATTAAGTTACTTGGTGGTGAAAGGGTTAAGCAATGTCAGCAACTTACTGACCACTGAGCAGTCCTATACTAAACAATAATTCTTAGCACAACTGTGGGACAGGTAGGCCTATGGGGGTGGGGGTAATTTATACAAAAACACTTCATCCCATATTTAGTGTAAATTACCCTCTGCCTTATTTACAGTATCCAGATAACAAGATTAGGATTGCAAGTAAACTTATATACAAGTGGTATCTGATTTTTATTTGCCTACAGTACCACCAAGTTTTCATTCTTTGTGACATCACAGGAGAAGTGTGGTATCAATTTTCAAGTATCTGAATCAAATTCTCAATCATAAGAATATGTAAATATATGTTAATTAGTGGGTGTGTACTTCATGTGCTACAGAGGAACATGGTGTTTTGTAAAAAACTGAAAACTAGTGGAAATAAAACAAAAAGCAGATACAACCCCCCTTTTTACTGTCATAGAAATTTTAAAAAGTTGATATGAAAATGTGATTAAAACTACAAGCAATGATTAGCCTAGGTTGTTCTGGATTCAGCTACAGGACTTGTTGTCAACCTAGAGAAAATGGCGTGTATTGTCCCAAAAGTGAAAAATTCCCAATTTGGAATTTCAAAATAAACAATAAAGTATTTTTAAGCATATGAAGCACATTCAGATTTTCTATGTTAGTTAAGTGCATATATATATATATATATATCTCATAATAGACCTCAGAATGTTCTCAAGATATAATATGCTAAATATATAGCCATATATACCTATATGTTCTATATATGATATATGCTAAATATGGATATGTAGCCAATCCCAAATTTTTTCTCAAGAAATATCCTCTCAGGGCTGCTCAATCAGACCTCAGAATGTTCTCAAGAGTGAGAATATGCTAAATATGGGCTGTGTAGCCAATCAGACCTCAGAATGTTCTCAAGAGTGAGAATATGCTAAATATGGACTGTGTAGCCAATCAGACTTCAGAATGTTCTCAACATGAGAATATCCTCTACATGGGCTGCTCAGCCAATCAGACTTCAGAATGTTCTCAACATGAGAATATCCTCTACATGGGCTGCTCAGCCAATCAGACTTCAGAATGTTCTCAACATGAGCATATCCTCTACATGGGCTGCTCAGCCAATCAGACCTCAGAATGTTCTCAACATGAGAATATCCTCTACATGGGGGTGCTCCACCAATCAGACGTCAGGATGTTCTGAACAACCATTCAGACTTCAGGATGTTCTGAATAACAAATCAGACTTCAGGATGTTCTGAAGAGTAAAAATATTCTCAACATGGGGCTGCTCAACCAATCAGACTTCAGAATAAGCAGAATTCAGAGACATTAACAGATTTGAAAATCTTCTTGCTTTGTTTTGGAATGGGACACTGGTGAAGTTCAAGCAAATGATATTTGTTAAATATCTTTGTGCCTTTGGAGAATGTTTATATTATAAATACAAAAAGAAAATATATATAGTACCACACCGGGAAAATTGGATTTATGTTCTAATATAACATATATCAAGCAATGGAAAATATTTATTCTCTTTCCATTTAGCCCATCAGACTGTTCAGGTAAACTTAGCAATTAGTTATATCTACCGAAACCTAACCGAAGAACTATAATATTAATCCCCTAGCCCTTTGGGAAAATCCCTCTCATCCATCACAAGATGTTTAGACAAGTACGGGATTCCCAACTATTCTAATAGAGATTTACTTCAACTAGTTTTCCATGTCAGCAAATACACAATCATCATCATCATCATCATCACCATCATCATCTTTTGCTTTACTCACTTCACCATGTTAACTAACTCTTCTCTCACTTTATGTCAGCTAACTCTTCTCTCACTTTCTCATGTCAGCTTTCTCTCCTCTCTCACTTTATGTCAGCAGTCTCTCCTCTCACTTTATCATGTTAGCTATCTCTCCTCTTTCACTTTATGTCAGCTATCTCCTCTAAATTTATCATGTCTGCTATCTCTCCTCTCTCACTATATTTCAACTAACTCTCCTATCTCACTTTATTATGTCTGCTATCTCTCCTCTCTCACTATATTTCAATTATCTCTCCTATCTCACTTTATTATGTCTGCTATCTCTCCTCTCTCACTTTATTTCAGCTATCTCTTCTATCTCACTTTATTATGTCAGCTATCTCTCCTCTTACTTTATTATGTCTGCTATCTCTCCTCTCTCAATTTATTTCAGCTATCTCTCTTATCTCACTTTATTTCAGCTATCTCTCCTCTCTCACTTTATTATGTCTGCTATCTCTCCTCTCTCAATTTATTTCAGCTATCTTTCCTATCTCACTTTATTTCAGGTATCTCTTCTATCTCACTTTATTATGTCAGTTTTATCTTCTCTCTCATTTACTCAAGTCAACTAACTCTTCTCATTATCTAATAGCAACTAACTCTTTTCTCTTCTATCACTTTCTCACGTCAACTATTTTCATCTCATTTTCTGGTGTCAACTAACTCTTCTCTCATTTTATCATGTTAATTAACTCCTGTCTCACTTTATCATGAATATCTTAGTCTCTAGACCTCTTTTTATTTCTCACTATCTAGCAGGCTATCAAATGTACACCTCATTATCTGGCAATATTTTGTGTATTTGTTCTGGACACACAACCGCTAATATTTCTGTCAAAACAAAAATTTTCTCTCTATTTGCATAAATGTATCCGATACAAATATTTGGCATTCACATGTTTCACTGTGTAAGTCAGCTAATTACTGGTCAATTGTGTTGGAATGGATATTTTTGGGTTTGTGATTTTGTTCAAATCTTGAGATTGTTGGTTCTAGATGCACACAAAAAAAGGTTTTTCATGATACAAAGGAAGTCCTAAATAATTTGAACAAAGATTCGATACATATTGGAATATTTACTTTGGAATCATAAAATGCAAATTATAGGCGTATGTAGTCAAAAAAGTGTATACCTAAATAGTTGCTTTGCATCAATAATGACATTATGATTTGTAAATATAAAATAGAGTCTACGGTAAAGGTTACAAAAGCAAATATTGCTCAAGTTCTTAAATATATATTTGATGCAAACATTACATTAGATCAGATGTATGTAATGGTCACTGTCATGGAAACCAGTGACCTTTGACCTCAACAGGTACTCAATTTCAAGTTGTGTTTTACACAATTTCATTTTCAGTTACAACAAGCAATAATAGCTATACCATTCCATAACAACCAGAAGTATTCTGACAATTCCAGCTACCTTAAGGTTTACATAATGTTCTGTACTGTCAATATAACAGAATTTACAGCTATCACCACAAACAGTAAAAGTTCAGGACAAATATTTAAAAAATCCCTGGATAAAATGACACAGATTTCCAATATAAGAAGATAATGGTTTCAGCAATTAATACCACATTTTATCAGCCTGTAGTTTTCACTTTTCTGAAGGTAGATTTATATAATTCATAAAAGAAATTGAAACTCAAAATGCTTTGTAGCTCTTTTTATCTAAAGATATAGAAATAAAAACATTTTTTTAAAAAACTTCATTGAAAGAGTACCTTTATTTGTGTGTTTAATGTGGGACCGCTGATCAATTTCAACATTCTAACACCAATATCAATTCTGGTTTTATTATTTTGATGGCCACTGCAGGCATTACTTGTAGTGACCCAATACTAGTACATCAAAGTAAAGTTAAACAGAAAGCTACGTAAACCACAATCAAAGCTTAGGGTCCAAACTTTAGAAAGATTTGGTTGTCAAGATTACTTGTTTACAAAAGGATAAGGGACTTTGTAACAATATATCCTATATAAGCTTGAATGTTAATGGAATCTTGGTATACCGAATGAACTCTAATGAAAAGGGTAACCTAACCAAATATAAAATATGTTGTAAGTCATGGATATAAAGCAGTTTAACTACAGTAAAACCTGCTTTAGCGACCACCTGTGTATAAAAACGACCTGGTCACAAAGATCGTTTTTTGCTGTCCCTAATAGTACTACTTGTTTTCAAATCAACCTCTATATAAAGATCACCTCCCTATAAAGACCATTTTTCTTGTGTCCCTTAGGAGGTTATTATATACATGTTTCACTGTACTGTACATAAAATTTTTGCCCAGGTTATTTTTGACGTTTTAAGACAAGAAAGATATTCATCTGGTCATAAATTCGCCGTTAATCACTATAGTATCATGGATGATATGTCCATGATTCTATTATTAAGCTTCATAATTTGCCTTCATTTTAAATTTGTCCTCTTATCCAAGGGCGAAAATTAAACGGAAATGAAAATTTACAGGTACACATTACAGCGAAACCACATTACAAGATGTCCTCATGGTGTAAAGAGTTTTTGTAACCTAGATATTTGGGAAACCAAAGTACAGTGAAACTTGTAAATAGGAGCCACCCAAGGGACCAGAAAATATTTACCTTTATGTGCAGGTGACCCTTATACACAGGTTCAATTTAGTTGAAGTATGCAGTAAAGGGATTTGAAAAACTGGCTTTTATAAACAGGTAATCTAATGAAAAGGGTAACCTAACCAAATATAAAATATGTTGTAAGTCATGGATATAAAGCAGTTTAACTACAGTAAAACCTGCTTTAGCGACCACCTGTGTATATAAACCACCTGGTCACAAAGATCGTTTTTTGCTGTCCCTAATAGTACTACTTGTTTTCAAATCAACCTCTATATAAGGTGGTGGATGGGGGGGGGATGGTTAAAATTTCCGAAGTTTACATATAACTCGCACCATATAATGATGGACAAAACCTTATCACAACGTGTTATTTCAATCATCATTATAGAAGTCTGATTATATTTACCATCGCACTGATGATAATGGTTACTAGATAGCAGAAAAGAAATCTCTCTCTCTCTCTCTCTCTCTCTCTCATCATCATCATCATCTTTTCACCTATACAGACTCATGACCTTTATATGCATTCTCATCCTCATAATCCTGCTCCTCTTTCCTCATCAACATCAATCATCATCATCATCATTTTCCTCACCTATGATATTCCTACACAAAAGTACATCTACTTAGTGTTCTATTGACTTTAAATGTTTGTAAATAAGACAAAACAGATATATAACTGTCAATAAGACAAAGAACCTATAGAATTACACTTCAGGTATTATATGTTCCCTTTCACCTTTCATTCACCCCACCTGTTTGTATCCGATAAATACATATGTTAAGCAATAAAACAAAATTGCATTAATCATGCCGACACGCATTCTAAAACTTTTATGTCTTTCTTTAAAAATAAAGCTAAAAACATATAAAAATAAAAACAATCACATTTATCTTTATTTATCTAAATGTTGATTTATTTCCCATTATTGCCCAATCACACTGAATGAAGAATTCACAATGCCCTACCCTGATATAAATTTGCATTAATCGTGCAGATATGCTCTCTTATACTTTATGTCTCTCTTTAAAAGCATATAAAAGTAAAGAATAAATAATGTAGATGTATTCTTTATCTCGATGACTTTTTGTATCTAAATGCTCGCTCAAAAGTATAACAGCGCTACCTTGCTCTACTAAGCGCAAGGGCGATCCAATATTGTTCTCACATGACCTCAAAGACATCACAATGACCTTTCTGAGATCCTGACCAACCTAGTTAATTTAAGGGTCTTCCGACAGTCTGACGCCCATGTGAAGGGAGTTACACAAAAGTAAGACAAAAAGTTATGATTCCTTTAAACACAATAGAGGTACATTTGGAGTGTGAATTATCATACAAACCGTTTATTTCTTTGTAAGCAAGTACTATGCTACTTTTAAGCCATCTTCTGTGCCTGAATTGAAATTAGCAGAGTCAGCAAAAATATCATGACAAGTTAGCACATATGTTAGTACAAAAAGTGAGGTATGTCAATTATACGTGACAGCTACACACACCCCCTACAACTAACACACGCCCCCTACAACTAAAGTAACTGCCACCCTCTACATTGAAACATCACAGAAGCATATTACAAAACGTCGTATATGGAAATCGGTAAATTGTAATGAGACAGTTATATGGGAAATATAATGACCAGTTTGTAGGTCATCTGGGCATATGAAGAGGAGGATATTTCAAAAGTAAATTAAAATACAGGACTTACTCTAACTGAAGTTTTCATGGAATGTTAACACATATCACATATATATAATTATAACTCTACAAATACATAACTATACAAATGTAAATATGAAACACTAAACTAACTTTTTAATGGGAATGGAATTTTAACATAATGTTCAAAATAATTTTATTTTATATATACATGTATATCTAATTAATGCACTCTTGTTTTAATTGTGTTATTTCATTGGTCGATGACATTGAAAACTCGAAGGGGATTCACGTTTCACTACTAGTTTTCACATATGACCTCACACAAAGTTCTGCTGACCGACTTTAATGCACTTGCTGAACTATACCATTTACATATTCATTTTTTCACTGTCTAGAGTTACGAAACATAAAATATATATCACTAAATCGGCATCAAAATTAACAAATCCATATGATAAATCAGTAACTATTTTTAAGCGCATCAATATACTCAACAAAGTAATTTGGTCATAGATAAATGTAGGAGCCAGCATAAGTCATATTGTTTCTGTCATTAAAATGCTAATTTGAAATGTGCAGCCATTAGAATACGGTTACATTGTGACTGACACCTCACGGGGAAAACTTCATTTCTGACAGGGGAAACTCCGAAACCCTGTCAGTTTTTGTAAAATAGTCACATGGTAACCCCAAAATAAATAAACACACACACACACACACACACACACACACACAACACACACACACAAACAAATAAATGTATGTTTACAAAATTAATCTGTTGAATGATGATTGCATCCAATGGTTACTCACTGCAATAATGCATTAGTGTGCAACATGTGCATAAAACCAAGGGAAAGAACTCTGTGAGAACATTTGTTGAATTCTGTGTTAATGAAATTTGCTATTGTGCATTTTGTTAAAATCAGTACCGATATACATTGTATTGCTGGAAAACATAATTGCAATGAACTATTGTAGATACTAATCTTATTTGAATAAGATTTAAAAAATAAAGTTATTTGAAAAAGTGCTAATTTGTCATAAAAAATGTATTAAATACAGTCACATTGGAAATGCTAATTTATGATAAGAACGAAACATACACTCTGTCACCTTATATCACAACGGTTATGTAACCTTTGATTCAATTTCACAAACTACACACCTGAATCATGATAACGCAATTTCAATCTCAAGTTTTAATTTTATACTTTTATATTCTAAAAATTTATATAGCTTTAAATTAGGCATAAAATCATGTAATAAATTAATTCAAAAGTGATTGCTACATGAATGATATCTACAAGCTACGGTGTATGACATCTAACGATTTAAATCTATATGGTTAATCGTTCCTCTAACTATAACTGCACTTAGCACCATAAAATGAATGAATCCTTAAAACTAAGAACCTTTTTCTATTTCAGAATATTCCGACAATTAATTGTCAGGGATGTTCAAATTAAAAACATTCTCAGATTTCAAAATTTCTTGGTTTTTTTTATGATGCTGATACAAGGTATGTTTGTATGTGCTAGCCTAAGTTTGGAATTTTTTGATGAACTATACTAAAAACAAAAGAACAAGTGTACCAAGAACTTACACAAAACTTATTGTGTAGATCTATTCTCATCGTGGACTTGAATGCGGTGAAGAAGAATGTCTACCATTTCGACTCAGTTTATTTATCCAACCTAAGAGATTTATAAAATTCAAAATATTACACCGTAGAGATTCTGTAATATATAATAATGAGTTCTTTGCAACAGATATATATATATATATAAAGATATCATAGTGCAAAAAGGTCATGGGGTCCTTAAGGCTGACAAATGTAACATTTGTTTTTCCAACAACAAAAATGGTGCCTTGGAAGTACAAAGAATATGACACTAGGGTATATGAAATTTGATAACATGTCTCAGATGTGTTTTAGTAATACAGATATTGTCTCCTAATTATCCAATCGTAATGAGTCCTTGACTGGGTAATACAAATATTGCCCCCTATCCCATGATATTGAGTTCTGGACAAAGTAACATATATTGTCCTCTAATTATCTCATCATAATGAGTCCTGGATTGGGTAATACGGAGTGTCCCCTAATTATCTCATCATAATGAATTCTGGATTGGGTAATACAGTGTCCCCTAATTATCTCATCATAATGAATTCTGGACTTGGTAATACGGAGTGTCCCCTAATTATCTCATCATAATGAATTCTGGACTGGGTAATAAAGAGTGTCCTCTAATTATCTCATCATAATGAGTCCTGGATTGGGTAATACGGAGTGTCCCCTAATTATCTCATCATAATGAATTCTGGATTGGGTAATACAGAGTGTCCCCTAATTATCTCATCATAATGAATTCTGGACTTGGTAATACGGAGTGTCCCCTAATTATCTCATCATAATGAATTCTGGACTGGGTAATACGGAGTGTCCCCTAATTATCCCATTATAATGAGTTCTGGATTGGGTAATATAGAGTGTCCCCTAATTATCTCATCATAATGAGTTCTGGATTGGGTAATACAGTTAAACATAAAGATTAAAACAACAATGATCATACCGATTGCAAAGAAGATATATCTAAGTAGGACAGCTTGAGTATTACACAAAAATGTATCAAATAAGGGTGCATAAATAGCAACCAGTAGTGAATATAGAGAAAGCAGCAATCTCTTTTGTTTTTTGGTTTTTTTTTATAAAATTTCTACAAACTGTGGTGAAATATTTTGAAAATTAGGGTCCACATCTATCATTTTCCAAATTTCCTAATAAACTTTAAATCCCCTATTATACAGAATCCTGGCTTAATGCATCAACCCCTGAAAAACAATGGACTCTTCTGTAAACCAATGACTTTAAGGGATGGATGAGTTAAACTGGCAAGAGTCCAAAACCTAGGTCTCAGTTTGTGGCATTTCAACTCTGACTCCTTCACACAAAATATTGAAAAACAAAACAAAGTCCAGGTGAAACTACATCTCCCACTTAACTCATCAACCCCTGAAAAATAATGAACTCTTCTGAAAACCAATGACTTAGCCCAGTCCAAATGTGTTTTTAGGGATGAACAAGTTATTATCAAGAAAGATAGGGCCTACCTGTCAGAAGTATAGTGGACTGGACCTTTGCAATTATGATGTCAACACAGAAAACAAATCTACAAGAGTCTGTCTATACATGTAAATACAAACTATTTCAAATCCATGATGAATCTCTTACACCTGATCAAGTTTATATTTTAGTTTATCAAGTGAAGCGCTAAATGAAACTCTAAGGACAACTTGGTTTTTTTCTAACATGTGAACTTGTCTTTTGTTTATAAATATTGTAAAAGTTTATATGGACCTGCCTAGGGACTACTATATTTTGTTTGTAATATATTATATAAGTTACATGGACCTCCCTTGATACTGCTAGATTTTGCCTGTATATATTATATTAGTTATATTGACCTGTCTTGGGACTACCAGATTTTGCCTGTATGTGTTGTATTAGTTATACGGACTTGCCTTGGGGCTTCTAGCTTTTGTCTGTATATATATATTGTATTATTTATATGGACCTGCCTTGGGTCTACTAGATTTTGCCTGTATGTATTGTATTAGTTATATGGACCTGCCTTGGGGCTTATAGATTTTGTCTGTATATATATATTGTATTAGTTATATGGACCTGCCTTGGGACTACTAGATTTTGCCTAAATGTATTATATTACATGTAGTTATATGGACTTGCCTTGGGACTACTAGATTTTGCCTGTATATATTATATTAGTTATATGGACTTGCCTTGGGACTTCTAGCTTTTTGTCTGTATACATGTATATATATTATATTAGTTAATTGGACCTGTCTTGGGACTACTAGATTTTGCCTGTATGTATTGTATTAGTTATATGGACCTGCCTTGGGACTACTAGATTTTGCCTGTATATATTATATTAGTTATATGGACTTGCCTTGGGACTTCTAGCTTTTTGCCTGTATATATATATTGTATTGGTTTATATGGCTCTGTCTTATAGAGACTGTTTAGCTCTGTCTTATAGAGACTGTTTAGCTCTGTCTTATAGAGACTGTTTAGCTCTGTCTTATAGAGACTGTTTAGCTCTGTCTTATAGAGACTGTTTAGCTCTGTCTTATAGAGACTGTTTAGCTCTGTCTTATAGAGACTGTTTAGCTCTGTTCTATTATTAAGGATCTACCAATATATGACCTAGCTACTGACCTTATCTTTAAACTGTAAATTGACCAGCATTGAGGACTATATCTCACCATACTGATTGGCTCAATGGTCTTTTTTATAGTCTGATCTGTGCGCACTGGCCTATTTTCACAATACTTTGCCGACAGATTTAACAGCCATGTTGTATTAAGTATACATGAACATTTTAAGTCTTATTATATACTAATCATTAAATCCTCAAAAGGAAATGACATAAGGTCAGACAAAAATAAACATAGAAATCATACTGATTATGTATTAAACTACATGTACTTTGGTTTCCCAAATATCCAGGTTACAAAAACTCTTTACAAAAATCTTGTGATGTGTAACCACTGACTGGCCTCATCTGGTTTAACTCTAATTTACAAAAACTCTTGATAATTTTTTAAAATTATCAAATTAAAAGTACAGGAAATAAGAAGATATTTCAAAGTGCAAAACTTGGACTTTGAATTGATTTGATTTTTGTTTTACGCCCTACTCAACAATCTTTCAGTCATATTGTGCAAAACTTGGACAAACATGAACTAGAGTATAGATCAAGGTTAAACAAACTCTTTAAAATTATAAAAAATGTATCAAATTTAGGAGGAGGTCAACAACGGAGCATTTTGGTCAGGGTATGGGGAAAATGTAGAGGTGCATATTGAAGAAATGTTTACCATTTTACATGACTTGGCATTGCTGTTTACATGGTATAATTCCCTACAATAAATTATATAATGTCGTACCTGTAGATATGTCCTACACTGTCCTATTATCTTTATTACAGAATGTATTACTTAAGCGAAAAATTCTGTGTCGTGTTCATATATAAATGAAACTGATTAATTATGTAAGACAATTCAGGAATGGAATGGTGAAATTCTGGAAGAAATTGATTGATTTATTGCATATCGTCATGCGACGATATTGTTTATCTCTAGAAAGTTACAACTTAATCCGCATGTGTAATATATCCTGTCGAACCAACAAAGTTCTAAAATTAGAACCCGTCTTCCTATTAACTCAAAGTCAAATAATACAAACTCATCCAAATTACGTAATCATATTGCTTCACACAGGAGAACCTCACTCGCCATATTCATTAGAGGTTAAGTGAAAGTTACAGGTCTTTTAGATAGGACTTAAAAGTAGGGACTGCTTGCAGGGATCAAGTGGTAGAGCCTTTGATATGCAAGCGGAAGGTCCCGGGTTCGATTCCCGGACCGGGTCATACCAAAGACTTTAAAAATGGTAGTGACTGTTCCTTCACCAAGTGCACAGCATATGAGGTGAATGTCAGGAGTCTTTCAGATGAGACTTAAAACTGAGGTCACGTGTCGCGGAAGACATGGTACGTAAAAACGTAAAAGAACACTCACTGCATTCGGGTCAGTCCAAAATTTGTAGAACTTCACCTAAAGCCAGTTTGTTGATTTTCATTATTATTATTATTATTATTATTATTATTATTATTATCATGGAGTTGTCTTCCAATTTAAACTCTTAACAAGTGCTAGGAACAAACAGAAGTAAACTATAAGCAGAACAAAAAGTCTATAGTCAACATGCAAATATCTATCCATGATTCTAATCACAACATCCATACCAGAAAAAGGAGGGTCACACATATACCAGAAAACAATCTCAGTAAGATACATGAGTGATACCATCAGCTTAGCCTAATTTTCTTATAATCCCTACCCACATTTTCAATGGGATAAATTCTACCCTGAGTATGATAGCTGAACTAAAATGCATTTAAGCGAAATTTCTTTATACATAACAATCCGACTAGATCCTAACCCTATAGAAAAGCTGTTATAAGCTGTGGAGATTTGAAGTAAAATCATCAAATGACAAATCAGTCCTTTTTTTGCATGACACAAATTCATTTTTATCCAGTAAACACCAGTTAATGCTGATTTTAAGCTCCAAATAGCTTACTGCAATAAGATCATGCTTTGGAATAAATATTTTAAAACAGCAACCTGTTTGCCTGCAAGCCCTTTAGATGGAACTATAGTTGAATAAAATATAACCTGGCTGTGCAGAGTTTTGTATAGCCTATCTTGACCAGGACAGATTTAAAATTTAGGTAATGTGTCAAAATTACACTGGCAACAGTAATCATTTCTGTGTTTTAAGGTAAAAACATGCAACATTTATTCTGTAACTGGACATGTTTGCATATTGAAGGCATATAATTGTAAATAGTGATCAAAATCATTGCTCATTTGAAGAAAACTTCAGAAATATTAAAATATTATTTGAGTATGTACTCAAATTTTAAGTACCATACCCAACATATTTATTCATTTTTACAGGAAAATCCTAATTATGACAGAAAAATTTATATGTGAATGATAAAAAAAATTAATATGCTTCCCATTAATATTCAAACCAAAACATTTTACAAACAGTTTTATAGTTAAAATAATGAAATAAAAGTTCAGCTTGAGTATTGAGTAAATTTGGTGACTTCGGGCCCTGATTTTGTTCGGTTTGCAGGCCCTACATTTCAGTTTTTGTAATTTGAATAGTGTTTTACGCCACACTCAACAATTTTTCAGTTATATGGTGGCGGCCAGTTTTTAATGGTGAAGGGGAGAACCCAGGAGACAGCCTGGTTACAATGCACCCTGGAAGAGACCACCAGCCTTCCACAAGTAAACTGACAAATTTTCAGCTTACCTTCCAGTGGGATACGAACCTGATCTGACAGGAAGTGAGAGACTTCATGATTCAAAGCATGATACTCAGACTAACCACTCGGCCACGGAGGCCGTTTGATCAATCAATGAGATTATTGTAATTCCAACAAAAGTTTATAAGTGTACAAATTATGACATTATTTTATAGGGGCATTAGCTGTGCCCCCCGCCCCCCCAAATTCCCCCATCGTTTGCTATTTAGATTAATATACAATAACAAAAAAGACATATACACAGGCATAAAAATTCTTATATTCCTATATATTTTGTGAAAATTGCTTGAGAAACCCAGGTTTGGTACTTTTTCACTTGCAAGTGATTAACTCAACCTTACTATTTGTATACGAATACCACACTGGACTGGACCTGATTTTCAGATTTTTTCTACCTTTACTTGTTATTATTCTACATCAAGTACAAGTTGTAAAAGTAGAAAAAATCAAAATAATTCATTTTTGGTAAACACAGCCAATGTTCCTTTAATAACTGAAAAACTCACAAAAGTTATGTTCCTGTAAAGCATAAGAAAACAAAAAATATGTTCCAAATGGTGAAACTTGCATTAAAGGCCACCTAGGTATAATGGGTACCTGCTTATAAAGGCCATTCAAACATAACCTTTGTTAACTTTTTTTATAATGAATAAACCTTTATTATAATGAATAAACCTTTCTATAAAGATCACCTGTCTATAATGACTACTTTTGCCTGTTCCTTTGAGTGGCTTTTATAGAGAAGTCTGACTGTATATATAGAGATACCTACATGTAGATTTGGCATATCAAAAACCGTGGAAATATAAAATCCAGTAATTTAGCTTTTTGATATTAAACATATATCTACAATTAAGATTGTTTTCTGGCTCTGAGTGCGTGATAGAAGAGAATTTCTCTGGTTTTAGAATTACCAACACAATTGATAGATCATGCCTTAATACCAGTAGGTGCCACACAAACAAAACTTGAAACTTTCAACTCACATGAACCTATCCATTTAGATACCTAGGGTACTGTTTTGAATGAACTCCTTGTACTTAAACCACCATGAGATGAATTAGAGGTATGTGATCTAGAAGTTGCATAACTGCGACTTCGTTGTGAACCCCTGAACAACAAAGAGCTTCTTTCACCTTGAAAAAATGGAAGATCATGCAAAGATCCGTGTTTCGGGATTTTGGTGGGTATTTTGAAGTTTCCGCCTCCTGGTTGGTGATTCATATTTCCTTTGGTATCAACCTTTGACTTTGCATCCCACCTTGGACTTTCATCAAAAATAGACACACCTCCTCCTTGAGACTTATAACGTGAATTTTCGAGAGAACCAACACGAGGACTACCGGTCCATTGTGGAAGCTCATCAGTAATTTGAAAACTTCCACTGTGACGGCGGTAACCGTGATTTCTTGCTTGCACTCTCGCTGCAGCTTCCCATGACAGTTTTTCGTCAGTCACTTGTACATTTCCACCACCCGGTTTGTGAGACACTTTTTCCAGTGATCCAACTTTAGGCCTGGCATTCCACCTTGTAGCTTCACTTATTATTTGCACATTGCCAATCGGGCGTTTATAGTTAGGATTTGCTGCTTCTACTTTTGGATTTGCATTCCATTTTCGTCTATCTTGACATATTATTACATTTCCCCCACCAGGCTGGTGGGTAATATTATCCAGAGATCCCACTTTAGGATCAACTAACCAATGAGGCTTTTCATCTATAATGTCAACTTTGCCACCTCCCGGTCGATGAGAGGCATTTTCCAATGATCCTACTTTAGGCTTAGCATTCCATCTGGGCTTCTCATCCAGTATATGTAAATTACCCCCGCGTGGTGTATGATTAATATTGTCAAGAGAGTGTACCTTGGGGCTTGTCGTCCACTGCAATTTATCTTTGAATATACTCACATTACCTCCACCTGGTTTATGATCCTTATTTTGTAGGGATCCTACTTTTGGTGTGTTTGCCCATTTCAGAGATTCATTTGGAATTTGGATACCACCACCACCAGGGCGGTGATCAACATTATCCAGGGAACCAACTTTTGGTGTAGCTTTTATAGATTTATTTTTTATAGAAACTATTGCTCCTTTCTCTATATACTGCAGGTCCTCCCATGCATTAGGATCCACTCTTTGCATTGTTGCAGTATTCAGTTTAATGGAATGGGGGTCATAATTCCTTTGTGTGTTGTATTCATGCATGTCTTCCACAGGAAGAGACCCAACTTTTGACTCTGCCTTCCAGTCAAGTTTCCGGCTTTCAATAGCAACATTGCCCCCTCCAGGACGATGACTTGCATTCTCTAGAGATCCCACCTTCGGTGTGGCATCCCAACCCATATCCACCTTTTTCAACTTCTGATCAAATTCCAGTTTTGGACTGTAAAAGTCTTGTGGATTATACACATGCTGTTTTCTCCTTGTCTGTGACATGGTTTGTGCCATGGTTTGTTCTATATTATTACAGATTTTTGTCAGATATATAAATGTCCAATTCAACTAAATTCTGTCCTATATATTTCACCGTTTTTCATTTCACTGTTCATTTTAAATCCCAATCACAAACCAACAACATTTGAAAAAATAAGTAAATTCCAAATTGTTCAATGTGAAAACATGCCAAAATAATTGTTCTGAGTAAGAATCGTCTAAAATCCTATGACACCGATGTGATAGGCAGCACTCTTCTATCGTTACTAAGGAATCACTGTTTGTTTTGATCAAATTTCACTTCCACAATTTGTATACCTACATTATCTGTCCTCTATAAACATCTAACAAATATCAATTTCTTGCTTCACTGCATCAAAACTTATCTCCCATTCACAGACATTTTGTTCTTTGATAACAGAAATGATGGTTAGTGTCATTAAATTTGGTTTATGATAGCTCAATGAACTAAACAAACTCACAACAATTCCGACTCCAATACTCGCGTATTACTTCTTAAACTTTCCAAACCATTCAACTGACATTCGTCATTCAAATATACTTTCCTTTTAATCTCAATCAAGTTTAAATGGCCATGTCTTTGTTCCACATTGAAAATACAATCTTCATACATACTTTCGACAGAAAACACAATGGGTGCACTAGGTTGATTATTCTTTCCCCTTTAAATATTAATTTTGTTTTACCTGGGATTTCAAAAACTATTTGACAGATGTAAGAATCAAGCACCTTGTATGTCCATTGTCGTTTTAAAAAATTCTCACCAAAACGGATGACACTGTATACTTATATAAAAATTAATTAGTAATAAGTACATTTCGTTAATTATTCCTTAATCACTGTTTTGTATCTCAGTCAACAGAAGAAAAAAAAATCCATTATTCCGTAAGATGATATCTTTGATGAACTTGGTCTATTTTTAGATCCCTTCTGTTTTGGAATGACCATTTATAAATCCGACATCGTTGCACACACACAAAAAAAAATCAGAAAGTTCATATTCCTGTCATTCTAATTATGAAAATTGTTGATCCTTTTAGAGGTGCACCAACAACGATTCAGAACTGACGTCCCTCTAAGAATTTAAACATATGATCATTGACATATATCTTCTTGTCTTTGACACCCAACTACATTGTACCTGTTAAGATATACTCAGTCAGTTTAAATTTACTGGCATGTCAAAATCTATATCTGCACACTTATCCAGTACAAACATAATTATTGATCACCTCACAATTCAGTTTTGCCTACATACTAAATTTCAAATCGAATTCATGAAAATGTGCTCTAAAAATTTATCAAACAGGTGCTTGAAATTTTTAAGAGATCACCTTTAAAATCGTAAAACACATTTGTAAATGTATTTTATTCAAACAGATCTATACAGGTTTTATTCTGGTTAAGGTTTTCCTTTTAATCTTAATTTCAACTTGTGTTGCATACAGAAAAGATACATTAATGCTGTATGGTTTAAATGTACACAACCTGTATTTCTGTAAAAAGGGCTTCAATAGCATTTCAATGCACCATGTATCAATCGTCAGACTTTTTATAAAACATTCGGATGATCTGGTATTCAAATTATTGATTTGGCTTTGAAGGAAACATTATTATTACATGCGTGATAAAATTGTATAGGGTTTTATAAATCTAATCATGCATGAATGTTCTTAGGTAAATAACGACTTGCCAATCAAAGCTTCTAAAAGACAGAGATAAAAACCTTCTGTTAGACTTATGAAAACAAACATTTAGATCACTATGTTAACATTAACTCAATATACATATCTATATATGTATTGTATCCAAGATAAGGTATAGGTAATGTCCAAAAGTTATGTATTGCTTTAATATATATTAGTGTTAGAATATATAACAAATGTCTATTTGGTATTGTCTATTTGGTAATCCAAAAGTTATGTATGCACTGTATATATAACAAGATATAGATACAAGAAGATACAGACATTGTCCAAAAGTTATGTATTGCTTTACAGTATTAGAATATATAACAAATGTCTATATATTGGTATATGCACTGTATCCAAGATAAGGTATAGGTACTGTGCAAAAGTTATGTATTGCTTTACAGTATTAGAATATATAACAAATGTCTATATATTGGTATATGCACTGTATCCAAGATAAGGTATAGGTAATGTCCAAAAGTTATGTATTGCTTTAATATAAACTTTGTATTAGTGTTAGAATATTTAACAAATGTCTATATAATGGTATATGCACTGTATCCAACATAAGGTATAGGTACTGTCCAAAAGTTATGTATTGCTTTAATATAAACTTTGTATTCGTGTTAGAATATTTAACAAATGTCTATATAATGGTATATGCACTGTATCCAAGATAAGGTATAGGTACTGTCCAAAAGTTAGATGTATGTATTGCTTTACTCTACACATGTGTACATTAGAGAAATATCTCCGAGGGTATTGTATCCAAGATAGGGTACAGGTATTGCCCAAAAGTTATGTATTGCTTTATTTTATATCAAAGTTAAAAAATAAAAGAATTATCTCTGAGGGTGTCCAAAAGTTACATATTACTCTATTGTATAACAGTGATAAAACAAATGTATACATGTACTCTATCCAAGATGATGTATGGGTTTTGCCAAACATAAAAATACTGTTTTTTTTACTCTAAATTAGTGTCAACATTATTTAACTCTTAGTAATTCAACTATTGGATATTCTGAATGAAATAAAAAAAATTAATGAAGATAAATAAATAAATAGATAAAACAATTTATTAAAAGAATATGGCATTTGCTTGCCCCAAATGTTAGGACAAGTGTTGTACCAAGGTATAGTGTCACCAAAGAAAAAAAAAGAAGAAAAAAAAAAAAACAACATTACTATATGGCAATAATCGACACAACACAGACCCCCCTCCCCCCCCACACACATGCTCTCATGGTAAAAAAAAATTCACAAATTAAGTAGACAGCTTTATGCTCTTTCTAAAATTGTATCAGTTTCTCTTTACAATTCACATGTATTTATTGTTTATTGTTTGTTTACTGTTGTTTAACATCCCACTCAAGAATATTTCACTTATATGGAGACGTCACCAAATGCCAGTGAAGGACTTCAAATTTTAGCCTATGATCGGCACTTACGACCATTGAACAGTGAGGGTTCTTTAACAAGCCGACACCTACTGTGACACAGGACCTCCAGTTTTTACTGTCTCATCTGAAAGACAGGAAACCAACCTGCCGACGGCGGGACTCAAACTCATGACCTCACGATCCAGAGTTGAGCGCGCTACCAACTGAGCCAGGCCAGCTCTGTATGTATGTATGTGTATATATATATATATATATATATATATATATATATATATATATATATATATATATATGTGTGTGTGTGTGTGTGTGTGTGTGTGTGTGTGTGTGTGTGTGTGTGTGTGTGTGTGTGTGTATGTGTGTGTGTATGAACCAGTATGTATATAAATTCTATAATTATTACATGTCAAAATTGGCCCACTCCAGACCCTGAACCCGGCTCACAGGGTCATTAATTTCAAAATTTTGGTTGAAGGCTTTATTCTTTTTTTCTAAAAATGTCACCATTTTGTATTGAATTATGAAATTTACAATTTGTGTTCCCCTTACCCTAAAGAACCTTCTTACAAAATTTGAAAATGACTCGACCATGCTTAGTATTTTTAAGAAGAAGTAAAAATAATGTTCAAGGCTTTATGGCCCTATACTTATGTTTTCTATTTGCTATCCTTTCAAATTCAAGACTGTTCCTTTATCACTATGGACATATTCAAAAACATGATAATATTGAAACAATATCTTGTCCGATATATTTAAAGGTCAGTTTATTCTCTGGAAAGTTAAATTATCACCCCTATATTCTTTTACCTGTAAATTCACTTGACATAACTTTAGAGCTTATATAATACAGGTATTTTTTTATCCGAAATATTTGTTGGTAGATCACATATTTTTCTTTCTCACAATTTGTTCTAATTACCTTTTATACCTGAATTACTGTCACCTATCACATTAGCAGGTAGAACAGGTAAGTTTTGAATAGTGTTTGAACAGTGGCCAAAGCGTAAATCTGAATGACAAAGTCAATTTGAACATTAAATCCCTCAATAGATTTAAAATGTGTTCTGTTTACTAAGCCATTTTAGGTATTTATCCATGGTTATCAAAACATCAAAGTTGTTTAAGATTATTTTTCAATATAATCAGATTGTATGTGTATATGTATATATAAATTAGATGTATGTGTATGTCTGTATATGTGTGTGATTGTATGTGTATACATATATATAAATTAGATGTATGTGTATGTCTGTATATGTGTGTGATTGTATGTGTATATGTATATATAAATTAGATATATGTGTATGTGTGTATATGTGCATGATTATATGTGTATATGTAAGTATAAATTAGATGTATGTATAAATATGTGTGTGATTGTATGTCTATATGTATGTATAAATTAGATGTATGTGTATGTGTGTATGATTGTATGTGGATATGTATATATAAATTAGATGTATGTGTATGTGTGTATATATATGTGACTGTATGTGTATATGTATATATAAATTAGATGTATGTCTGTATGTGTGTGATTGTATGTGTATACATATATATAAATTAGATGTATGTGTATATGTGTGTGATTATATGTGAGTATATGTGTATGGGATATATGTATAGGTGTGTGTGTGGTCACTAGAGGGGGTGGGTGGGTGGGTAGGTAGTGGTATGTGTGGAATGAGACATGAATAATTAATACATAAGATACAAAGAACCTCAAATGAATTTTTATTTCCTGAAAATTTACAACACATAACTATTTTTTTTTATATTTCTTCACCTGAAGTCCAGAAATAAAATTTCTTCTTATTTAATAACAAAAATGCATATACAGTGAAACTTGTGTATAACGACCTCCTTTGGGACACAAGAAAACTGGTCTTTTTTGGGGGGTTGGGGGGAGTGGTCTTAATATAAAGGTTGATTTGTACATAAATGGTACTATTGGGAACAGCAAAAAATGGCCTTTGTGACCAGTTGGTCTTTATACAATGGTGGTCGCTAAAGGGGGATTTACTGTATACAAAGCACTTTAAAAGTTGTCCCACTGTTCTCATCTTCCCAAATCAAGGTTTTCTGATCCAGTACAGTGTGGCTTAATGGCATTGATTTCCACTGGCTTCAGCTAGTACCGTTTCACTGAGTCAATCAGATCGTGTCTAGCAATCGATCAAGCATCAACCACATGATAGAGGGGAAAGTACGTAAACACAAAACAATGGTGACGTGCAGGCTATGCCATGAGTCTTTTCATTGGCTTAAGTCAGGGGTTATTGTCGGGTCAATCTAAGTGAAATTTTAGATTGGCACTAGATGTTGCCACCAGTGACCGCCAAATATGAAATGTAATCTGTCATGATGTTTGAGGAACGACATGGATCAGAAAACCTTGACTTGGGAAGATGCACTGTTCCAATTTTGCAGTCAGGCAAATGAAAATAAATATATACCTGAACATTTTCTGTGTTATTTTCAACTTTTTATGATAGAAAACATATTCATCTTAGATTTGCCCTATATCATCACAGTGTCATATGGATGCCTTTTATGTCTTTACATCAATTATTTAGCTTCAATGTTTCACTGTTATCTGAAATTTGCCCTTACATCAAAGGATTAATATGGCGAAAACTAAATGGGAGCCAAATGTCCCAGTATACAACAGCTGTGTGGTTACTAAGAAACATCCTGTCCCTTGGATGAGTCAGTAAAAACTGAGGTCCCATGTCACACATTAAAGAATCCTCATTGCTCAATGGTCGTAAATGCCGAGCACCGGCATTTGGTGATGTCTCCATAGGAGTGAAACATTCTTGAGTGGGACGTTTAACAATAATACAACAATATATACCGTATTCGACCCATTAAGCGCCCAGGGCACTACAAAAATCAGTAAAAAGGGGCGGGCCCTTAGTGGGACCAATTAGTAGTCAAACTGACGTAAAACAATTAATTTTTCTATAAGTTACAGTGGTAAAGTTGTTGTAGTTATTACTGCCTACACCTACATGTATCAACATAAGTCTGTTGCTATATATAAACTGCTACTACATTTTTCTGGTCCACATCTCTTTGTCAACCATGAGCTAGAATCGATTCTTGATCGTATGTAAAAAAAAAAAAAAAGGGGGGGGGGAGGATGCTTAAAGAGACATGGGCAATTAAAAGGTCAAATACATTATATATATATATCATGTCTGTATTAAATATATATATATCATGTCTGTATTAAATATGACTACATTTGCTTTTGTGATGCTATCACACCCCCCATGCATTAATTATTCTCATAATGCACCTCCTGTTTGGAATTTATTCAGGTTGCAATCGATGAAAAGAAAAAAAGAGTTCTGAGTAACACCCGTTTCCAGTACATTTCATCATCTGCTCATTTGGTGTCATCCAAAATCAAAACTGAACACAGAGAATGGATTTTTATGTCTTTGTTGACAAGAATATCGGAATTAGAAAGTATGTTGTTATGTGTTATAATTTGTAATAGACATATGATAAAAAGTTTATAATATAACCATTTTGATATATTACTCCTCAGCCCTCGTTCCTGATATCAGCTCTTGGGCCATCAGCCCTCAGGCTCAAAGTTCTACTGTATATATATATATATATATATATAATTTGTTAGTCTTTTATTTTTGTTTTTCTTGTTGTAAATTAAATCCATCACAAGACATATTACAAAATGAAATGTCAAGTTATTGTTGGGGATTAAGTATATACATGTACATTCAACTGAAGGTTAACTAGATACCAAATACCCTTTCCAAATCTTTACAAGTAACATAATACAGCGCATGTAGTACTCTTGTAGTACTTTTATTCATTTGCAAAAATAATCCATCTTGTCTGTGCTTAAGACAGAAAGATTTAAAATAATCAATAATGTTATCAAAAGCATAGCTGGGTACCCCTATGTACCCTTATAGCAATAATGAATAGGCGGCTCAATGTCAAAAATATGAAACAAAACTCACACCAGGATCTAAATATCTATCTGTCACATGGATGCCCCCTGCATTGAATATGTTGAGAGCTTATATCAAGTTGAAAAGAATTACTTTATGAGGTATGCCATTTTTCAAATGATCAGTAGATACATCTGAGATAAGAATTAAACTTTAAAAAAATGAATTACCGAACAATCAACAGGAAGTCATAACAATTCGTGACAAAAGTCACTTCATCAATGCTCCGATATTTAACTGTTGCCCTTTTACAAACGTAATACCATATATTTAAATTTTACTGTCATTTTTTTGGCTGTCAGAGTACAGTCATAAATAAAACAGGGAAGCACTTTTGCCTGGTTCCTTAGTGACATTTCTATCAGTGTTCAACATCTCTATAATTAGTTTATACACTTAACAGGACAAAACCAACTGTAACCATTGAATTATACAAATGTATAGGACACTTGAATTACTGACACAACATATTCTGCATTAGACATCCCCACTTGAAATCCTTTAAGTTAAAAGTATAAATTTAAGTTATTTTACAGCGATTTACAAACAACTTATGTCAACTTATATAATGTCTTTCGTTGGCTAGGATATTGGCCTGCAGAGTTCCTTACTGCTGTAGGAAACTGGAGTACTGTAACCGGAGAAAAGGAGAAAAGCCATATGTCTGACTTAGCAATTGCCATACCAATTCACATACTCCCCTGTTCAGTCCAAGGATCAGACCAGGGTAATGCAGGCGAGATCAAGTACGCTAACCACTGTACAACCTGGATACATCAAATCTTACTTAACTACACTTAAAATTTACTATGAGGTGAACTGAAGTAAGAGTGTGGTGATAGTGAAAATACAGTGACACCTATCTTGAGAGATCAGTGTCATAAAAGACCACCTGTCTTGAGAGATCAGTGTCATAAAAGACCACCTGTCTTGAATGACCACTGTCATAGATGACCACCTGTCTTGAGAGACCACTGTCATAAAAGACCACCTGTCTTGAGAGATCAGTGTCATAAAAGACCACCTGTCTTGAATGACCACTGTCATAGATGACCACCTGTCTTGAGAGACCACTGTCATAAAAGACCACCTGTCTTGAGAGATCAGTGTCATAAAAGACCACCTGTCTTGAATGACCACTGTCATAGATGACCACCTGTCTTGAGAGACCACTGTCATAAAAGACAACCTGTTTTGTAATATTGGAATAAGGATAGGATAGAGTTACAGAACTTACAGTATAAAAGAGACCTAAACATGTATTATATACCTTTAGAAGGGACATTTATTACAGAACTTACAGTAAAAAAGATACCTAAACATGTATTATATACCTTTAGAGGGGACATTTATTACAGAACTTACAGTAAAAAAGAGACCTAAACATGTATTATATACCTTTAGAGGGGACGTTTATTACAGAACTTACAGTACAAAAAGACCTAAACATGTATATACCTTTAGAGGGGACGTTTATTACAGAACTTACAGTATAATAGAAACCTATACAAGTAGTATATACATTTAGAGGGGACGTTTATGTGACCGGGGTGATCTGTGACCGATAGTCCAATCTGGGCCCGAGTGTATTGGTTACCGCGGGATTGTGGCCTGATCACCTCTTACACCTGCCATGCACTTACTGTTAAGTTGCACTGCTTTTGTGGCATCGCCGTAAGAGTGGTCACATTAAGTCATTAAGGGGAATAAGCTTTCATGTGTTGATTTTTTTTTGTCAGCATCAATATCAAGAATAACACCACTCTATAAATAAAGTTTATATTGTATTGATGTTCAACGTATGTACAAATAAAAGTAATTCACAGCATTGAAGGTCTAAGTCACCATATTTATCAAACGAAGAAAGTTATGATTTTACAACAGTTGTCATTAGTTGATAAAATAAATCACAGGTGAATAAAAGTCCAAGTATAGTAGTACAATCTCTTATAGTCTTGTCTGTACTCTCTCTATATCAAAATGTAATATATCTTAATCACTCTATATCTAAACAAAACATAAAGTATATCTAAAAATTATTTTCTATATATATTTTCTAAAGTTAGCCAATCAAAAGTATTGACAGTTTTTTGGATGAGTCCATTAGGGCATCCTCTTGAAGTAATTGTCCTATTGTACATGTAGGAAAAGTGTCCTAAGCTTAAACACAGAAAGTAAATAGTGTTGACAAGTTTTAGAAAGTGACATGAACAATAGTTCATTAATGCTTTTAGATAAACATCTTAAATATAAAAGTATTTATATATTGGATTTACACTTACAAGTTCTATCAAAGGTGTTCGGACTTGTCTTAATAAGATTATTCAAAGTGACATAATGTAATTTGCCTCAAAGTAGATTCCAAAGAGATTAAAGTTACTTACATTGACAATTATAGATAATTATGGTATGATAAAAAGATGGAGGAATCTAAGATAGATAGATGAATGAATATAAGATAGACAGAAGGATGTGTCAATGAAATTAGCATTGACTGGTGATATTTATTACAGAACTTACAGTATAACAGAGACCTATACATGTAGTATAAACCTTTAGAGGGGTCGTTTGTTACAGAACTTACAGTAAAACAGAGACCTATACATATAGTATATATATCTTTAGAGGGGACATTTATTACAGAACTTACAGAATAACAGAGACCTATACATGTAGTATAAACATTCATAAGGGATGTTTATTACAGAACTTACAGTATAACAAAGACCTAAACATGTATTATATACCTTTAGAGGGGACGTTTATTACATAAACTTACAGTATAACAGAGACCTATACATGGGCGCCATTGTAATAGAGACATATACTGCTTTAGAGGGGACATTTATTACAGAACTGGTTACAGAATAACAGAGACCTATACATGTAGTATAAACCTTTAGAGGGGATATTTATTACAGTACTTACAGTATAACAGAGACCTATACATGTAGTATAAACCTTCAGAGGGGACATTTATTACAGAACTTACAGTATAACAGAGACCTATACATGTAGTATAAACCTTTATAGGGGTCGTTTGTTACAGAACTTACAGCAAAACAGAGACCTATACGTATAGTATATATATCTTTAGAGGGGACATTTATTACAGAACTTACAGAATAACAGAGACCTATACATGTAGTATAAACCTTCATAAGGGATGTTTATTACAGAACTTACAGTATAACAAAGACCTAAACATGTATTATATACCTTTAGAGGGGACGTTTATTACAGAACTTACAGTATAACAGAGGCCTATACATATAGTATATATATCTTTAGAGGGGACATTTATTACAGAACTTACAGAATAACAGAGACCTATACATGTAGTATAAACCTTTAGAGGGGATGTTTATTACAGTACTTACAGTATAACAGAGACCTATACATGTAGTATAAACCTTCAGAGGGGACATTTATTACAGAACTTACAGTATAACAGAGACCTTTATATGTAGTATTGTCTGATTCACATAAGATGGCGGGGCTCGAACCTGCACAATTTTTTTTATTTGTTTTATCATGATTAACAATGTTTCAGCCATGGTGACAACCAGTTTGGTGGAGGAGAGAACCCAGTTACAATGTAGCCGGGAAGAGACCACCGGCCTTCCGCAAGTAAACTGGCAAGCTTTCCCACAATGCCAGTTAAGGCTCCAGCGGACTGTAACCTGCCCTGATCAGATTTAAAATTTATATTTTATTAAAATTTGTTCAATACTGTAATGTTGTATATCAGATTACGCTGTAACCGAATTTCTGAATGAAGTTATCTTATCTTATCTGATTATGGACAACTTTAGTGAACTGTGTATAAATGTTAATAATTAGATGTCTTTATCATAAGTATATTTAATTACATGACATCGTAGATTTCATTCATTCTAGTTTTCTTTAGTTTTATACTGTTATTCATCTTAGATTATTTATAGCTCTTGCATCATACTATTACTGGGTATATAGTAATGTGGTAGCCCCTCTTTAAGAATGGCTTATAAAGTCTATATTAAGAGCACTCGCTCCAGGTCAGTTGGTCTGTTTACGTTATTAGAAGCGATAGGTTTAGGATTTTCATTTGTTTTATTCATTTGGATGCATAATTAATAGATATTGAAACAGACGACTGGACTCTTTACATTTTTGTGTTGAGATTTAGTAGCCCAGGGCTATGGTTACCGTATATTTAAGAAATTAGAGATATCTGTCACCTGTATTGCGCAAAGACGGCACGCTACACAACACCATACCATAATATGTTCTGTCACATGACAACGGTATAAAACAATCAATACATTGAAAAAAAAAAAAAGTTAAAATCTAAAACAAGTCATTTGTACCTGGTATATAAAACAGAGGCCATGAGTTAAAGAAACTCTCATTACATAAACATACCACTGAAGAATAAGTAAATAAAACAGAGGCCATGTGTTAACGAAATCCTCACTACATAAACATACTGCTTTAGAATAAGTTAAAATCTTGAATAAAAAAGATTGTTGACTGTTATATAAAGGAAAGTATTACATCATACCAAGTACATTCTTCAGAAATAATAAAAACGTATTAAACATAATAAGTGAAATAATTCAGCATAACATACAAAATGGGTGGGGTCCCATAAGGAACTCTTACCCAAAATATAATAATCAACCATATTATTTATCATATAAATAAAAATATTGCTAGACCTACAGGGAAACCCTTCATGAGAAACCACCCATCTGCCATTGAAATGTGGTCTCTCTAGGCAGGTGGTATATCAAAAGAAGTTTTATCTAAAGAATTATGTAACCAAGTGATTTTCATAGACTGGTCACAGAAGACAGGTGGGCTTTTATGAGATTGGTCTTATAAGACAGGTTTCACTGACTGTACTATATTACTTTATCAGATATGAGCCATGTGTTGGCTTGAAAATAACTTGAATAGTAACATGGGCAATCAATGCAAGTAATACACAATGACCAATACCAAAAAAATTATATTCAGTCCAAGGGAAATAACTCTTATTTGTAATTTTCACTTCAACACATGGCACAGAAACATTCTTATATCAAGTCTACATGTATTACTGTGATCTGAAAACTGACGATTACAGATGTGAATTTACTGACAGCAAACCTAAATGACAGATCTCAAATAAAACTAATCAGTAATATTATAATTTTTTTTAAATTCTGAAATCAACTCATCAACCCTTGTGGTCACATTTAAATTAATCCGAATCAGTAACAGTAAGGTCCAATGTCATAATTCAGGGGTGAACATCTTAATATTGAGTGTAAAATAATTTTGAAATTTGGATTCTAATTAATACTCCTGAATTCTGACAGTAAACTTTATGCCTCCCATTCTTTGAAATGGATGAGTCCAAATGTGGCTACAGGGATCAAATTATACAGTGGAATCTCGTTATTTTAAAAAATTTATGGGACCGTCCCATTTACTTTGAGATATCTGAAATTCGAGATAACCGATTCAATTCACATATTTTCTATTATTTTGGACAATAAATAGACTACCATAGGCAACTGATTATAAGCAATTATTAGTGACTCATTTTCCTTTACTCGTTAACAGGAGTTGATTGTCTTGTGTTTTGCAGGTAAACAAGTAGCTAGTTATACATATAGTGCTTTTCTCCGCAAAAAATTAAACTTTCAATTGCAGGAGGTGATTTTGAGATAAGTGACAATTTTATGATATTTTGATACTTAGGACCAGAAATATCCTTCGAGATAAATGAAATTTCAAGATAAAAACTTCGAGATATCCGGAATCAAAGTAAAATAATCGGGACCGGCCTTTCAACTTTGACATAACCCCAATTTCAACTCATCTGATTTTTACATAAGACTATTCCAAGTTTTTTCTATGTTAAGCATCCACCCTGAATTCAAAAACCTAACTACCTATTCGGAAAACACACATAACCTGAACAAAAACACAAAACTCTTCAATTACAATTGAGATCATTTAATAGAAATACATGGCATCAGATAATGGAGTTAAGTTGAGTAAAGGGTCCTTCTAATCAGAGTACGTTACAGTACCCTGGGTGTGCTAAAGAACTTTAAATATTTGATGGTAGATCTATATTAGCTTTATATTATCTGAAAACACTTTCATTTGATGTGCTGTAAGGAACACGCATTCCAAGATTATCAATTGCGAGGCCGTGTTTTTTACAAATATGATGTTCTAAACCAAAGGGCATGTGGACGCTTAAAATTGAAAAAACTTGGAATGGCCTAACAAGATTTCACTGTATATAATAATCGTGTATAGGGATTTCAGATTACTCTCCTCAAAGTGGAGATAAAAAAAATAAATTGTGTAAAAGTCTGGGCCTTTTAAAGTATATTCTAGTGTATATCTTGACTATTTTAGTTACAATGATAAATAAACTGACACAAAATATCAACAACTGAAAATAAATTGTCTTTATTGTATCAAGTTCTTAAGACCTGATTTATAAACAAGGTGAAGTATTTTACATTTCAAATGAATAACTTAAGATCCTGTAAAACAGAATAATGGGAGAAAAACAGAACAACAAAATATTAAGAAAAACTAAAAAATAAAACAGTTTCTCAGAGAGAGAGAGAGAGAGACAGAAAGAGAGAGACAGAAAGATAGAAGGAGAGTGTTTGCATGAATGTGTGTGTGTATGAGAGAGAGAGAGAAAGAGAGAGAGAAAGACAAAAGGAAAGTGTGTTTGCATGAATGTGTGTGTGTGTGTGTGTGTGAGAGAGAGAGAGAGAGAGAAAGAGTGGAACAACATAGTAGATCTGGGAATGTCATAAAATATTAAAGTAAAAAGAAATATAGAGAGAAATACAGTGTAAATGCAGCACCAAACAAAAGTCAAACATGAAAACATGATCATGAATAAAACTTAAAAAGAAATCAAAATCACATACAAAATTAGAAAAAGAGAGAAAATACAAAAACAAAAAATATGAAACTATCATAAAAACTGACACTAAATACGAAAACTTATATTAGATTACCGGTACCAAAGACTTTGATTAAATAAATTCAACACCTTAGTAAGATGAAAATAATAAATAATTCTGTTTGACATAATGATCAGGTTTCTTTTTAAAATCAACATTACATGATACAGGTAAAATATTGCCGTCCTTATATACCTGTAACATACAAAATTAATTCCACAATTCTGGTGTTGAGTGAAAGATAAAATTTCTGTTGCATTCATTTTGCAAGATAGAAATTGTCCCAAAGGTCTGAACAATCATTGGAGTCACAGGATCCCTTAGGAGAGTTCCAAGTTAGTCTCTTTTCTTGTTGTTTAATATCGTCATGATGGTTTTGTGAGTTAGTCCGGAATTTTGAATTTTTATCTTTTAGTATAGTCGCAATGATTTTGTGAGTTAGTCCAGAATTACGTTTCTTATCTTAAAGTATCATCTCAATAATTTTGTAAGTTTATAGTATGGAATTCCGATCTTATCTTTTAGAATCATCACAATGATTTTGTGAATTAGTCCGGAATTCCATTTTCTTATCTTTTAGTATCGTCACAGTGATTTTGTGAGATAGTCAAGAATTCTGTTTTCTTATCTTTTAGTACTGTCACAGTGATTTTGTGAATTAGTCCGGAATTCAGTTTTCTTATCTTTTAGTACCGTCACAATGATTTTGTGAGTTAGTCCGGAATTCTGTTTTCTTATCTTTTAGTATCATCGCAATGATTTTGTGAGTTAGTCCGAAATTCCGTTTTCTTATCTTCTAGTATAGTCACAGTGATTTTGTGAGTTAGTCCAGAATTCTGTTTTCTTATCTTTTAGTATCATCGCAATGATTTTGTGAGTTAGTCCGAAATTCCGTTTTCTTATCTTTTAGTACTGTCACAGTGATTTTGTGAGTTAGTCCAGAATTCCGTTTTCTTATCTTTTAGCATTGTCACAATGATTTTGTGAGATAGTCAGGAATTCCATTTTCTTATCTTTAAGTCCCATCACAATGATTTTGTGAGATAGTCCGGAATTCTGTTTTCTTATCTTTTAGTACCGTCACAGTGATTTTGTGAGATAGTAGGGAATTCCATTTTCTTATTGTTTAGTACCGTCACAATGATTTTGTGAGTTAGTCCAGAAATCTGTTTTCTTATCTTTTAGTATCATCGCAATGATTTTGTGAGATAGTCTGAAATTCCGTTTTCTTATCTTTTAGTACTGTCACAATGATTTTGTGAGAGAGTCCGGAATTCCATTTTCTTATCTTTTAGTCCTGTCACAATGATTTTGTGAGATAGTCCGGAATTCCATTTTCTTATCTTTAAGTCCCATCACAATGATTTTGTGAGAGAGTGGGGAATTCCCTTTTCTTATTGTTTAGCATGGTCACAATGATTTTGTGAGTTAGTCCAGAATTCCCTTTTCTAGTTAATTAGTACCGACACAATGATTTTGTGAGTTAGTCCAGAATTCCCTTTTCTAGTTAATTAGTACTGACACAATGATTTTGTTAGGCAAATATACTTCCAGAGATAGATTTAACAAGAACTTGTTTATTGAGAGTTACGAGTGTTTTAATAGGTAAACAGATACTGTATATACGGAAATTTTCACTCCCATTTAATTTCCTGAAAATGCTTCTTGATAATTTCAAAAAATAATGGGAAGACAGAAAAGTAATGTCACGGAAGTCATCTAAATAGATCAAGTTTAAGATCCTAGATATTTATAAAAAAAAAAAAAACCAAACAAACAAACAAACAACAATAAAATTAAACTAAACAGTAGCTACCAATATTTCACATAAAAATAAATCCTCGCACTTGTTGAACTTTAAAGTTCAAAGTTCAAGCCCTGGGATTGGCTTGCAAAATTCATTTTGAAAAACAATGTACTGAACTTTGCATCATGACATACCTAGTATATCTGTGTCTTTAGAGGGTCAAATACAGACAACAGTAGCTATAACACTGTAGGCCTATAATATGTCAAAGAACCCCTGAAGGAATGACACAATGTCATAGGTCAACGTCTTTGGCAATTCACATGTTTATATCTCTAAATATAGTTAATTATAACCTGTTCACACCGAAGTATCTATATGGTATGTCCTTTTCTGTTGTGCTATGCCAGTCCATCATGGTCTATGGGACTGAAAGGGTGCACACAGGATTCAGGAAATGCCATATGATGAAAAATCAAGGGTTTTAGAGGTGTCCTTGGTAGATACTTTCATGTTTCAAAATTGATTTATGGCATACAAAAGCATGAAAACATAATTTACATTCTAACAACATCAATGACAATTGTTATCAATAACTAAGCACTCCATAAAACACTTATACAACAGAAAGCATTGGAACTGATCACTTTAAGAGTAGCAGAGGGAAGTATTGGCCATGAAGTAAAAATTCCCTGGTGACAGGAAAAATTAAACCCTGGCACGCAACCATGCTAAAACAAAAGACGTGGGTATCAGGAGATATACAACATTGAAGTTAAGAATGTAATTATGTTGAAAATGATTCAGAAATCTAAATATTATATACACACCTGACCATATCATGGACTATCACGATATCAAACACATATTATACCTGCCCAGCTAATTTTCTATTCTAGAAAATCTGGGTATAAAACAATACATGTTCCATATTCGACCCATTATGTGCCTTTGTCCCTATACCGTAAGTACCCCTCCCCTTTAACCCTTTCATCCCTACAGACCACAACAGATTGGTCTTAAACAATAGAAAAGAATATACCCCCCCCCCAGCAACAGAAGAATATCAATAGTTATCCTCTGTAATAACTACAACAACCTAACCACTGTGCCTTATACAAAGAATAATAGTTTTACGTCAATTTGACTATAAATTGGTCCATTAAGCACCGACCCCTTTTTTTTAATTTTTGTAGTGCCCTGAGAGCTTAATGGGTCGAATATGGTATTCATTATTTTATCTAATAAATCTAAGCCTCTGGCTTAAATACTGTGTAAAATGAAAAATGAGCCATACCATAATATAAATACAGTAAAACCTGCTTTAGCGACCACCTGTGTATAAAGACCACTGGTTATAAAGTCTATGATAGTGTTATTTGTATGCAAATCAACCTCTATAAGACCACCTCCCTATAAAGACTGGTTTTGTTGTATCCCTAAGGGGGTCTTTATATACAAGTTTCACTGTAGAACTAATTATACATATAATGTAGGCCTATAAATAGAACTACCCGGTACATACGTACATCTTAAGGTTTAGAACAAATACATAATTACATGTACTGTGTTCACAGTTTCAGTTTCAAAACACCTGCCAACTACTGAACTTCAGTTTTTTTTTGTTTTTTTTTAACAGTAAAAATCTTTTCTAAACTTTTTTTATTAATTAAAAGCTAATAAATGCAATATTTTTGTTTTTCAGAATAAACCAGACATTGTAAATCTATTTGACTATTAATTCCCTTATACCAGCCATAATAACATCATCTATTCATCAATTCCCTTATTCGGGCCTCAATCTCAGCATCCTCATCATAGTCCGGGTCATTGGGATCAACGTACTCATGTTTCGTTTTCCAGATAGAACTAATTTTTGACTCCTTTTTCCAGTTTAATTTGGAATTATATATTTCTGAGTTACCTCCCCTTGGAGTATGATTCACATTTTCCATTGTATCCACTTTTGACTTAGCGTTTTCCCTAAAATTTTCCCTGAAGTGTGGAACTTTGAAGTCACTTTTCTTTGGTTTATAGTCTGCTTTCTCAAGGGATCCAATTTTTGAACCTGCATTCCACTTAGGTGTCAAATTCACGATTTGAACATCACCTCCTAGCGGCTCATGAAATATTTTTTCAAGTGAACCGATTTTTGCTTCCGCTTTGATATCAACTGGATAATGTCCAATTGTGACATCACCGCCACCTGGTGCGTGATTTATATTATCTAATGACCTGATCTTTGACTTTGCATCTTTGACTTTTGATTTATATCTTTTTAAATCACCAGGAATAAAATGAACAGAACCAAAAGCTCCTCCACTGAACGCACTGGCACCATAACGAGGCCTGATATCAGGCAGCTTCAAACTACGGGTGTCAGTAAAGTCAGATCGAGCACTTGTTCTCTGAGAATTAGGATAGCTCCTCCAAGCTTTCTTTTTGTTGTAGTCGACATTGTCCAGGGACCCAACTTTTGCCTCAGCTTCCCAATGAACTTTATAATGTGGAATTTTCTTCTTTCCACCTTTGGGTTTGTGTTTGACATTTTCCAGAGACTGAATTTTAGAGTCAGTCTCGATTTGGCTTGAAATAGGCGGGAGATGAGGTTGATAGTACCCTCTGTCAAATGACCTTTCTATACTTTTTCCTTGTGATGACCACTTCCAAGCTGGTTTCAGATTTTTAAATTTGACATTCTGGTCATTTATTTCCTTTTCTCTCGCTTCAAGCTTTGCTAAAGCAGGATGAACATAATGTGATAAATGTGTGTGTATCGGCCTCTGTTCAACAACAACGTAACGACCATCAAATCTCTTGTGAACTGTTACAACGGGAAATCGGCCATGTGTTTTTTGTTTATTTGGCACATACACAACGGTTCTCAGAGGCAATAAATGTGAATCTTCTTCGTCCATTTCTTTCGGCATAAATCTACGACTCGAATCTTCTTCCGGGGAGTCATCCCTTTGTTTATGTGATCCAGGGGAAGAAATATCCGGAAATGGATGCTTGAATTTCATTTTGCTCATAATTTTGTCAATTAAACTATAAAATTTGTATCCAACAATTCATGTACGATAACTCCAATCACATCAAATGAATCAATGAAACTATTCAGCATGAGGAAATCATAAGAAGTCCAAAGTATCGTCTTTCATGATAAGAGCGGAAGATAAGAATTTGCCTGTCTTGAATCAACAATGTTTTGTAATTTCGTCAGCTCAGTATAAATATTTAGCAAGCAAAATACACACACAATATTATTTACATATTTCCAAGTGGAAAGTATTAAACAATAAATCCATAATTCTGAACTCACAATTGTAAACAAATATGAAACAAAAATCTATAAATCGCCCATTGATAATATCGCCGTAGTTCTGGTTCCCTACTTTCTTTTTACAAAATAAACATTTACCAAATCTTCATATATTTCAATAATAGTACCTCCGTACGCTTTGTCTTTCCATCATGTTAACAATTACCATGAAATATATCCATCTGATATTGTTTGTTGCAATGTAAATTCTACGTTAAATCCCACATCCAGATATCACTGCCATTTTCATATTAAAACTGAAATTTACGATCAGTTTTCCCTATGCTTAAAATATCTTTTTAATGTTGCCAGTTTATCGTGTCACGCTAGTTGCCTTTTAATGTCTGATTAATTGTGATATATTAATTTATTATTCAATCAGTTGAAAATCTACCAAGCAGTGAATAGATGACAACCGATTATCCGTGACGACCCAGACAATTTATATATCCGTTAAAGAGCTGGCCTTTTTTTCTTCTAAATCCCAAGATCAAAATGAACTGAAGAATGATTTACACAAGTTTTGACCTATTTATACACTAGAGTTCGGAAGCCTTGACACTTCGGCAGTTTAAACAAACTATTTTGATTTAAGAAATAAAAAAGATTTTGTAATCTTCTTTAACACATTATATGTACTTTACGTTGAGATTATAAACCCACTGAAATCAATACGCTGAATTAAACCTTATAACCATAATGTTACATTTATACTGTGTTTTTCATTGCCTCTGCTGTGTCTTGCTGGATCAAAAACTTATTGAGAAGAAATCGAAATGAAATGGATTTTCAATAAACCCAATATCATCAGTTTTACATAATCAAACACTTATTCAATTTGTGCATACAGTTTAAAATATTGCCAGTATAAATCTTCCTTGAAAATGAAAAATTTCTAATTTCCATTCCAGGTGTACATAATTTGACACCTGAGAGATGATAGAATAAATAAAAATTCAATCACTACATGTTCTATATTAAATCTTCAAAATGTCATTAATAGTATATTCATCAAATGTCACTTTTTCCGGGTAATCGCAAACTTAACCCCCTGATGATAAGATCGTCTTATCCTAAAACACATTCAAAACAAACACTCCTCGCAATCGGCCAGCTCTTCAGATTTTCAATTTGTTTCACAGCTACACAAAAAAAACAACATCACACAAACAACAAAAACACACCAAAAAAAACACAACATTTCAAAAACAACAACACACAAAAAACAAAAAAAAAACAAACAAAAATTCAACCAACAATTCAACAAAAAACAAAACAAAACCAATCACAAGAAGGATATAAAGAGCTGTTAGAAGTTACGCCACTTTATATTAATCTAAATAATCAGACTAACAGGTAATACCACCAACGTGACCTGAGGGGAAATATAACAGTGACCCAATAAACTTTATATTATATTACAGGGTTACAGGATTTACAAAAAGCCGGGGAAATGTATCGTGATCATATTGTTCTCTGTTTAATGTTTATATATACTTCAGATATAATCCTTTAATACGACCCCAATATCAAAATGAAAAATTATTTAATTGTGACAGGCATGTAATGGGTCTATTATAAATAGACCATAGGGTAGAAATTAATCATGCCTCATTAATTATAATATTGATAATCAATACCTTTTCCCCTATACCTTTATACTGTTTAAGATGGTATGGAGACTATACTCATTTAAAAGAAAAATCATTTAATTTTAAAAAATTAAAAACCAATAGTACGGTACTTATAAAGGCAATATTTGAACTTATACACATAAGACTTGTTTACAAACAATTATATAATCCTTAATCACAACAGAGACTCTCAGAGACAAACAGGAAGAACTACAAATGTCTGTTTCACCTAAAAAAAAACAGGTGCTTGTTTTCCAACTTTAAAACAATATGAAAATAATCAATTGTACCTGTGAATTGTATATATGTATTCTAATGAGTTCGGTAATCTAATTCTCTTACTCAGCACAATTACATGTAAATGTCTCTGAAAGAACAATAGATCTGTAAAATAATAATATAAAACAATGGCCCCAAGACGGCACTTGAAATTCAAACCATCAGAAAGTCCTGATAATCACAACAACATGACTTGTAGTTTTTTCCATGGTGTAAAAGCTTATTCACTGTTCATGTCCACAGCGTTTATATATAACTTCCAGATATTACGATCCACACAAATTTTGACGAATTTTCTTTTCCAAAATTTTTTGACAAATTCCCTTTTCCGAAACAAGTTAAATGTTCGATGCCTTGAAGAAGCAGTAGTTTATTTGATAGTTGTATTTTTATATGTGCAATCTAATTATAGATTCAACACAAATTCTAATTCTTCAGACACAATTATGTGCACACTTCAAACAGAAAATAAAACATCAACAGTATACTGATCCATCAATTCCCAGTCATTGTAACCATGGAAACAATAACTTTGTATCTATTCAAATATATTTGTCTATATAATACAATATCCTGTACGAAAGAAATTGATTTGAAAAGTAGAAATATGATCAATTTCGCTCTTTCGCAGTTCTAATTGTCCAAAGACTCTTGGTAAAGATCCCTATGTCTTGAAGATTAATTTTCTCTTGTACACATATAGTCAAATGTCAAACATCAAAGTAATTAAGGGTGATCCACTTCATCTATCCTTGAAACCTGATTAGAGATCAATTACATTTTACATGCTACCCACTCCGTAAACTGTCACTGTTTAAACCACTTTTGTCTGCAAACAATGTCAATTTCATGATCTGATTTCCATGATATAGCAAATTGACTCTCAAATAATTCAATGCAAAATCGTTTAAATTTTAGTTGCTCAAAATAAGTAAAACTCTTATCCGATATTTAAACACATTATTGTTGTAAACTGGCTGTTTAGGTCGACATTTACACCAAAACAACTTACGTAGCTATACACAGACTTGGTTAGATAAATATAAAAAGAAAATCAATCCATTTCGTTTTAAATGCTTTTACTTGCGAAAATAAAACAACTGGTAACTTTTCATAATGTTTGCTGATAAAATTTCATTTAAACTTTGGTAAATCTATTAGATTAGACAATCATAAAAATGCTTTGATTGCTAGTCAAAGGAGCATAGGAGAATTAAGAAGGAAAAATATGTAAAAACAAATGTGAGGTGAAAATAAAAAGGGTTTGATTTGCGTGTAAAATTATTTCTTTTTTGTATCTCTGGAAATAGCATGCATATGTGTCCTGCTCACTGAGTCATGGTGAAAAGAATTTATAGATTTTCTGTTCATTTTATTAACTAAAAGTTGTGAAAGTGTTTTTATACTGCTGGATTTCATCCAAACATTTTTCAAAGCTTCACCGATAAACTCTTCATACTTTCTCACATGGATGATTTAATTATCTAAAATAATACTCATTCTTAACAACAAATTTGGATATAATAAGACATAGCGAAATTCCTAATAAGTGTCTGTTTGAAAATACATGTATCCCACATCAACACTTTATAATGTCCAAATGTACTGCCATTCCAACTTACAATTATTGTAGTTGCCTAGATGTCCATACATTGCCTATAATCACTTTTAGATGTCTAGATATGCATACATCCCTAATAACCACTTTTAGTTGTCTAGACATGCATACATGTACATCCCTAATAACCACTTTTTAATGTCTAGATAGCAATACATCCCTAATAACCACTATTAGATGTATAGATATCAATACATCCCTAAAAACCACTTTTTAATGTCTAGATATGCATACATCCTTAATAACCACATTTAAATGTCTAGATAGCCATACATCCCTAATAACCACTTTTAGATGTCTAGATAGCCATACATCCCTAATAACCACTTTTAGATGTCTAGATAGCCATACATCCCTAATAACCACTTTTAGATGTCTAGATATCAATACATCCCTAATAACCACTTTTTAATGTCTACATTGTAGATATCAATACATCCCTAATAACCACTTTTAGATGTATAGATATCAATACATCCCTAATAACATTTTAAATGTCTAGATATCAATACATCCCTAATAACCACTTTTAGATGTATAGATAGCCATACATCCCTAATAACCACTTTTAGATGTCTAGATAGCCATACATCCCTAATAACCACTTTTAGATGTCTAGATATCAATACATCCCTAATAACCACTTTTTAATGTCTACATTGTAGATATCAATACATCCCTAATAACCACTTTTAGATGTATAGATATCAATACATCCCTAATAACCACTTTTAAATGTCTAGATATCAATACATCCCTAATAACCACTTTTAGATGTATAGATAGCCATACATCCCTAATAACCACTTTTAGATGTATAGATATCAATACATCCCTAATAACCACTTTTAAATGTCTAGATATCAATACATCCCTAATAACCACTTTTAGATGTCTAGATAGCCATACATCCCTAATAACCACTTTTAGATGTCTAGATATCAATACATCCCTAATAACCACTTTTTAATGTCTACATTGTAGATATCAATACATCCCTAATAACCACTTTTAAATGTCTAGATAGCCATACATCCCTAATAACCACTTTTAGATGTCTAGATATCAATACATCCCTAATAACCACTTTTAAATGTCTAGATATCAATACATCCCTAATAACCACTTTTAGATGTACAGATAGCCATACATCCCTAATAACCACTTTTTAATGTCTAGACATGCATGCATCTCTAACAACCACTTTTAGATATCTAGATATCAATACATCCCTAATAACCACTTTTTAATGTCTAGATATCAATACATCCCTAATAACCACTTTTAAATGTCTAGATATCAATACATCCCTAATAACCATTTTTAAATGTCTAGATATCAATACATCCCTAATAACCATTTTTAAATGTCTAGATATCAATACATCCCTAATAACCATTTTTAAATGTCTAGATATCAATACATCCCTAATAACCACTTTTAGATGTACAGATAGCATACATCCCTAATAACCACTTTTTAATGTCTAGACATGCATGCATCTCTAACAACCACTTTTAGATATCTAGATATCAATACATCCCTAATAACCACTTTTTAATGTCTAGATATCAATACATCCCTAATAACCACTTTTAAATGTCTAGATATCAATACATCCCTAATAACCACTTTTAAATGTCTAGATATCAATACATCCCTAATAACCACTTTTTAAATACTGTATAGTTCACACATATTAAGTATCAGAAAGACAATTCGTAACCAATCTTCCACGAAATTTAATACTCGTGAATAAGTTCCTTTCAGAAAAAATGTGAAATTTTGTCCTTGTGAAATTGAACAATTATACAGTACATGGATTGGAGATAGCTTACAGTGACATCAGATCCTGTGTAGTCCACAGACCATTATATATTACATAACATGTATACATGTACATGTATATTATTTCATTAAAACTTATTCAATGTTTCTTAAATTCACAGAACTATTAAAACCGTGAATAAAGCGAATTTGTAACACTGGGATTAACTTTCCCACTGCACAATATATAGTGAAACTTGTATATAAAGACCCTCATATGGACACAACGAAACCAGTCTTTATAGGGAGGTGGTCTGTATATAGAGGTTGATTTGAATGGTACTTTATGACCAGGTGGTCTTTATACACAAGTGATCTCTAAAGCAAGTTTTACTGCATAGCTGATTTTCACCTTGGAGTATCCTGATTGGGATGTTATTTTTTAACAAGAATGAAATGAATGACATGTTCTCAGTTACTAGAAATTTATTTATTTTTCGGTAAAAATAGAATTTCATAAAACTTTGAGAAATATCACCTGTAAATTATCTGTTTGTTTTACTGAATATTGTTAGCATTCATTTCTCACATTTCGTTTGTCATAAAACCAATATTTACTTTCTGTAATATAATAATTGGCTAAATATCAGGCCCCCATGCCGCAAAGCAGAAAAACAAGTTTGAAGATCATTTTAATAAAAATGTCAATTATTTGATAAAAACATTTACACCTTGCCAAAATTGTACATGTTAAACCAAGGCATTTCCAAACTGACCGACAACTTGGTCATTTGGTCATATCATTAATACCCCCACATTCCGATTCAGCACATTCTGTCATGTTTGTCTCGTATAATGTTATCCGTTTGTCAACGGAACTCTTTTGTTTTTGTTATCGCAGCGTAAACAAAAAAGATCCAAAATAAGCCGCAGTAGCTCCCGTATAATCTTAATTTTTATTTAAAGATGGAAAGCTTGTTTAGTTTAAGTAATCTGGGTGATAGATTTACCGTTGTTAAGAAATGTACTTGTAGACATTTTTTTCCTTTCATATTGCAGCTATACATTAGGATGACGTAAATCTCAAACAATAGTAACCATGGCGATATGATGTAAGCAAGATATGATGAATAATCTAAATGTATTTACATATTGTTTAGTTTTATCATTTTAAACTTAGTTTAGCATTGTGATCGAGATGTTTCCTATGGACAATCTCTTATTTTCAGTATGGGCCTAAAAAGCTGACATGGTCAACTAAATTATTGAGTAGAACTTTGGTGAGTTGAACTTCAATGAGTCGATTTTCTTGATGATTCAAACTATTGACTAAGTCCCAAATAATTTCGTTATTTAATGCTATTAATAAACAATTTATAATTCAAACTTGTATGAGTCAAATTTCTTGATATTTTGAATAAATTTTTGGGTCCATTTACATAAAAACATCGAAATTTCCTACAAATAATTTGAAGTCAAAATTTGCATGTGTATGAAAGCACACCATGACAATTTGTCTCCCTCTTACAAACACTCAATGTTTAAATTTCACAAAAATTAAGTTAATTTGGACACTAAGTATTAAATATCATGACCGTCTATATCTTATGTGGTTCTGAAACACTAAAAACCTTTGATTTTTGGTTTACCATTCATGAAGTCAAAGTCCCGATGTTTTGAACTTTTCTAGGTGGTCCCTGAAGTATCGTAACCATATATGTCTAATATGGTTCTGAAAAACTAAAAACCTATGATTCTCGATTACCATTCATAAGCTGAAGTCCCAATGTTTCGAACTTTTCTAGGCGGTTCCTTGAAGTTCAACTCATTGAAGTCTTACTGTTTATCAAGACTTTTTGTGTTTGAAAATATTTTTAACTTATTTCAAAGATTTAAGCTAATAACCTACCAATATTCCATCAGTTGAGAAGTTATTTATTTTTTGTTGCCCCATTTACCCCTAATGACACATTTGGACAGGTCCAAGTCATTGATTTACAGAAGAGTCCATTGTTTTTCAGGGGTCAGAGAGGTAATTCATGATATTATTTTGGATATTTAAGATGAACGGATTTGAGATACCACAGACGAGCATATGCAAACATACTTAGTATGTATATGGTATACACAAATTTTACTACCCAGAAAACTGTATAAGGGCACCTTTAAATCAACTGTGTATCAGAGCACTTGCTGTTCTAACACATGAAGTAATTGTTCCTTTGCCATCAGTTTAGCAACAGAGGTGAAAGTCAAAAGATTTTAAGGATGCAACTGAAAGCCCTGGGGCCCTATTTACGGAAGATCCAAAGACTTTTTGTAAAACAAGCTCCTGGACAATGTGAATGAAGAAATGACACATCTAAGAATTGTCACAACAGTACAGAGAGGTCTACAGAATGGGACCGCATCAATCATAATTCATCCATAACTGGTCTGAAATTTACAAATTCTTGAAAGATAGGATCTACAAAGTCAATACAACATTTCCTTGTCTTTTGCTCTGACCTTTCACTCTGACAAGTCTTACCAATCGACTTGATGGTCAAAGAGTTTTTAACTTATTTACCCCTAAAGACAAATTTTGACAGGTCTAAATCATTGATTTAAAGGAGAGTCCATTGTTTTTCAGGGGTTGATGAGTTAAATATGCCAGAACAGAGAGGTGAAATTTTGAACTGGTAGAAAATTTACAGCTTGTGCAAATTTACCAAACTACAACTATTTACTTGGACAAAATACAAATATATTTGATTTATAACTTAAACAAGATATCCTTTACAGGATGTAAATATATAAGTGAGAATTAGAATCAATATTTATATCTGCGTTCATGTATTTCAAATTTAAATTTATGTAAACTTTTTTTTTATCAAAGTAGGAGGTAAAATAGATTTAATAACACATATGACAAGATTTGCTCAGCTATTTCAAGTGACATATGGGATAGACTAGCACAATTTCAATAGTAACTCACTCACCCCTAAACACACATTTGGACTGGTCTAAGTTATTGATTTACAGAAGATTCCATTGTTTTTCAGGGGTTGATGTATTAAATTCATAACCTGATTTTTGAAGAATAAGTCTATAAAATTCATAGAAGACAATACAACAGGTGGCTATATTTAATATTCACCTAACAGATAGGTACAATGTATGGTTATCTCAATCAACCTTTGAAATTGACAATTTATTTCCAGATTTTAGTGTCATTGCCAGATCCTCAAGACATAAATAAATAGATAAAACATGAACAAAGATAAGGTGAAACACATATTGAATTAATACTATTTTTAGATACCTTTGCTGTAAATAAGACTCTTACTCTTAGGAATTTTGATATTGTCTTGAATTTTGATAAAGAAAAGAATCTCCATGGTTACAGAAAATTAACTACGTGAGAAAAGGGGACTATACTAATCATAAAAAGGACCTGAATGAACAAGATGAATAAAAATAATTCATTTTAATTCATTAAATCAAAAAATTGAATCAACTATATTAAATGATACAGTAGGTCTCGTAATGTGAGACCACTCTACAGAAGACCACCTGAAATGTTGCTCAGCTCTATAAGTATTTCTAAGCTGTAAACTTTTGACACCACAAATGTTGTCTACCTCTAAACTTTTGACTCTACAAATGTTGTCTAGCTGTAAACTTTTGACACCACAAATGTTGTCTAGCTGTAAACTTTTGACACCACAAATGTTGTCTAGCTCTAAACTTTTGACACCACAAATGTTGTCTAGCTCTAAACTTTTGACACCACAAATGTTGTCTAGCTCTAAACTTTTGACACCACAAATGTTGTCTAGCTCTAAACTTTTGACACCACAAATGTTGTCTAGCTCTAAACTTTTGACTCTACAAATGTTGTCTAGCTCTAAACTTTTGACTCTACAAATGTTGTCTAGCTCTAAACTTTTGACACCACAAATGTTGTCTAGCTCTAAACTTTTGACTCTACAAATGTTGTCTAGCTCTAAACTTTTGACTCTACAAATGTTGTCTAGCTCTAAACTTTTGACACCACAAATGTTGTCTAGCTCTAAACTTTTGACACCACAAATGTTGTCTAGCTCTAAACTTTTGACTCTACAAATGTTGTCTAGCTCTAAACTTTTGACTCTACAAATGTTGTCTAGCTCTAAACTTTTGACACCACAAATGTTGTCTAGCTCTAAACTTTTGACTCTACAAATGTTGTCTAGCTCTAAACTTTTGACACCACAAATGTTGTCTAGCTCTAAACTTTTGACACCACAAATGTTGTCTAGCTCTAAACTTTTGACTCTACAAATGTTGTCTAGCTCTAAACTTTTGACTCTACAAATGTTGTCTAGCTCTAAACTTTTGACACCACAAATGTTGTCTAGCTCTAAACTTTTGACTCTACAAATGTTGTCTAGCTCTAAACTTTTGACACCACAAATGTTGTCTAGCTCTAAACTTTTGACTCTACAAATGTTGTCTAGCTCTAAACTTTTGACATCACAAATGTTGTCCAGCTCTAAACTTTTGACTCTACAAATGTTGTCTAGCTCTAAACTTTTGACTCTACAAATGTTGTCTAGCTCTAAACTTTTGACTCTACAAATGTTGTCTAGCTCTAAACTTTTGACTCTACAAATGTTGTCTAGCTCTAAACTTTTGACTCTACAAATGTTGTCTAGCTCTAAACTTTTGACTCTACAAATGTTGTCTAGCTCTAAACTTTTGACTCTACAAATGTTGTCTAGCTCTAAACTTTTGACTCTACAAATATTGCTTAGCTGTTAAAGTTCTACAAATGTTGCTTAGATGCAAACTTTTGACCCCACAATGTTCTTTATCTGTATACTTTTGAAGTCCACAAATGTTACTTTTCCAAACTGAGAACCCTCACTACCACAGAGGTAGGTGTCATAACTGCCACATTTGTACTTCATAAACAGAAAGTTTCTGATATACCTGGATTTGTAGAATTCGTAGGTCTAACAAAAATTGGAATCGCAATCTGTTTCTTTTTCAATCACCAAATGTAAGATTTCTTTGGTTTACTTGGTTTGATGTCCAAACAAGAAAGTTCAGGTAGGACCTTTTCATGATGTCATAGTACGATCTCGTACAAAGAATTAAACCCAGGTACTCTTGCTGGCCAGGAAATTTTTTTTTTTTATTTCGATTTTTGTTGTTTTATGCCACACTCAACAATTTTTCAGTCATATGGTGGCAGCCAGTTTTTAATGGTGAAGCCACAACCCAGTTACAATGTACCCTGGATGAGACCACTGGCCTTCTGCAAGTAAACTGACAGATTTTCTAATAAAAAAAAACAGCCTAGGTTCCAGCAGGACTCAATCCTGTACTGACCAAAAAGTGAGAGACTCCATGGTTCAAAGCATTATGCTCTAACCACTTGGCCACGGTGGCCCATGAGAGGGTAAAACTAAAACCAACAAAGCTACAATGAACACTTCCAAATGTCTGAAGTGAGGATAGTGATTACTATGTTGAACATTTTGACAGACTCTAAAGCAGAAATTCCCCCATGGCAAACTGTTATAGCAACAAATAACAATACACAGGCCAATACTGGATATGGAATTTTAATTTTTTTTAAAATTAACTCTTGCTGAATGAATCACACTGCACATGAAGTTTATTGACCCTGAATTAAACCAGGTATAATTGTAGCTACAGTTGCTTATAATTATGTTGTCATCTATAGCCGAGTAAAAGACTTAACAACAGATCGTATCACATACATAAAAAGGCATAAAGAGTTCTACTCAAACACTGACTTTGTGTGCGTTTTTATGTTCGTCATATGTAAGTGCCTTTTTTTTTTCGAAATTCAGAGCAATTAATTTAAATGGATCACAAATTATCTAGACTACTAATTCTTTAATTATGTACATGACAAAATTATGAGGCATGAATGCTGATTAAAATCATAAATAAATGAAATGGATAAAAAAGATAACACTGCTGATCAACTCATCCACCCCTCAGACATAATAGACTATTCTTTACATCAATGGTGTGGCCCAGTCCATTGGTGTCTTTAGGGGAGATGAGTTAAGAAGGTCATAGATCTTTAGTCTAGTCTAATTTTCCCTTATTATGTCATCATTACTTCTGAATTCCTAATTTGGTCCTATTAGGTCATCAATATTTCTGATATCCTAATTCATACTTCATCATGTTTTGATGTCACCACACACAAAATACCTATTCTTCATCTGAACTGTTCATTTACCAAATGATATTTTAATATCAATACAGGGCTCACATTCCCCAGTTGAATGCTTTTCAGTTGCCATTTGATGTTTTAATGTCACTATAATAATGAACTACACATTTACTAGCCACCTGATAATGTCACTATAACACTCACACTCTTAAACTACACATTTATTAGCCACTTAATAATGTCCCTATAACACAAACACTTCTCAACTACACATCTACTAGCCACTTGATATTTCAATGTCACTATAACACTCATACACCTCAATTACGCCACTTGTTAGCCATTTAATGTTTTAATGCTGCTATAACACTCACACTCTTAAACTACACATTTATAAGCCACTTGATAATGTCCCTATAACACTCACACTTGTCAACTACACATCTACTAGCCACTCGATGTTTTAATGTCACTGTATAACACTTACACTTGTCAACTACACATCTACTAGCCACTCGATGTTTTAATGTCACTGTATAACACTCACACTTGTCAACTACACATCTACTAGCCACTTGATGTTTTAATGTCACTCTATAACACTCATGCATTTAAACTACACATTTACACGCCACTTGATGTTTGAATGTCACTGTATAACACTCACACTTGTCAACTACACATTTACACGCCACTTGATGTTTTAATGTCACTGTATAACACTCACACTTGTAAACAACACATTTACTGGCCAATTGATGTTTTAATGTCACTCTATAACACTCACACTTGTAAACTACACATTTACTGGCCACTTGATGTTTTAATGTCACTGTATAACACTCACACTTGTAAACTACACATTTACTGACCACTTGATGTTTTAATGTCACTCTACAACACTCACACTTGTAAACTACACATTTACTGGCCACTTGATGTCTTAATGTCACTCTATAACACTCACACTCTCAAACTACATATCTATGGTATTAGCCATCTGATGTTTTAATGTCACTGTATAACACTCACACTTGTAAACTACTCATTTACTGGCCACTTGATGTTTTAATGTCACTCTATAACACTCACACTTGTAAACTACACATTTACTAGCCACTTGATGTTTTAATGTAACTGTATAACACTCACACTCTCAAACTACATATTTATGGTATTAGCCACTTGATGTCTTAATGTCACTCTATAACAGTAACACCCCTAAACTATATATTTATGGTATTAGCCACTTGATGTTTTAATGTCATCAAACTTAAAGCCATGTTTTATACGTATCATATAACACATACTACACAAAATCTTCCTGAAATTGTTTTAATGATAATGCAATACATATGCATTATGTTTTCATACACACAGACACAACTTCTTTTTATGTCAACATATGTATAACCTAATTTATACAATACCTTCATACACTGTATCACTTTGTTTTGGTGTCAATCACCATTTAATACTGTTGCGACATGACACCATTTCAATGTCAGCACTGCAGTCACATTATGAACAGTTATGATGTCAGCAACACTACCATTATATTCCCATTGTACAATATTATGCTGATCAAAGAGATTTTCTGATTTCCCATCTATACTGACATTTTTGTTTTGTACTGCCACTCCTTTGACATTATAGGATATATTTTTTATATCACTTACCTTTTTATCTCCTCCACCCGGTTTATGGTCAGTCTTTGCTTCTATTTTTGGTTTTGCTTTTTCTTTAAAGTCTAACTTTTGGGTTTCAATCTGTAAGAATAACAGTTATTTTACTTTTATTTAAAAGTAAATTCTGCTTCAGATCAGCTGCTCCGCAAGACCCAAGTTTATTGTTTACACCTCTGAAAATTATGGCCATTTCAAATAATTATCGTCCATTATGAGTAGGATTCATTCCTCAATTATTTCTTTTGAATTCAACTGCAGACCTCGCAGCCTGTACGACTAGTCAACGGGGGATGCTTACCCCTCCATGGCACCTGATCCCAATCCTAGATTATCAGAAGTCTGTGTGTGTCCAATTTTCACCTGATTTGTCTTTAATGAAACTTCTTACAATTAATACTTTGGTATCTGTGATTTTTATATCTATGTATACAAAATTATGTAGATACGTAACAGGCGAGGAAAAATGTGTGACCAGACTGGGAATCAAACCTAGGACAGGAGCTTCCTAACACTAGCAGGACTGAGCTATCCAGGTCAATACCCTCTGCACTGCACTACACTCTTCCCCCTTAACAAGATTTCTGATCCCATAAATCAATGAAACTCCTAACACCACACCAAACTGTGTTATTTAGTGGGGCGCCAAATGTAGTAGGCAAGGAAAAAATGCGTAGCCAGACCGGGAATCAAACCCAGTACCTTCCTAACACTAGCAGAACACTCTTAACAACTGATATATCTGGGTAAATACCCTCTGCACCACTACAGATATAAATGACAGGAATTTTTCCCTGAGATAAAGATTGTTCTATGATCCCGGATCCTGGAGAATCCAAAAGTGGGATCAATCAATCACATCAGCCTTGACTCCCAAATCAAATCCATAACAAAACAAATGAGGTGTAAGTTTTAGTTACAATATTCGCTGTAGACAATTTAAATCAGCGGTCAAACTTGTCTATAAATGCCAGTGTATAAAGGCCACTTAACGGAATAGACAAAAGTAGCCATTGTAGACAGGTGAATTTTATAAAGAAATTTTGTCATTATAAAAAAAGTTAATAAAGGTTATGTTTGAATGGTCTTTATAAGCAGGTGCCCTTTATACAAAGGTGGCCTTTAATGCAAGCTTGACTTTACTTTCAAGCAACTATCAGTTAATTAGTTAAACACGGTAATTGCAGACAAGGTCATTATATTGACCGTAAACTTGTGAAATGTCGACTTAAAATTCGACTCCACATATCCTCTTGATGACAACTCATCTCTAGCAAGTTTGTTTCTGTATATAAAATTGAAAACTGAAGTTTTTGTTTGTTTCAAAGATATTATAGCAAATTGATTTGGCCTTAGACAAGTTAATGTAAGTGATCTATCCGTAAGTCCTTAGTGAAGGTCAGTACTTGGTGGTACTACATCTATCACGAGTGACATCTCCTTTCATCACCTCAACTAACTAAATTTGGTACAAATACACAGTTATAGATCTACCATGTAAAGTGGCACACCCAGACTTTGTCAAAAATCAAAACAATACAGTCCATTTTGCAAAAATAGGTTGTACAGATAAAAGATATTGCCTTGCACAGATTCCATGCATTTCTGTAGTTTTAATACCTTTGTGTCAACAAGTAGCTTGTCACACCTGTTATGATTCAATTTAGACTTGTTGTGTTTGTAAACATGTAGCAATATACCTTGGTACACCTGTAAGTAGTTTTAGTGTTATTAACAAACACTTCACTCATATTAACAGTATTGCCAGAGTTACTCCCCTTTGTTATACTCTCATAGTACTCAATATTCATGGCAAACAATTTCACATCTGGTGGGGATCTATAATACTTTGAATTTTAATTGAAAACTTACTTTTCTGGAACCACCACCAGGCTTATGACTCATATTATCGGTGGATCCAACTTTTGATTGAGCTTTTCCTTTAAACTCTAATTTGTGACTCTCAATCTGAAAGTTAACATTTCTATTTTTAGTATACTGATACATGTGTCATGTCTAGGTATTCACGATTTCTGGCGAACTTACTGGTTAACTTCTGTTTTTTTCTGCCTTTTTCAGCCGAATCAATATTAAGCATTTTTTCACTTTTTTCCACAAAAAAAAAAAAGTTATTTATAGGACAATGATGTCGGAACTTTAAGAATGATCTGTACCACAATATACTAACAGCTCATAAAACATTCGAAATAATTTTTTTTGGACAAATTATGAAAAAGCAAGATTTTGGGGTCTGAAAATATGCTTTGGATATTGAATAACTAAAATGACTTACTGAATTCTGAAAGGAAAAAATAAGAACATGCATATGAGTCTGGTTGTTATAAATTTTTGCTGCTATAACAACAATATCACATGACTGATTCTAACCAATCACATTGACAGAATCGAACACCGATAAGGTGGCTAAGATAAAAATATGACGCAACAAAAATCAGAGCACACATATTTAACAGGGGTGGATTCAATGTTTTCATAAGTGGTTAGTGATATGTTAAAATTTTTCAGGGCATCAGAATCTGAAGAAGATTTAAAGGGGGAAACATCTGAATTTTTTTTAGAGAATATGGAATACATCAACATGCTTATAAGATTGTTTCCCCATATTTCAAAATTAAAGTTAAAAATGAATGCAAAGAATATATGGTAACTGAATACTGTAACAATGAATATAGAACTGAATGCTGATATTGACAACAAATGAGAAAAACAAATCTCTTTATTTCCATTCACAAAATTTAAAGTTGCATGAAATCATAAGATTTTACGAAAAAAGAGAAAAAAGTAACTTCTCCAAACATTAAAAGGAAATAAAATATGTTTAAATAATATTTTGAGTGGTATTAAATGTTTCAATTATGAAATATGTGTACCTTAAAGTATGCTTATAAAAATAAGGACAATTGAGCTTACAATATATAGATTAAATTCAAGTACAAATAACACTGACACTGAACAACAACTACCATAGTGCCAAGAAACATATGTGTGGATGTTATGTGACACAGTAACAGAAATGCTGAAAGACACAATGGGGAACATACTGACAAAATGTGGAGGAAATATTTAATGGGGAACACACAAACAAAATGAGGAAATATTTAATGGGGAACACACAAACAAAATGTGGAGGAAATATTTAATGGGGAACACACAGACAAAATGAGGAAATATTTAATGGGAAACACACTAACAAAATAGGAAATATTTAATGGGGAACACACTAACAAAATAGGAAATATTTAATGGGGAACACACAAACAAAATGAGGAAATATTTAATGGGGAACACACTAACAATATGAGGAAATATTTAATGGGGAACACACAGACAAAATGATTAAATATTTAATGGGGAACACACTAACAAATGAGTAAATATTTAATGGGGAACACACTGACAAAATAGGAAATATTTAATGGGGAACACACAGACAAAATGAGGAAATATTTAATGGGGAACACACTAACAAAATAGGAAATATTTAATGGGGAACACACTAACAAAATGGGGAAATATTTAATGGGGAACACACTAACAAAATGAGTAAATATTTAATGGGGAACACAAACAAAATGAGTAAATATTTAATGGGGAACACAAATAATATGAGTAAATATTTAATGGGGAACACACAGACAATATGAGTAAATATTTAATGGGGAACACACTAACAAAATGAGTAAATATTTAATGGGGAACACAAACAAAATGAGTAAATATTTAATGGGGAACACACAAATTATATGAGTAAATATTTAATGGGGAACACACTACCAATATTTATTTAATGGGGAACACACAGACAAAATGAGCAAATATTTAATGTGGAACACACTAACAAATGAGTAAATATTTAATGGGGAACACACTACCAATATGAGAAAATATTTAATCGGGAACACACAGACAATATTAGGAAATATTTAATGGGAAACACACAGACAAAATGAGGAAATATTTAATGGGGAACACACTACCAATATTTAGGGGAAACACATTTAGGAAATATTTAATGGGAAACACACAGACAATATGAGGAAATATTTAATGGGGAACACACAAACAATATGAGTAAATATTTAATGAGGAACACACTACCAATATGAGGAAATATTTAATGGGGAACACACAGACAATATTAGGAAATATTTAATGGGAAACACAGACAAAATGAGGAAATATTTAATGGGGAACACACAGACAAAATGAGGAAATATTTAATGGGGAACACACTAACAAAATGAGGAAATATTTAATCGGGAACACACTAACAAAATAATACAGGACAAAATGGGGAACACATTGATAAAAAAGAGAACACAATGAAAGACATTAACAAATAGTGAAGGACACAATAGGGAACACAGTGACCAAAATAGTGGAAGACAAAAAGGGGAATACACTGACAAAAACAGTGGAGGAGGCACTGACAAAAAAGTTAGAACACAGCGGAAGACACACTGACAAAATGTGAAGAACAAAATGGGGAAAGAACTGACAGAATGTTAGAGAACACATTGGGGATACAAATGTAATGGGAAGGTGCTTAGAAACACAAATGCATGGTTCAACAACATATGGAGGTTAGGAGCTGGAGACACAAACATTGTGATTGGAAATACTTGTGTAGTGATGGAGACATGGAATTGTAAAGCCCATGGTGCTGGGAAACACACTGGCAGAGTTCTAAAGCTACTGTAAAGACACATACTTACACAATACTTGCCAAAAATACCAGAATAACACCAAAAGATGTGTTTACAAGATTCTGAGTGCTAGGCAACAAAATTGAACCAAATAATGCTGGGAGACACATTTAAAATACAAACAGGTAACCAAGGGAATGCACTTCTGATGTATGTGGAGTGCTCGGCAACAGTTAAAATGTTCAAAAGAATGCTTGGAGACATACAAATGTATACAGGGTGCTGGCTAACAAATACCAAAAGAATACTAGGAGACACACTTATACTGTCAGAATTTTACTACTGTGCGAAAGAATTTAAAAAAACAAAACCTTGAAACAGATGACACACAGTCAATGATAAAACAACAGGTGTACTACACTGCTTCATCAACTGCAACACTTGTGTTCCATAGTAGACAATTTGAAGCTATTTTGTCCTTTTCTTTGTGACTATATTCTTTGAAAATAGTCACAAAGAAAAGGACAAAATAGCTTCAAATGCTGAAATGGTGTGTATTTTTCAAGGACTCTCGATTTTGTAGCCACCTAATATGTCCAGTTTTCAAACTGCATTTTTAGGCAGTTAGAGCTGAAAATGTCATCTTTTCTTGAATAAACCACACAGCAAAGTAAGTCTCCCTGAAGTACACCCAACAGTGACTGGCTTAAAGCTCACAACACACAGTAGTATAAGCTTCAATCAGATACAGTAGATCCTTGCTATTAAGACCACATAACTGAGTCAAAGTGATCTAAATATCAAGGTGGTCTCTAATGTGAAGACCTGGGCCCAACACTATAAAACTTGAGAATTTACTCAAGTCTGAGAGAACATTCTCAAATTGGCCAGTCAGCCAATCAGATTTCTAGACTTAAGTAATTCTTAAGTTTTATGGTGCTGGGCCCAGGACTGGACTTATCTAACATTTGCTCAGAAATTTAAAAGGAAATATATATTTAATAGGGCATTGACTGTTGTTTTTTTTTCCCCAAAAATTCTTTCATGTCTTACTAAAATTACTTAAATTTCTATATATTTTATGAAAATTGCTTTAGAAACCCAGTTTGGTAATTATTCACTTACAGTAGATTAACTCAACCTTACTACATGTATATGCATACTACACTGGACCCGACCTTATTATCACAAAAAAACATAGGAATATAAAAACTATTTTATGCCTGTGTATAGCTCTTATTTCTTATTGTACATAGTGTACAAGTAATAAAAGTAGAAACAACTGAAATGACATATTTAGTTAAACACAGCTAATGCCCCCTTAATGTTTTCAATTTGAGATGGTCTTTAGGCAGGGTTCCACTGTACCTGCTACAGTGATGGGCCAAAAATATAACCACTCTACAAAAATGGATGTCTTTGTCAGAGATGATAACTTACTTTAGATCTCTATCCACACCGAAATTCTAACAGAATTCTCTTTGATTGATATAGATCATCACCTTCATATTTATGTTTTAATATTCAGTTATGCATCAATATAAACAGCTTGCAGGGGTCTAGTGGTAGAGCGTTCAACTCACAAGCAGAAGGTTCCAGGTTCGATTCCCGGACCAGGTCATACCAAAGATTTTAAAAATGGTAGTGACTGTTCCCTCACCAAGCGCTAGGCATACGAAGTGAAAGTGAGACCCTTCTGGATGAGACTGAAAACTGAGGTCCCGTATCGCGGAAGGCGTGGCACCTAACAGAACCCTCACTGCATTGGCATCAGTCCATAGCAAAGGTCAAAATTTGTAGCACTTCACCTAAAGCTTGTGACCTCTCCATATGAGTGAAAAATTCTTGACGGGATTTAAAACAACAATCAATCAATCAATCAAATGCATCAATATCAAGATGCAAACTGATGTCAATTTCCAACTGTCATCTTAGATGTACATTTCTATCATAAAGGAAGATACTGCAATGTAACTAAGGGAACTTCACATTTGGCAGAATACCTGACAAATATAAATATTGGCATTTATGATATGTCATCTGAATACAATAATCCAAATTAAAATTATTTTTATGACACCATTAAAGGTAGAGTTTTCCTTTGATATTTCTCAAGGTTTCTGTATGGGCATAGGAAATACTTTTGGCACATCACTGTAGAAAATGTCAACCACAACAACAACAACAATAATAACCCATTTTAACTGTCATACTTTGATGTTACCACCGCCTGGTTCATAAGTAGCGTTATCCATCGAACCAACTCTGGATTTCGCTGACCAAGACAGACGTTCGTTCACAATCTACACCAAAAAACAAGCAAGGTAGAGTTGTTACCATGACAACAAGTAGCATAATCAAATAGGTAAACCATGCCTTCATGTAAATTATAAAAAATATGTACATAATCAAAATATGGAACTAAATGAGAAATAAAAGAAAATTTAATCACCAAAAAGAATTTAACAGTGGGATGTAAAAATCATATTGGCGAAGCACAGCATTTTGTAAACAATAATCAGGAAACGGTCACATTTGTTTTATACATTAAGTGGGAATGAGTCACACTTCTGCAAAGATCTGTGTCATTCCTAAACAATTTCATGTGAAATTTTGATGATAACTAGTTGTAATTCATTATACATGATATTAAAAAAAATGATAACTCATACTACATTGATGATAACTCATACTACATTGATGATAAATCATTCTATATTGATGATAACTCATTCTATATTGATAATAACTCATCCTATATTGATAACAAATTCTGTATTGATGATAACTCATTCTATATTGATAATAAATCATTCTATATTGATGATAACTCATCCTATATTGATAATAAATCATTCTATATTGATGATAACTCATTCTATATTGATAATAACTCATCCTATATTGATAATAACTCATCCTATATTGATAACAAATTCTGTATTGATGATAACTCATCCTATATTGATTATAACTCATTCTATATCGATGATAACTCATTCTATATTGATGATAACTCATCCTAAATTGATTATAACTCATTCTATATCGATGATAACTCATTCTATATTGATGATAACTCATCCTATATTGATGATAGCTCACCCTGCATTAATGATAACTCATTCTACTTTGATGATAACTCATTCTATATTGATGAAAACTCAAATCTTTTGATGATAACTCATCCTAAATTGATAATATATTACACTGCATTAATGATAACTCAATCTCTATTGATGATAAATCATTAATATTCTACATTAATGATAACTCATTCTAAATTGATCATCCTATATCATTGATAACTCATTCTACATTAATGATAACTCATCCTGCATTAACGATAACTAATTCTATATCGATAACTCAACCTACATTAATGATATCTCATTCTACATTGATGATAACTCATTGAATATTAATGATAACTCATTCTATATTGATATCTCATCCTACATTAATGATAGCTCATTCTATATTGATGATAACTCATCCTGTATTAATGGTATCTCATTCAATATTGATGATAACTCACTCTATATTGATGATAACTCATTAATATTCTACATCAATGATAACTACTAATTCTACATTATCATCCTATATTAATGATAACTCATTTTATATTGATGATAACTCATCCTACATTAGTGATAACTCATTCTAATTTGATGATAACTCATCCTACATAGATGATAACTCATCCTATATTGGTGATAACTCGCCCTACATTGTTGATATCTTATCCTACATCTATAACTCATTTTGTTTGTTTAAACATTATTTTACACCACTTTAAACAATTGTTCAGTACTTAGAGGCGGCCAATTTTAAATGGTGAAGGAGAGAACCCAGTTACGATGTATCCAAGATGATGTCATTGACCTTCAGCAGGTACTGTAGAAAACTTTCTAATATATTCAGTTTAGGTTCTTGTTGGAATCAAATCCATGCTGGTTAGACGTGAGATATTCCATGGTGTTAAGCCCAGTGCTCTAACCATTCAGCTTTGAAGGCCCCCTTAAATCATTATCAATGGCACATCATCATGTTTTTGGAATGTTACCCTGGCTTCTTTATCTTTGTTAACTGAGCAGGTGACACTGAAAATTTTCACACTTTTCTCAACCAATCCTGATCGGGTGGTAGTGGAAATTGTCATCCCTTGAAAATCATTGTCATCGAGGGCTTCGCCTCAGTTGACAATGTATTTCTTCGGGGTGTCAATTACTACTAACACCCTCTCAGGAATGTTATATTTATATAATATAACACTGTGGCAATAGCATCGTCTGACACTTGTGACAACTACAGCTGGCAGTGTGCCAATATGCTATACAGTAAAACCTCAGATGTCAGATAATAATAAATCAACATTGCCATGATGACACAGGAATTATAAAAAACATATATGTAGAATAACATGTTAGAATAAACACAAACACACACTCAAAAGTTAAGAAATACCAAAATTTTGTTATTTGTTATGCAAAACCTCAACTGCATACTTTAACATTACCGCCTTTCGGGCTATACGCTGCATTCTCAAGCGATCCTAACTGTGACTCTGCATTCCATACAACTTTTTCATTAATAATCTGATGAAAACAGAAAAATCTTACAAAATTGACATTAGAGTGTTGACATTAAATGGGGCCTACCAATATAAACAAAGATACACCCATAACACCAGTATTGATTGTTCAAAAACAAAAAGTTTACCATGGTTATCGTCATTGAGACCTGCCTAAAATAATCAAGTTATTTAGGATTTATAACTATAATAACCTTTTACCCAAGTACAAACATTATTACAGCTGAAGGCTCATGGGTAAAGCAACATTAGAATTTGGGTCAAGTCCAAGTTCAAACCAAATAGTGTTAGTTCCTACTGCCAGTGTTCATCATGAGAAGTATAAGACAAAAAAAACAACTATATAAGATACAAGCCATTACACAGTCTTCATCAACCATTACAAAGACTAAATAACAAATCAATTACAATGAGCTCGCATTGACCACCATTTTTTAGGTTGAATTGCTGACCAGGACTGACCACTGACTTCAATTGTTCCCAAAGACTCAGAATTAGAAAGTAACCTTATGGGACTCTCAAATATAAGTTACACCAATGGTCCCATCTCACAAATATTACTGTTAAAAAGTAAGAGAACCACAGGCATGATTGATGAAAAAGCTAAAGAACCAGCCCACTGCACTGAATAAAATAGTTAAAGACCTACCTCATTGCCACTGGCATAAAAAGCTAAAGAATCCGCTCACTGCACTGGATTAAATGGTTAAAGATCTAGCTCATTGCCACTGGCATTAAAAGCTAAAGAATCCGCTCACTGCACTGGATTAAATGGTTAAAGATCTAGCTCACTGCACTGGCATTAAAAGCTAAAGAATCCACTCACTGCACTGGATTAAATGGTTAAAGATCTAGCTCATTGCCACTGGCATTAAAAGCTAAAGAATCTGCTCTATGTACTGGATGAAAGAGTTAAAGAACTAGCCCACTGCACTGGACTACATACATGTAGTTAAAGAATTAGCTCACTGCCACTGGCATAAAAAGCTAAAGAATCCGCTCACTGCACTGGATTAAATGGTTACAGATCTAGCTCACTGCACTGGCATAAATAGCTAAAGAACCCGCTCACTGCACTGGATTAAATGGTTAAAGATCTAGCTCACTGCCACTGGCATTAAAAGCTAAAGAACCTGCTCACTGCACTGGATTAAATGGTTAAAGAATTAGCTCACTGCCACTGGCATAAAAAGCTAAAGAATCCGCTCACTGCACTGGATTAAATGGTTACAGATCTAGCTCACTGCACTGGCATAAAAAACTAAAGAACCCGCTCACTGCACTGGATTAAATGGTTAAAGATCTAGCTCACTGCACTGGCATTAAAAGCTAAAGAACCCGCTCTATGTACTGGATGAAAGAGTTAAAGACAAAGCTCACTGCACTGTATTAAATTGTTAAAGACCTAGCCCACTGCACTGGACTACATAGTTAAAGACCTAGCCCACTGCACTGGACTACATAGTTAAAGACCTAGCCCACTGCCACTAGCATAAAAAGCTATAGAACCTGCTCACTGCACTGGATTAAATGGTTAAAGACCTTGCTAACTGCACTGGCATTAAAAGCTTAAGAACCAGCTCTCTGTACTGGATGAAATAGTTATAGAACTAGCATACTGCACTGGATTAAATGGTTAAAGACCTTGCTAATTGCACTGGCATAAAAAGCTAAAGAACCCGCTCACTGCACTTAAATAATTTAAGACCTAGCTCACTGCACTGGATTAAATAATTAAAGACCTACCTCACTGCACTGACATAGAAATTTACATGACCATCTCACTGCACTGGCATAAAAGGTTAAAGAATTAGGACATTGCACTGGCATAGATAGTTATAGAACCAGGTGAATGTACTGGCATAAAAACTAAATAACTAGCTTACTTCACTGGCATATAAAGCTAAAGAACCAGCTCAGTGCAGTACACTGGCAAAAATCATATATCTCAATTGTCTGGATCTGAATAATTCTTTACAAAAAAAAATAATAATAATGAAATACAAAACATTGATACAAACAGTAGTTCTAGTCCTCTGTTTTTAGAATAGACTAAAACTTGTGCTACGAATTTTTGTACCAAAAAGCCGAGTTGATTTACGATTAAAGCTTAAAAAGTCAAAAGTCCAAAAATAATGCAACATATTTCAGCTACTCCATATCAAGACTCTTCTAACTCTTTATGAGGGAGAGAAAAAAAATAAGAGAGAGACAGACAGATAGATAGAGAGAGAGACATACAGAGAGAGAAAGAGAGGGGAAATATTTGTAAGCCTATTGTATGTCCAAGCAAATATAGATTTAAAATTCTCGCACAAACTTCTCATATTCATATTACAAAATGACTATGATGTGATATATGTGAAATACCTCACAGGTCAGGTGCTCTATTATCGTATAGACAGGTCAGGTGCTCTATTATCGTATAGGCTTTACTGTTTACCGCTCCACATGTATGTAGTACACATGATACTCTATGTTATTGGTTATGTTATGTTATGTTATATGTGATTCTTCATTAATTTTGTATGAAAAATTTTATTTTCATGATAATATTCTTAAATAAAAAACTACATACAGAGATTTTCCACCCTATCTTATGGGGCCAAAATAATGCCCCATTCCCATTGCGAAACCAATGCATCCCCCCACCCCCTAATTTGCAGTCACTATTTCCAAATTGAAGTCAAGTGACATTGAATTTTAAGAGACTCTTATATATTCTCAATTTTGTGCATTTCTACATTTTCTGTAAATATCCTAATATCAATAAAATGTTGCTAAAATTCCCAATTCTGAAGGCCTTGATCCCAATCCCAAAAGAGTGTGGAAAATCACTGACATATGCTAATCAACCCTTTATTTTTCTCCTCACTTCTTAAAAATGACAGAATTTTGATAACTCATTCACTAAAAAAGTGCAAAGGGACATAACTCTCAGAAAAATATAGCTTCAACCAATAACTCATCAACCCCTGAAAAACAATGGACTCCTCTGTAAATCAATGACTTAGACCAGTCCAATAGTGTCTTTAGGAGCGATTACGTTAAATTCAAAAATCAAAAATGTGAAGTTTCAAACATAATCTACAAATCATTCTAATGTAAAACCTACTACAAATGTACGTCAAACATAAATACAATCCATGCAGAAAAGATTTAAAAGCCATCATTCTGTAAAGCTGAAAAAACATTGAATACATCTGAAGCTAAATGTCTGTATAACTTATATAAATTAAACTGACATTAAATGCAAAATTTGCAAAATGAAAAAAATGACATCAGCATATGTACCTATACACTGTCTTAGTACAAAGGACAGAGACTAAATGAGGGACACGCCTAAAAATTTAACTCACCAACCCCTAAAGTCACATTTGGACCTGACCATTTCAAAGAATGGTTAAGTCCACTTCCAGAATTCAGGGGGTATATGATTTAGAATCAAAATTTAATAATAACTTTATGCACTTGTTCACTCCTGAATTATGACAGTAGACCATACCACTTATTGATTTGGGTGAGTCTAAATGTGACCACAGGGGCTGATGAGATGAATGATAACTTGAGAGGAGAAAGAGGTGTTGGCATATTTTTTTACAGATAAAACTGACAACTAGAATTCATGCAAGCCTTATCAGGATAGGTAAATTTAGTTTATATATGGACATTGTAATACCAGTTAGTTATACATGCATTTATAGTACAGTAAAACCTGTATATAGGGGCCACCCAAGGGGCCAGAAAATATTGACCTTTATGTGCAGGTGACCCTTATATACAGGTTAAATTTAGTTGAAGTATACAGTCAAGGGACTTGGAAAAACTGGCCTTTATAGACAGGCAATCCTTATATAGAGGTGGCCGCTATAGCAGGTTTTACTGTACTTAGTTTTACATGTTATACTAGTTAGTTACACATCTGATATTGAAAGTAGTAGGTCTACAAGTACATGTACCTACAGACAAATCCTTGGACCAGATTTCAAAGTCTGGCTATTTATAGATAGGATGTAACTTTAAGATCCAAGTACCAAGTTTTATATATCAAGCTGATTTATACTTATTTACCAGATACTATGTTTATATCTAGTAAATAAATACGCTGAATTCGCTCTGCATAAAGCATATATAACGTCACCACAAGATCAGGGCAGCATTTCACGAAATGTCAACAACCTTACGCCATTCCAAGTTTTTTTTTTATGTTTAGTGTCCACCATAAAATCAAAAACCTATTTTTCTGTCAGGAGAAAAAACCACAAACCGATAGAAAAAACACTAGACATTTTTAGATGAACAAATGCAAATCAATGTGCATTTGAGTATATTCCTAATGTGTTAAAGAAAGGAAAACAATTTTAAACTTATAAAAATCATTTCTTTAGCACATAATTATAAATAACTTGTGAAATACTAGTTTTCACATTAAAAATGTTTTTGTCCATTTAAGGGCTATGTTCCCTATATGTTTGTGTGTGTTTTTTTTGTTTTGTTTTGTTTTGTTTTTTGTTTTTTTGGATGATCTCAAAACCAGTCCATCTGCAGACACTAAATAGAGAAAAAACTTGGAATAGCCCTATGTGAAATGCGGCCCAAACAGCAAATCAATAAATCATAAAACAGGACGCATACTTTAACATTACCACCTCCTGGCGAATGATTGTGGTTATCAAGTGACCCAATTTTGGACTCAACCTTCCAATCAAGTCTCTGGGAGTGAATCTGAACAAAGAAATAAAAGCAAGCGAAATGCCAAATAAGTGAAAGCTCGGTCAAGTCGTTCCCATGCTGAATAAAGTGATCGTTACCTTCGAATTTTTGGACTGAAAATTATTTGTGTATTGAATAATTCATACAAAAAGATACATATGAAAATCTTAAATATCTCAAAGCAATTTTGAGTACCTTTGTTGGACAGATTAAAAGAATATCAATACAGTGAAACTTGTATATAACAACTTTCTTAGGGAAACAAGAAAGCCAGTCTTCATAGGGAGGTAATCTTTATATAGAGGTTGATTTGAACTTTAATGTCGCTGTAATGATAAGCCCATGTCATAGGTCTTTATGGCAAACTGTGTAGTTCAGGTGGCAGGATGGTAGAACTTTAACATGAAGGTCCCTGGTTTGATCCTTGATCGAGTCACACTTTCTGAGGTGATTTTTCAAATTAATTTCAGATTTAGATTTTTTTAAGCATTATCACTTTCTAACTCTGTTTAAATATCAGTCTTGTGTTTATTTTTGAAAGTTTTTTTCTCAAAGTTTTATGATGAGAAAGTATTATTTTTTAAAAAGATCATTCATAGCAGTGCTCCAGATAAGTTAATAAAGATGAAGGAGACAACACTGTTACAATGTAGCCAGGAAGAGACCACCGGCCTTCCGCAAGTAAACTGGCAAACTTTCTCACAAAAAATCAGCTTAGATTCCAGCGGAGTTCAAACCAGCATTAACAAGAAATTAATTAAGAGAGACTTCATGGTTCAAAGCACCATGCTCTAACCATTCAGCCACAGAGGCTCCGGCATACAGACAGATAAATATCTATTAATTAACTAAATTTAGCAGCCAAGTAATCAGAAGAGTATTGACAGATATAAAGAGATATATTTTCAATAAATATCTTGGTGTCAAAAGTTGATCTAACAAAATACAGAATTCAACACTTTGTCTAAGTGGAGATCATAATTTGGCAAGAGAATTGGACACACTCAGGTGAAATTTCCAATGGATTTGAAAAGTGTTAGGTGTTGTACCCAGGTGCTCTGTGAGTTATCTGGGACATTGTTAAACAGTATTATGTACTCAACTGCAAACTGTTCAGTATATATTGAAAAATTTAAAACTAGTAAAAGACCAAGTTATCATAGAGAATGAGGGTCATTCAAAAGTTTGATTTATCTCCCTTGAATTACCTTCTTATCTCCACCACCAGGTTTATGATCTTTATTTGCTGTAGAACCAACTCTACTGTTTACTGTGGAATAGTCGGTTTTCTTTGTGGTGATTTTCACCTGAAATTACAATTAGAAACATTATCCCTCTGACCCTTAAAGAAACATTTGGACAGGCTTAATATCATTGATATTTGGTAAATTCCATAAAATTTAGGAGTAAAAGACTGACTTGACCAAATGTTTAGTAATAACAATGTTCATAGAAACTAAATATTTTATTTATTTTGGAACCACATAAAGTTTTGAAGTTTTGTAAGATTAATCTGAATGTGTTTTTTTTTTAAGTTATGCTTTGAAAGCAGTGAAATTGGTGATTTTGGTTTCCATGGTTACAGGAAAAATAACAAAAATAATATTTCTATCACAGCATGGTATTACTTGGCATCAAGATTGATGAATACATGAAGTTTCTTGAAGTTATGCTGAACACAATTTTTTAACTCCAGAATCTGTATTGAAAAGACAGAAAAAGGGAACCCATTTCTATATCTCCATCCATCTTCATTGGGCAGGGGATTTTAAAATTCCATAATTTTCATCAGGAAATGTAGCAATGATTTTAAAATTTCTTATTTTCATATTTTATCATAGTTTCAGCAATGCTTAGTTATCATGATCATGATCAGGTGGAAACATTTTTTTTTTAATTAACAATTTTTCAATTAATTAGAGGCAGCCAGTTAGTAATGGTGGAGGAGAGAACCTGGTTAAAGTGTACCCAGGTAGAGATCACCTTCTACAAGTAAACTGGCTAACTTTCTCACAATAATCAACTTAGGTTCCAGTGGGACTCGGAGTTGCATTGACCAGAAGTGAGATGGCAAACATAACAAGTTGATCTAATCAAGCATAGGTATTGCACACCTCTGCAACCATTTTGCAAATCCAATGTTTCAAGATTCTAAAGTTATCTACATTGTATATGATTCTATTTCATATATATTTTACTGACATATATATTTCCATCCTACAAGACCTTACAAAGGTGCCTGCATACAAACCCGTACAGGTATACTTTACCTTTCCTCCACCTGGTGTATATTTCGCATTGTCTAGTGATCCTATTCTGGATGAGACATTTTTAACATTTGGAGATGGTCCCTTTGGTGTTGTTGGTTTTGGTCTGGCTGTAATCAAAAAACAGTTTGAAATTCGTCATACAAACATCATACAAAAACCGAATTCTGAATCATACTACATAAACATGCAGTCTCTAAAAGCACTTTTAAATTAAAAAATAAGACCATAAAAGGATACAAGGTCTGTGAAATTGGGAATTTTGACAAATCAGTAAATTGAGAAAATTCAAAATTAAAGAAATTATACATACAGTAAAACCTTGTTATGTTAAAATCAGATGAGTCGAAATTCCAGTAATGTCACAGTTGAATTGCCGGTCATGATTTTTATGCATAGAAAAAATGTGTGAATTAAAATTTTGTTTGTCTATCAAATTCTGGATATCTCGAAGTAATAACTGTGTCCCATGAATTTTGAGATAACAAGAATCCTGTGTACATGATAGTGTGTATGACAATTTTGTCAAAATGGATTATAAATTGTTAAAACTTTTAATAGATTTACAAGCAGGTCACACACCATTACATTTTGTCCCTGAAAATTCCAACTTATACAAGATAAGACAAAAGAGGACAAGATTATGAATTCTGGGTCAGACAAAACGGAATTCTGTAGCAGAAAATATCAGGAATGGATCCTGTGAGCAGGCCCCTTCATAAGCCACCATGAGTTCCTACCCTTTCCACAAAACTCTGGACACAGGAGTCCTTTTCCCCTGATCCTGCAGATTCTAGATATTGATAACAAAACTGAATGAAACTGGGCTGGTCGTTTTTGAGAAGAGGTACAAAATGTTGAAAAGTTTATTCACAACACACAAGAACAAAGAAAGATAACACCAGACTGCAACAGAAAAGCTGAGCCACTATTGGCTGTGATTCATAAAAGTTTATAAATCAGGAAACTGTGTTTGTCAGTTGAATGGAAAAAAATTACCAATTATCAAATTCTGGACCAAACCTTCCACATGTCAAGCAAATGCAATACTGCAGAGAAACTTGTCTTGGGAAACCATCCCATATGCCACTGAAATGTGGTCTCTACAGACAGGTGGTCTCTGTAAAGAGGTTTTGTATAAAGGGTTATTTAACTTAACTGAATGGTTTCTTTAGTGTGATCTCTCAAGGCAGGTGGACTTTCATGAGAGTGGTCTCTCAACACGGTTCCAACTGTACTAAGGCCATCAGGAATGGTCAACATGGTCAAGTAGACTGGATTTAAATGCTTGACCTTATAAACCAAAGGTCATACTGAGTAATCTATGATTTTCAATGATCCTCCATGTTTCACATCACTAAACATATCAAATAACATGCAAACTTTTGTACCTAACTCATAACCTGATGACTAGAACTGTCAGTCTTTAATGCCAGTGGAAGTGTGACTTACGTGATTCTTTTCGAGGGGATCCATTTGTCGATGGTGGAGTTTTGGAGCCTGCGTCTATCCTTGGCGATGCTTTGACTTTGACTTTCTGATCAAATATTTTAACTTTTCCGCCACCTGGTTTGTAGCTTTCATTTTTGGCATCTATACCATACCTCTTACCGGATGATGCAGACGCACTCTGAAAGACACAATTAAATATAAATACTTTGAAATAATTGTTAACTCGTCAACCCCTGAAAAACAAAGGACTCTTCTGTAAATCAATAACTTAAACCAGTGGAAATGTGCCTTTAGGCTTGAATATGAGTTAACCTGTCCTAGACTAAATATTTACAGCTTTGTGGAAGGTTAAAATGGAAACAAGGACATAAGATTAAATTTTGGAAATGGCATCATGGAGGATTAACCAACATAATGCAATCTGGCAAACCATATTATCTGTAGCCATACTGCCAAGTTTGTACAGAAGTTTGTATAATATATTTTTAGTCACCAAGTGGAAAATGAAACATTTAGTACTTCATCGCAACAGCTACTGGTGCAGGACCTGTTTTTGGACAGTGCCTATGGTCGGACACTTCTCGTAGCACGTAAATGAACCAAGATTTTTCCAAATATTTTTAATACATCGTTGGACTTTAAACATTAAATGAAATATGTTACAAAAATTACGATTAATAATTCCACTATGACACTGTAATCATTTATCTTTCTATCGTACTGTCTAGCACAAGCCAGGAGGGAAGTAAACCAATGGTGGAACAAATACCTAATGAAACATCTGCTAATTACATATTTCATATGTTTAGTTTTCTTTCAAAAGCAAAATATTGCAGAGTAATTACAGAGCTTTTTCCTCTAGATATCACCTTCTGTTAGAAGGAATTCATTTTATTGACAATTAAAGATGAAAAACCTGTAATAACAAAATTAAAAAGACTTCAGTGAAACAAGATAACATATTACACCTTTGTAAAACCTATCATATCACAAGCATCATATAATATGTATACATATCCGTAATACAAATATGTACAATTAGCACTGAGGGCATATCAAAACGCAAACACATAATAACTGCCTTATTACATAATCTGAAATATTATCACAAAATCAATACTTTAATATCTTATAAATACTTCAGTGTGCAACTATACACCGCGACTATTAGATTTAATACTGATACAGCACTTCAATTGTTTTCAACCTACATTTGTAATTTGTTATTGGAGAAATAATAAATATCCCCATGCCAATCCTATAAAAGTTCACAATATCATCCCTTTAAATCAAAGAACCTACCAATTACTGTTCAATAAAAATGTCAAATTCATCACGACTTCCAGCTCATGGAAACTGTACTAAAGTATCTCAGATACTAAGCATTCTTTACACATACAGTCATACTTGTGTTAAAGACCACCTCTGAATAAAGGGCACCTGCCTATAAAGGCCATTCAAACAGAACCTTTCTTATTCCATTCACCCCTGAAGACACATTTGGGCTAGCCTACATGTATGTCACTGATTTTCGGTACAGTCCGTTATTTGTTCAGGGATAGATGTGTTATCATTTTTATAATGAATACAGAAAACTCTTTAAAAAGAGCCACCTTTGGTTCAGGTGAGCTAAAAAAAAAACCAAAAACAAAAACAAAAATAAAACTACTATTAAACTGACAAAAATGACACTGAAGTTCCACTGTAATACTTCTCAATTAAATTTATTAACAGTCAAGCAGGTGGTCTGAACACTGAAGTTCCACTGTAACACCTCACCAATAAGACTTCTTATAGTCAGTCATGTGATCTGAACACTGAGGTTCCACTATAACACCTCACCAATAAGACTACTTACAGTTAGTCTGAGTCAGGTGGTCTGAACACTGAAGTTCCACTGTAACACCTCACCAATAAGACTTCTTATAGTCAGTCATGTGATCTGAACACTGAAGTTCCACTATAACACCTCACCAATAAGACTTCTTATAGTCAGTCAGGTGGTCTGAACACTGAAGTTCCACTATAACACTTCACCAATAAGACTATTTACAGTTAGTCTGAGTCAGGTGGTCTGAACACTGAAGTTCCACTGTAACACTTCACCAATAAGACTTCTTATAGTCAGTCAGGTGGTCTGAACACTGAAGTTCCACTATAACACTTCACCAATAAGACTTCTTATAGTCAGTCAGGTGGTCTGAACACTGAAGTTCCACTATAACACCTTACCAATAAGACTTCTTATAGTCAGTCAGGTGGCAATAACACTGAGGTTCCACTGTAAGACCTCATCAATAAGACTACTTCTATTCAGTCAGTTGGCATTAACACTACGGTTCCACTGTAACACCTCGCCAATGAGACTACTTACAGTCAGTCAGGTGGTCTTAACACTGAGGTTCCACTGTATTATCTCATCAATGAGGCTACTTACAGTCAGTATGAGTCAGGTGGTCTTAACACCATGGTTCCACTGTATTTATTAACAGCTTTGAGAAATCTTACAGAGAAGTTTATGACAGACATCCTAGTACAGGTTACGACATGTACATACAACCATCTGTACAAAGAGTCAAAGTCACTCATAAAAATCGTACTGATGCCAAGATAGCTTTAGTGGATCCTTTAACTAAAGTCAATGACACAAAATAATGAAAATGTTTTCAAGTTAATGACAAAAACTAAATACCTATATTTCTTTTTTAGATTTGACTTAAATTTTAAAAAAAAAAGAAAAAAGGTCAATTTTACACTTGACTTATTTAAAAGTACACTACAGGTTAAAATTAAGATAGTATCTCTATACATAGATTGGCAGGTATATCCTCCCTCTCTCTCTCTCTCTCTCTCTCTCTCTCTCTCATTATTTTTAAGTGTACCTTGGAGACATTTCAGATAGTTTTGCTCAAATTATGCTGAATAATTGCAGATAAAACCATGTAGATTTGGTTAAAAAATCAATCAGAATAGAAAAACATCTTCAAAAAAAGAAATTTATTTCTTTTGTTTGCTTCAAACCTAGGTAAACGCAAATAAATTACCCTCTTATCTTTAACATTATTCATCTTATTTAAATATTTTATTCAGATGCCAAATGATAAAAATAGAACTCCCTCCAGCAGCGATACTTAACTTTAAAATTCATCCCTAAAAACGAGGTTGGACCGAGCTACAAAATTGAAGTAAGGAAGGGTCTATTGTGTCTTTTGGGTGAAGAGTTGGTGAACTAAAATGGAAGAAAATTAAATCATGTGAAATATTAGCCCAAAAGTGTACTCTTATCTCCCTTACAAATAGTGACCCCTTACTGATGATTGGGGCCCAGAATCACCAAATTTACTCAATACTCAAGCTTAACTTTTATTTCATTATTTGGACTATATAATCACTTGTAAATCTTTTCGCTTTGATTGGTTAGGAAACCTATTATTCTATTTCGTCAATCATATATATTTTTGTGTCACACATATGATTTTCCTGTGTCTACCACTGACAAAATTTTGGCCAATACAGACATGATATGGAAGACCTTTACACTCACAGGACTGTAAAATTTTATCCACTACGTCTCTGTGAAATCACAGTGAATCTTGTATATAACTACTTCCTTAGGGACACAAGAAAATCAGTCTTTATAGAGAGGTGGTCTTTATATAGATGTCAGTTTGTACACAAATGGTAGGAGACAGCAAAAAATGGTCTTTGTGACCAGATGGTCTTTATACACAGGTGGTCGCTAAAGCAGATTTTATTGTGCATGGTTTTGAAGTAAAGCTTATAAACATTTTGTGATTGTATGTATAAAATGTGAAGTTATATATGAATAAATTATGATTTGTAATACCTTTTATGATTTTGATTGGTTAGGTATTGTCTTTGTGCATGTTATGAACCGTCATAAATATAAGGTATTATATTCAGTGGTATTTAATTTCAAGATATTTTCTTTGTCCCAGAATATAGCCAAATTAAATACCCAGGGAATAAAAGTGACTATACAGTATATCTCATATATATACAAAAACGTGGCAGTCAGTTTTTATTCATGGAGGCTAAAACTTGATGACAACATAATTAGGCAAAGGCCATTAGCTGCTTATCAACTCATTCACCCCTAAAGGCACATTTGGACTGGTCTAAGTCATTAATTCATAGAAGAGTCCATTGTTTTTCAGAGGTTGATGAGTTGACATTTCTCCATATAGTCAGATTAGGTTCCAGATGAGTATGAGTATGAGTACGAGTACGCGACGCCATAGTTAAAGGACAATACTCCAACAACTCAGTTAAGGAGATCCATTTAGATTTCTAAAATTTTTGTTTTTGTTTTGTTTTGGTTAGAAAATCAATATAAATTTCTATGTTTATTACAATACCAAAAATGAAGCCGAACTGAAGAGTTTAATAATCTTTTAAATATACAAATGTATCATATACCGGGAAGTTTTCGATCCTGTTTAATTTTCGCCAGTTTCGCCCATAGATGAGAGGGCAAATCAAAAATAAACACGAAATTTTCAATTCAAATAATTGATGCATTGAATACATGCTATTCACGAAACTATTGTGATTTAGGGCAAATGTACATGTAAGAAGGGGTGAATATGTTTTGTGTCGTAAAAGGGTGAATATAACCTGGGTAAAAATAACCAGGGGTGAAAATAATCAAGGGCAAAAATTACCAGGGGCAAAAATAACTGGGGCAAAAATAACCTAGGGCAAAAATAACCAGGGGTGAAAATAACCAGGGGCAAAAATAACCAGGGGTGATAATAACCAGGAGCAAAAATAACCAGGGGTGAAAATAATCAGGGGTAAAAATAACCAGGGGTGAAAATAACTAAGGGCAAAAATAACCAGGGGTGATAATAACCAGGGGCAAAAATAATCAGGGGTGATAATAACCAAGAGTGAAAATAACTAAGGGCAAAAATAACCAGGGGTGATAATAACCAAGAGTGAAAATAACTAAAGGCAAAAATAACCAGGGGTGATAATAACCAGGAGCAAAAATAACCTAGGGCAAAAATAACCAGGGGTGAAAATAACCAGGGGCAAAAATAATCAGGGGTGATAATAACCAAGAGTGAAAATAACTAAGGGCAAAAATAACCAGGGGTGATAATAACCAAGAGTGAAAATAACTAAAGGCAAAAATAACCAGGGGTGATAATAACCAGGAGCAAAAATAACCAGGGGTGAAAATAATCAGGGGTAAAAATAACCAGGGGTGAAAATAACCAGGGGCAAAAATAACCAGGGATGATAATAACCAAGGGTGAAAATAACCAGGGTAAAAAATAACCAGGGTCAATAATAAGCAGGGGCAAAAATAACCAGGGGCAAAAAATTCCAGTTATACAGTATATATAAAGGAATTCAGTATACTGATTTTCTCAGTACAATTGTCCCCATTCCTAAAAATCAGGTTTCAGAGTCCTGTGAAATTCCCATGTGATCTACAGAGGGAAGAAACCAAAGATACATAGAGAACAAAGCTTTAAGGTATCGAAACTGTCAATTGTACTGATCTGTAAATTCACTTAAAATGAAAACTTAAAACTTGTTCTCATGGAGAACTTATACATACCAAACTGACACCTTGACTTTTTCCTAGTTTAATTCCCATTATCAACAATTATCATTAACATCCAGTAATTGATACATGTATGACATGCAGAACTGACTTTAGGTTTGCATTTCAAAGGGATGATAAAATAGATCAAACACACTCATTTGCACCAACACAAACACCCAGCCTCTCATACTACCTTGAAGTTGACATCTTAATGATACATAAACCTCAAATTCACCTGAAATTATACAATTACCTATATAACGATTGCACAAAATTGTTCATTTCGAAGCCAAATTTCCTATAAAACTGTGCATAAAAAGCTACTACAGTGGAGACGATACAGAAGGTGCTTTAAAATGGAGTTTTCAGCCTCACAAAACAGCATTAGTAAAATTAAAAATAAAACATCAATTGTTGGGACACATAGATGTGAATTCTTTATAATTTTAAGTCACTGTCACACAATACAATTCACAATCATTTTCATTTGTTCTTCTATTTATCTACTGCTCTTATTATGAATCTATCTGTATAGCCTACTCCCAATGTATATTTTAATTGTAATATTTCTGATATTCTCTCTCTCTCTTCGTTTTCTCTCTCACACTGTCTCTCTTTGTTTTTTCTGTCTCTGTCTCCCTCTTTCTCTCGCTCCTGTCTTTCTTCAGGTCAAAATTGAAAAAAATTAGTGATTGGAAATTTTCAAACTTAATGAGAAAATTTTTTGACTCAGTACAAATAAAACTCAATTTCTATTTTTTCAATCCTGTATTATGTTCATTTTTTCTATCTCTTTGTTTTTATGTCTTTCCAATTATCTATACTTATCTATCCATTTATCTATCTATCTATCTATCTATGTGTCTATCTATGTATCTATCTATCTATGTAACTATCTATCTATGTAACTATCTATCTATCTATCTATCTATGTCTCTGTATCTATCTATCTATATCTATCTATCTATCTGTCTGTCTGTCTGTCTGTCTATGTATCTATCTATCTATCTATCTATCTATCTATACTAACCTCACTCATATTTCTAGTTACAACCACAAAGGAAGCAGTTAATACAACTCCAAACTCAGGTGAAAACAAAGTGAAGCTCTTCTGAGAGAAAATTTATAGTTGCTAAAACTTTTCAATATTTGTGAAAACTCTCCAGTGCTTGTTTATCAAATGCTGCTGGTCAAGTGTGTACAAAAACACTGTTGACCACGTGAAGCTGTAGGTAGCTGACACAACAGTAAAGATGATATGTACACAAAAACTGGAAAACACCAGGTACTTCACGAAATTCCTCTTATGTACCATAAACAATATGAAACAACCAAGTAATGCATACAAAAGTTACATATCTATGATACCAAAGATGTTCAAATAACAAGTCCACTTAAAACTAGCTCACAGAAAATAAACAAACCATCAATGGGTATGATGTCAAAATAAACAAAGGTAAGATAATCATAAGAGTGAAAATACCTGTTGGCAAATAATACTCAGGTATTGAAAGGCCACCATAGTAATGGGTGTAAATCAACAGATATACCGTAATTAACCTAATAATAATTTCAGTCTACTATGTATTGTCCGATTGACATATCTTGAAAGGGCAGAGTAACCTTTGGTTATCATAAGGATGGTTCAACTCATTTTACGGTTATGACAAGCTTCATGGGAAAAACGTTTTATTCCTCACTGGTTACTTGGTGACAAGTAGGAACGATTACTCTTGTCGGTATACAGTAAAACCTGCTATAGTGGCCACCTATTTATAAAGGCCAGTTTTTTCAAGTCCCTTGACTGCATACTTCGACTAAATTGAACCTGTGTATAAGTGTCACCTGCACATAATGGTCAATATTTTCTGGTCCCTTGGGTGTCCCCTATATTCACTGTAATTGTAATTACATTATGCTTTATTACCTCATTTTTAAACTCATCTCAGGTCAGGATAGAGTTCACAAGACTCCACCCTCCACATTATAGGGATTTTACCATACATACAGCCCTCCACCTTATATGGATTTTACCATAGATACAGCCTAACTTGATGTAGCAACTCCAAATCTTTTGCGACTGAAATTAAATCCTCCAAATGCATTTTACTATTAAGATGACCAGATTTAATTCATTCACCCCTATAGAAACATTTGGACTGGTCTAAGTCATTGATTTACAGAAGAGTCCATTGTTTTTCAGGGGTGGATGAATTCAGTAACTACCTGCCTCAAACCACTCATTAAAGGTCAGGCTCATTATAACTTGACCTATATAGTGCATTAACTCACAAAGTCTTGCATTCCTAATCAGCCTGGATCCGAACCCTGCTAGAATAATTCTGAACATGCGATTAAGTCTGACATTTTACTTTCGGAAGGTGGGTTATCTTTTCCCCGGTAATAATGTAACCAGTTTTTCTTGTCCATCTTTAAATCTTGGGCACCACCATGTACAGTAACAGAAAAATGAAGATTGTCATGTAAAACACCATTTAACTGATCATCAAACCCCTATAGTCACATTTAGACTCACCCAAATCAATAAATAGTATGGGTCTACTGTCATAATTCAGGAGTGAACAAGTTCATATTGCATGTCAAATTATTATAAAATTTTTATTCTCAATCATACACCCCGAATTCTGACAGTAGATTAAACCAACCTTTGAAATGGGCAGGTCCAAATGTGACTTCAGGGGTTGGTGTAATGGATTTAATCAAAACCAGAAACAGATTCTCCAGCATTCAAACTATATAAACAAATGAGCAGTTCTATAATTAGATAGTTTACGGCATATTTTGCCACGTTAATTCAGGTGTCATGGAGCAGGTATGATTTCGCCACTCACAAATAGTACAGGTGCCGATTTTACGGTCCTTGCTGTTTGACAACACATAGGAGTCATCACTCTGCAAATGACTTTAATATTGAATCAATTTCAATGTGAATTTCAACGACTAAATATCATTAGTGATAAAATCCTGTTTAATGTGAAAATAAAGTCTCTACAGGTTACTGGAGAACTGTTAGAGATGAATAATTCAGGTAAAATTGTCAATAACACAAATACCTGAAAAAGCTCTCGATTTAAATCCCAACACCTGTACTCTATTCTATTTTTATTTTTTTACCTATATTTTATTTCATCTCTATTTATCTTTTTTTGTTATTATTCACATGCCATTTTGTACTGCAGATTGGCTAATTCCCTTTATTTTCTAGAAATTTTCTTTAAATACGATACTTCAAGAATTGTAATACAATTCAATTGATATCATTAGGAGATAATTGCTCTGTGTTGTTGTAGTTTCAGAATAACATACTACACTTTTCCTGTCTTTTTTCCTAGGTACTGTAAATTGGAATATTTTGGTGTCGATAAAATTTGGCCACTTTGGGCATAAAATGAAGGGTTATTTTTTGGCCAGTTAAATTTTGGCCATTTATGTATATACATGTATTATGTTTAAATTTGGTCTAACATCAGATATCGGTCTTGTTGTGTCGAACATTCCTGGTGTCTGAAATATCAAAATCTTGAAAAGCGCCGGGAGAATAATTAGAATTGATGGGTCACATAGTACTTATTTAAAATTAATGTCCACACAGTGTTATTTTAAAAACGCCTTGTTTGTTATCTATAAAACATTAAAACATTTTTAAAAAGTACCTGTAGAAACATTGTGTACATATTTTTGACAGTTTAATTTTGGCCATTTTAATAGGGTGGCCAAATTGGCCAGAATTAAACAATGGCCAAAATATCCCAACTTACAATATACCAGTAAGTATCACAGATGGACTGATTTGAGCTGTGTACAAAATAATTTAAAGAAACAATAATTTATATCAAGAAATTGTTGAGAGTGAAAATATGAAAATTTACTTGAATAATATTTGCATTCATATAAGCATTTTGACAAAAATACCAAAATATTTCACATTTAATTTGTTTATACACAAATCAATCTTGTTGCATTAGCCAATTTGGGCACTGGTATTGTTGGAATCACAGTCTTGTTTTCAATGTGTATGACATGGCTTAAAAAAGTTGCCAAATTGGGTTTCTCAAGCAATTTTCATAAAATATACAGGAATTTAAGAATTTTATTCCTATACAGATCTTTCTTTTTTGTTATTGTACATCAATCTAAGTGGTAAAAAAGAAATATGTTTGTTTGTGGGGTGGGGACACAGCTAATGCCCCTTAAATTCCTTTTTAATGTTTTGCATAGAACAAGTTTTTTCACTTACATGTAAATGAAGAGGTCAATTAAGATGCAGGTTAAGTGTCATAAACTTTTACCTTGGCACAGACCTATGACCCTGCAGATGTTCTGCCACGCCCACTTCGACAGTTCATTTAATGTTAGGGTTATATATATATACAGTAAAACTCGCTTTAGCAACCACCTGTGTATAAAGACCACCTGGTCATAAAGATTGCTCTCCCCAATAGTACCATTTGTGTACAAATCAACCCCTATATAAAGACCACCTCCCTATAAAGACTGCTTTTGTTGTGTCCGTAAGAGGGTCTAGTTTCACTGTATGTGGGTTAAAAGTTGCAAAATTTTCATATATTGTGGAACCTGTCTTGAGAGACCACCATTTCTGCCACTGAAATGTGGTCTTACAAGACAGGACGGTGGTCCCTCAAAAGAGGTTTTATTTAAAAGGATATTTAACTAAATGGTTTTCAGAATGTAGTGTTAGAAGACAGAGAGATGGCTTGATTAAAGTGGTCTTTCATGTCAAGTATTGGTACATTAAAACACAAATTTGAGATATCACAAAACTTTTTTTTTTTACCCTTTTTGGATTCTTTTCCTCTTCTGCTGTGGTATCTGGTGTCACATCTGAAAGACAAATCAGTAAAAGATATGATGAATACCCTGGACATGAAAGTACTGTTTGATAAAATAAGACAAAAATCATCTTTATCAGTTGAAATCTTAGAAACCAAATGACATTTTACAATTATCACAAGTACTGATTAGATAAAAAAGAAAATAATTGAATTGAAAACCAAAAGTCTACATGATTGAAATTAAAGAACTGATATGTAGATTATATACATGTCTATAAAGGTGTACATCTCACAAACTTTATATCTAAAGCATATCAATATATACAAGTGCATATCGTTCAATATATCATATTATTATAAAGTCGGGGAACCAAACAGAAAAGATTAAATCTTGATTATTTCCCTTTCGTTGTGGTGTAGTGACAAAATCTTGTGTAAAACATTGTTTCATAAAACATGTTATATATAAATCACTTAAATAATCAAAAGATAATAGGCGGGCCTACAACAATGGGAAACTAGATTTGAATGTGTTAAATAATACAATGGAACCTGTCTTGTGAGACTATTGTCATAGAAGACCACCTGTCTTATGAGATGACTGTCATAGAAGACCACCTGTCTTGTGAGATGACTGTCATAGAAGACCACCTGTCTTGTGAGACTATTGTCATAGAAGACCATGTCTTATGAGACCACTGTCAAAGAAAACCTGTCTTGTGAGACCAATGTATGTCACAGAAGACCACTGTCATAGAAGACCACCTGTCTTGTGAGACTTCTGTCATAGAAGACCACCTATCTTGTGAGACTTCTGTCATAGAAGACCACCTGTCTTGTGAGACTTCTGTCATAGAAGACCATCTGTCTTGTGAAACCACTGTCATAGAAGACCATCTGTCATGTGAGACCTATGTCGTTGAAGACCGTCTGTCTTGTGAGAACACTGTCATAGAAGACCACCTGTCTTTTGAAACCAATGTCATAGAAGGCCATCTGTCTTGTGAGACCATATTCTACAAATATCTTTTTTATGTAATCCTTTAGATAAAACCTGTCTTGAGAGACCACCTGTCTTGTAAGACCTTAATTCAGTGGCAAAAGGGGATGTCTCTTATGACAGGTTCCACTACTTAACCTTAAAACCCTACAGACCATGACTGACTGGTCTAAAATAATAGGAAAGAACATACCATCACCAAACAGAGGGGTGTATAAGTTTAAAAATTTACATTTTTCCAATTGAACATATTGATCTTTTCTGATTAGCATCCCCAACTTTCTCTTTAAAAATCAGTACTTTACAATGATCAGAGACTGCCCAATTGAGACAGACCATTTTGATTGGTCAGTCAATGATTGACAACAATATTTTACATGCAAACAATTAAAGCAGAAATAAAAATTAATGGGTAAAAGAATCAGCATAATTTCTATGTAATAAATAATCAAAGAGAATAAAACATTCTGACAGAACTCTCTTGTGATGGAGGCTACAAAGCTCTAAATTAAAATCAAGCAAATTTCATATTTCATTCTCATTTACAATATGTACATTCCATAAAAATGAAGCTCCCTTGGGATGATTAAAATGAAATTTCATCATTAAAAGAAACTATTTACCTTTAATTTATTATATTTAGTCTTTGAAAACATGTTTTTAAATGTCAAATTAGATTTCAAAATGTTAGAATAGCTTTAATCAGTAAAAATTGAGTTGATATGTCCTTTGCCTCCGGTAAGACCACATTTTTTAAAATATATAACAATGTTACATAAATAAATTATAGGCCATATCAATGGCAGAAAGCTAACAGAGTTATTTCCCTTCTATCATTAGTGTGTTTATCAAAGAAAGGCCAATAGCATGGATCTTGGTTTTGTACCATGGGATATTATTCTAATGGGATAATTTAATGACCGATCTGTTTACAGTAAAATGCATTTGACTAATATATTCTAAGAATATTGAATAAGCCTTGGCTTACTATATTTAAAATGCTAAGTATACCATAATTCACAAAGATTTAATATACAATGTATGATATAGATTGTGAAGAAGCACTTTGCATCATTCATCTATAGGTAAATCTTTCATGATACATATCATGCCAATATTCCTATCTAAAACATGCAATTTGCCAACCTAAAAAAACTGTACTTTCTTAAGAATGTTTGAAGATATTTTGTGATCTATGTTATCAGACTTGCCAACCTTGAAAAATTTACATGGGGGAGATTTTTCAATTTCATAGGGGAAACTCAAAATTTCAGTAAGAATTAATAGGAATATTAAAATCTATTCATGTGGGAGAAATGCATTTTTCTTGAAGAAATTATCAAAATTTTACATAAAAAATAGGAAGTTTCCCTTATGGAGGAGACTTGGCAAGTATGTGTTATGTGACCTAACTTTTTTGTTATCATTATTGTTGTTCAATATTCCACCAATATTTGTTCATACTTATACGGAGACGCCATGAGATATAGCTTTTTTGTTTGTTTATTGCTTTACATCCCGTCAAGAATATTTCACGTATATCTAGATGTCACCAGCTTTAGGTGAAAAGCTAAAAAATTTGACCTATCATTGTTTGTTTGTTTGTTTATTGTTGTTTAACGTCCCACTCGAGAATATTTCACTCATATGGAGACGTCACCAGATGTCGGTGAAGGGCTTCAAATTTTGGCCTATGCTCGGCACTTACGGCCATTGAGCAGTAGGGTTCTTTAACGTGCCAACACCTACTGTGACACGGGACCTCCAGCTTTTACTGTCTCATCCGAAAGACAGGAAACCAACCTGTCGCCGGCGGGACTCGAACTCACGACCTCACGATCCAGAGTCGAGCGCGCTACCGACTGAGCCAGGCCGGCTCTGACCTATCAGTATATGATATACTATATACTCTTATGACGAACATTTGGTCATTTTTGCTAGAGTTATGGGACTTTAAAATCTTCACCGATGACTTAACTCTTAGGGCACAGCATGTCTTAGATATCTCTTGTTTTCAATTAAAATTTACATTTTGGTGTCACTGGCATTCAGTTTTAGTTATCTTTTAACAATAGGGCAATGCTAATATGTTTTCAAATAATGTATTTATCACAATTTTTGTAGGAGCATTTACTAGTAAAACAATGTAGATGTGTATAAAAATACCAAAATCAACTGATATCTTTCCATATTGTCTTTGAAATAACTGGAGTGTAACTGATACATGCTACATAATTTTTGATTTTTAAGTTTTGTGGGATAAATGGAGACCGAAACAGGAAGCTTTTTGTAAGTGACATCTAGTGGCTGTTAACAATGATTGAAAGGACGACAGGCAAAATGCTAGTTATCAAAGACAATGTAAGAAATTTCTTAAAATGCACATCTAATTAAGCAAAATGAATATTCTTATAACTGAAAGAAAAGACTGGCGACATTAAAATTATGAAAGTACAGAAAAATGAATTTGAAAAATAAATAAAATTAAAGTGAATTAAAAATATTGAACATACCAACAAATACAACATTGCAACAGGAAAAGGTAATTGAACTGAAAAGTGAAATATAATCAGTACAGATCATCTACCATCACCAGAAATAATAACCTGTCATCCCTTACAAAAACATTGAACTGGTCCAGATCAACTGCAGGAATAGTCCATTATACAAATGTGGGATGGGAGGGTAGTCACTGATGTCTGAAATGTGGGTTATGTGATGAAATCATGTCTACAGCATTCACAGTGTCATGTGCATTGTATTGGAAATTAAATGGCACAATTTCTATTATTGCAAAATATTAGAAATTTCATTTCTGCAGTAGACTGATCTATACATAACAAAAACAAAAATTGAAATAATTGTCAACAAGATGACCAAATATTTTAACTCAAATAAATGGAAATAAATATAACTCATTTTGCAGGTAGCAATACATACTAGAAGTCTCATCATATAGCTACAACGATTCATTAAAGCATAGATATATACATATACAAATATTATATATAGGTTCACATGTCCAAGATCACAAAATTGATATTCAAAACTAGCTGAAGAATTCTATAAATTAAAAAAAAAGACGTAAAAGGGACCTTATTAGTCACCTGAGCCCCATTCTTTTTTTTAAAATCCCTGACCCGAGGCCAAGGGTCATAAAATACCTGAAAATTCGACCTACGTCAGATTTAGAGCTCTTCTGTAGAGATTTCTATTGTTCCTATAGCAATCCTCATAAACACATGGGAGCAGTTTTAAAATTTCTCTTTTTATATCAAGCTAGGATGCTTGCTACCTTAGTTAATTTCTGTTACTGAAACCATTTGAATAACCTTCTGCTTAACAGTTATTTATGACGACATTTTGCCACTGTGACAGTTGGAATGATTTGTATTTACTGTTTTACAGTGAAATCAACATCGTTTTTGTCCTGAATAACCACGAAACAAACAAAACCAGGCCTTTTTCTATAGTTTCCATGGGGCCAAAATTGGGCCCCATTTCCAATGCAAAATGCATGTATTTTTCACCCATTTGATGAAAAAAATTCCCAACTTGGTGTTGAGGTGATAACCATAATGAAAAAAAAAAATTAATGTCATGGGAAATGCATTAAAAAAAAAAGAGATTCCATTACATTTAGATTTCGTGTGTGCATACAATTTTTTCCAATATTACACAAGTTCATGTTAAAATTCCCAATTGTGTTGCCAATGGCATTTTCCCAGAAAAAGGCCTGATAACTTAATTTAGAATTTCTCTTATTTGTTATTTCTTTTATTTTAGAGGTGCTACGTACACATTTTGAACCAGTCGGAATACATAATTAGAATCCTCCCTATTCTCTGTTGTTTTTTCTCTTTTTTAGAGGTGCTTTGAACCAGCTAGAATACGTAATTAGAATTTTCCATATTTCCCATTGTTATTTCTTTTATTTTAGAGGTGCTACGTACACATTTTGAACCAGCTGGAATACTTAATTAGAATCTTCCCTATTCTCATTGTTTTTTCTCTTTTTTAGAGGTGCTATGTACACATTTTAAACCAGCTAGAATACGTAATTAGAATTTTCCCTATTTCCCATTGTTATTTCTCATTTTTTAGAGGTGCTATGTACACATTTAGAACCAGCTAGAATACGTAATAAGAATCTTCCCTATTGCCCATTGTCATTTCTCCTTTTTTAGAGGTGCTATGTACAAATTTTGAACAATCTTCCCTATTCAATGTTGTCATTTCTCCATTTTTAGAGGTGCTACATACAAATTTTAAACTGATCAGAACATAAAATTAGATCTTCCATATTCCCCATTGTCATGACTCTTATTTAAGAGGTACTAAATACAAGATTTGAACCAAAATCTAAAATGTTCATTCTTTAAATACAGAGTACTGTATACAGGCTTATTTTTGCCCTACTACATTTGCAAATGGTATGCCCTGTTTTAAATTTGCCTTGACTCGTTACAATTCCAATTTACAATATTAAGTAATACTTGGGCTTGTCTACTTTCTGCATGATTGCATTTAAGTTTTTTTTTAACCAATCTGTTGCATAGTTTAAAATGAAATATATATTACTGGTAGATACTTTCTGCAACTATTAAGTAAATGAATTTCCTGTTTTGAATTCACTCAGTTTTGAATTTGCCCACTGACAATGAGAGCAAAAGGGGCGAAAATAAAAGAAGGGTGAAAATTTCCCTGTATACAGAATATTTCATGGGGACAGATCGCAACAAGTTACCCAAGTGACTCAGGGCAATGTTTCATAAAAGGTCATAAAACAGGGAAAAAGTCATAAACCCAGTAATATGATTACTGTCTGATGGTAATTTCAGAGTCTCGGCAGTCGTAAATCCTAAATCCTTTTTGTTTTCATCAAGATCACGTGAAATCTTTTGAGAAATTTTTTGAAATGACAGACTAAATTACTTTGTTTGAAGAGTTAGAGGGAAATAAGACAGGTAGGAGACCCAGTGTTTTCAAATACAGACACACCACTTACCTCCCCTTGTGTAAATTTGGGAATTATTAACGGATCACGTACATCATAATCCGGAATTAAATGAATAAAAAGGTTAAAAAAAATATTTTTTATTGTTCAACAAAAAGCTGGAATGAATTGTAGGAGAATCAATAATGATGATTGTCCTATGGGGGAAAAGGCAAGATCAGCACCTTATCGTGAATTCTACATACTAGATAATCAGCAATTGTAAGAAATTCTGACTTGCTTTATGAAATGGTCGTAAACGTTGTCAGTGAATGGTCGTAAAACTAATCAGTAATTGTAAAGTTTCCGACCTTTTATGAAACGATGCCCAGGTGAACTTAAAAGAAGAAATAAAATTGTAATAAAGAAATAAAAAATTAGAATTTTAAAAGAATAAAGAAATTCAATACAAGTCAAAGATTTGCCAAGATATGAACTGGTTTCTCACCATAAACCAAGTACAACCTGTTTACAAATATAACCTTTATATAACAACCACCTGTCATTACTGACCAATGCTAGGGAACTTTGACCTGGCAAACATGACAGAATGATAACATATAAAGGTTATAATTTACCAAAATATGTTCTTAGAATTTATTATATAAGTATCAGAATTTATTTCTGCATTCACCCCTATCATCAGAAATAGATCCTGCCATCATTACATTACAATTTGATCATTACATGCAATAGGGGTGAGTAAGTTATTTTCATTATTTCAGTGCTGGTACAATGAGTGATATGTTCTTCTGGTATGTTATTGCTACCCTTCATACAACTTAAAACATACAAAAGCAGGTTTGATCACAAAGTCTAGACTCAGAAGCTTGATAATGCAATCATGTGTCATTCCACGTCCAAAATAAAAGACAAAATGATCAGGCAAGCATTTAAACTATGAGCTGCGATGACAAACTTAAATAAGAATAAACAGCAGATTTTTGCAGCTCTTTAGTTTACATAAGCAAATTGAAACGGTGCTTAAGAACAGGCCAGTGATATTTTATAAACCTTTCTTTGGTCTCATCAGCTGAGTTGGACGACTCTTCCTCGTTGCACTAGTTGTCTCCCTTCTTGGCTGGACAGGAGTTTTGTCCCTCCTCATACCACTGGCGGAAGTTCTTCCTCCTGAGGCTGATAATGCTGAGGAGGGCTTTGGTGATGGACTTTCACTACTTAATTCCTTTTTCTCCTGGGGTCTGGAGAGTCTGGCCTCTGCTGGTCTGCTGGGGGTTCTAGTCCTTCGTGATGAGGACTGACTTCGCTTTTGAGTCTCTGCTTTAGTAGGAGAGGGTATCTTACTATCAGCAACTTTTTTTGTTGATTTTTTAGATAAACTAGCACTTGTTTCTTGAGTAAGTCTACTTGTTATGTGACTATAGCGGTTATCCCGACTTGCTGAAGGAGCCCTCAGCTTAGGTTTTTCTTTCTCCTTTGGTTTTTCCTTAGCTTTTTCCTTTTCCTTAACTCTCTCCTTTTCTTTAGGCTTTTCCTGTCCCTTCGTTACATCCTTCACACCTGTTTTGTGCACTTTGCTATCTTTACTAGATACAATTGTATTCTGTATGTTCTTTTCTTTCTTTGTATCTTTCATTGATTCTTCTTTACTAATTATTTCTTGCTTTTTGTCCTCATCTGTTTTTTCCTCTTTTTCCACCTCTTTGACCATCTCATCCTTTTCCTCCTCCTCCTCTGTTTTACTCTTTTTACTCATCGATTCCACTTTATCAATGGCATCATTGAGGACATTTTCCACCATATTCTGAGCAGCTTCATACTGATAGTAACTCTCCTCCTCCGATGTCAGTTTCTGTGAGGAGGCATCACTCGCTGGTTTTAACAGGTCCTGAACACTTTCCTCTGTCTGTGATTCAGTACAACTCTCAGTGTATGAAGCTGTCAACTCAGTGGATAATAAAGAAGGATGACTCTCTGAATACGATGCACTCATTTCCATTGAACCAAAAGCTATGTTATCTTCAAATGTCTCTCCCTGTCCAAGTATAATGGATTCTCCCATCATTGACTTTGACATGTTGTTTTCAGAGAATCTATCTTCAAGTTTTTCGTCTTTCTCTAAAACAATAGATCCTTCCATAGCAGATATGCCAGGTAGATTAAGAACTGGAGAAACAGAATCACCCTCTGGTGTATTGGAATCTTCCACTGTGGAAGCAGAATTGTCATCAAATTTGTGATCCTCAAAGGTTTCTCCCTCATCTAAAACAATTGAACCTTCCATGATTGACCTTGACATTTGATTTGTATCAGGAATTTGGTCTTTGAAAGTTTGACCTTCATCTAATATTATGGAACTTTCCATTGTAGAACCTAACAACTTAGGTGCTTCATGTAGTTCCGGACTTTGATCTGATGGTTCAAAATTTTGTTCCTCTGGATGGATGTCATCTAAACACTGACCTTCATCCAAAATCATGGATCCTTCCATTAGTGATGTGGACATCTTGCTTTCAAAGGGTTGTTCATCATTCTCAGCTTCACGATCTATCTTATCCCCAGTTTCTTCTGTCATGGAATCTTCCATCACCATTGACTGTGACATCATATCTAGAGGCATACTTGATGTTACATCTTCAACTCCTGATTTTGACATTATGTCTTGATCTATATCTACAGGTTGCTCTATGATTGACATTGACATCAAATCTTGACCATTATTTCCAGAACCATTGTCTAACATTGACACTGACATTATATCATTAGATGTTTCTTCTAATGACTTTGACATTAAATCGGCATTTGGAGACTCATCAATCATTGACTGAGACATTACATCCTGGTCCACATTTGCAGACTCATCAATCATTGACTGTGACATTATATCCTGATTCACATTTGCAGATTCATCAATCACTGACTGAGACATAACATCCTGATCCACATTTGCAGATTCATCAATCATTGACTGTGACATTAAATCCTGGTCCACATTTGCAGATTCATCAAACACTGAGCTTGACATTACATCCTGGTCCACATTTGTAGATTCATCAATCATTGACTGAGACATTACATTCTGATCCACATTTGCAGATTCATCAATCATTGACTGAGACATTACATCCTGGACCATATCTGCAGATTCATCAATCACTGAGCTTGACATTACATCCTGGTCCTCATTTGCAGATTCATCAATCATTGACTGAGACATTACATTCTGATCCACATTTGCAGATTCATCAATCATTGACTGAGACATCACATCCTGGTCCACATTTGCAGATTCATCAATCACTGACTGAGACATTACATCCTGGTCCACATTTGTAGATGTATCAATCACTGACTGAGACATAACATCCTGACCCACTTTTGCAGATTCATCAATCATTGACTGAGTCATTAAATCCTGTTTCACATTTGCAGATTCATCAATCATTGACTGAGACATTACATCCTCCTGCATATTAGCAGGTTCAATATCAATCATTGAACCTAACATTACATCTTTATCAACATTTATAGATTCATCCTTCAAAACAGATCTTGACATTACATCCTGATCCATATTTTCAGATGCATCCTCAACCATTGACATTGACATTACAGCTTGATCTGTATTGGAAGATTCGTCAATCACTGAGCTTGACATTACATCCTGGTCCACATTAGAAGATAGCAAACGGCCATCCTCATTCATATGATCCTCTAAAACATCCACATCTCTCATAAATGATTCCGATTTTTGTTCTGGATGTTCAACTCCTGATATTGTTTGATCATCTGATGGCAAAGGTCCATGTGAATTCATTTTGAAATGCTGGTCTGGATCTGGTGTTATTGATCTTTCTTCCATATCTGATCCTTCACTTTCAATACCAAAAGTATCTCCTTTTTGAAGAATTCCTTTACTGGGTTTTATATCGTCTTCATCATCTTTCCCATAAACTCCACATACTTCTTGATCATCAATGACATTTGAATCTACTTCTTTCCTGCTTTCTCCTCCATCAAATTGTAATACCATCTGGCCTTCATTAGTCAAAACCACAGGTTTCTGTCTATCATGAATCTCTGAAAACTGATTTGAAATTTCCTCAAAACTCTCTATTCTTTGGTTATCAACTTCATCAGCAGCAGTAGCTACCTCCATTTCATCTTTTTTGTCATATTCCACAGATTCAGATACATTTTTGTCATCACCATGAATGTCCCCACTTTTAGCATTATCCATATCACTAAACGACTGATCTTTGTCAAGTGCTTTAGCTGAACCAATTTTTTCATGTGGTTCCTCTCTGATGTCTACTGCCACCTGCTCAGCAGATAGTGATATGTTTTCAGCACCCATTATTGCTTCCTTGGAATCAAAATCATTCAAACCCATTTGTACCTGTGGCTTGCCAGAACATTCATCTTTATCAGATACACTCTGCATAGTTGCAGAATCCATCTCTTTATTATCATATGATCTTTTCTGTTCCTCCTCCACTGGAAGACACTCTTCATCCATCTTCTCTTTTATCAGATCATAATTTTGTTCCATTTTATCTACATAATTATCAGAAACGTTCATTTCATTGTCGTCATATTTTTCCACACTTTGTTGAACAATGTTTTTATCAGTTAAGACCTTATCACTCATTTCTACAGTATCTGTGTTACTTTCAGTGTCTTTCACAGATGAACTACTGACCTCTTGACATATGTCAATATTTTCACTTGGCCCCTTCATTGTAATTTGATCAACCTCCCCATAGCTGTGAAGGGAACTGTTCTGGACATCCACATCAGAACTAAAAGGATTTGTTTGTTCTACTTTGTCTCCTCTGGGCATATGATCCTTTTCAAGATTTAGTTCCATACTTTCCTCTTTCATTTCTGTGTCCTCACCAGAAATATTTCTATCATCAATTGTGCTCATCTTGCTATCACATTCAATTTCAACTTTCATATCCTCATCCGCCTGACCTGGTTCTCTTTGATCAAGTTCTGGTGAACTTTCCTTGACTACAAAACTGTTATCACCAGGGAAGATTTCCTTACCTATCCCATATCTTGGATCTGGAGAAACTTCTCTATCTATATCATCACTAGGAGTTGGGGATACCTCTTTCTCTATGCTATCCCTCAGTCCCGGGGATTCTTCTTTTCGATCACTATCCCTAAAACCCAGTGAGACCCCTTTTCCCATGCTATCTTTTGGGCCTGGGGATAATTCTTTCTCTATACTATCCCTTGGACTTGGGGTTACTCCCTTTTCTATACTATACCCTGGAGCTAATGTTTCTTCCTTTTCTATACTATCCCTAGGATCTGGGGATATCTCTTTTTCGACACTATCCCTATAATCTTGGTTTACATCTTTCTCTATACTATCCCTATATTCTTGAGAAACTTCATTTTCTACATTCCCTCTATCACCTGGGGACATTTCCCTTTCCAAACTACCTCTATATTCTGGAGAGTATTCCTTTTCCATACTATCTCTATACTCTTCACATCCCTCTTTTTCTAGACTACCCCTATCACCTTGTGACATTTCTCTCTCCTCACTTTCTCTATAATCTGAGGAGCCTTCTCTCTCCTCACTTCCCCTATAACCATCCTCCTCATCATATATATCTTCCTCATCAGTATAAATTTCATCATCATCATCAGGATAATCATCAGACTCTGCATCAACTTCATGTTGTGGAATTTCTTCAGCCCTAGTTCCTTGTCTCACTACGAAATTATCGGAGGGAGTAGCTTCATCAGACTCCTCTCCTTCATCATAATAATCTTCATCATCTTCCTCATCAATATCATCATCATCATAATTTCCCTCTTTATCAATAAATCCATCATCCTCACTTTGTAATCTTATTTCAGGTGTTTTTCTAACATTTTCCTGATTTGTGTTACCTTCGGCAGATTCAGGTTCAAGAGCTTTTATTCCAGATCCTCTATCAAGTTCCGAATCCTCTTCAATAACTGGAGTTTGTGAAGGTTTTGGTTCAGGCTCCTCCACACAAGAACAGCAACCAGGGACTATTTGTTCATCAAATGAAAATTTCCTCTCTTGTGAGGATTTTTCTTCATCCTTTGTGACAGACTCAGTATCACAGAGTCCATCATCTTGAGCAATATCTTTAATTATCACAAGCTGGGCTTTTTCGTCATTATCAATGTTTTCCTTTTTCGAAAGACTTTGGTCACCTTGGACATTCTCTTCATCTTGGTTACCTCTTTGCACTTCAGAAAGTTTATCACTTTGCTGCGAAAGACTGGGGTCATTTTGGGAAGGACTAGAATCAAACTCCATTACAGAAGCACCATGATTTATTGGACTTTGTTCCATCTGAAAAGAGTCAACACCACCCATTAGTAAATCAGGGGTTTGGGATTCAGGTACAGGGCTTACATCCATTGCTGAAGAGCTCCCATCCTGGTCCCCACCATCGTACGATAAAGAACTATCTACGTCACCCTGCCCTGTGGCAGACTCTGAAAGAAATGGATTATTTGAATCAGATTCCATCTCCTTTGGATCAAGAAATGGATTATACCTATGCATACCTGGTGGTAGGTTTGATGCCTGTGGATTTTCCTTTCCATCAACATTAACTAGAACTCCATCTTGTCCACTTAAGATCTGGGACTGTTCTTGGGAATCTTGAATCTGACTGGACATTTGTGAGGTATCGTCACAATCCTGACTTGATGGCACAAGTTGATCTGTTGTCTGTGGCAGATCATTTGGGTATGATTCCTCTGCCATCGTATGGTCACCATTGGTTGTTGGTTTAATTAATTGACTGTGTTCAAAGTTGGTGTCAAAGTTTTCCATTTCGTTTGGCGAGTTGATCCCATTCATGTAATCGCTGTTTTCCTCTTTATCAGTCCCTGGAAAAAGACAGAAAAAGAACTGATATACTAAAAATCATTGATGAAATTTTGTTCTTTTTTATTTCACAGGGATGTTCCTGACTCCTATATTCTGGGTCCAGGGCCCATATTTGGGAAAAATACTAGTATGGCATTTTAACTAAAACAGAAAAACTTAATTTGTGACTTTTGTTTGAAAATACCATACTTAATTCATTATTTTGAAATTCCCAATTGGGAATCTCAATCTGAGGGCAAGATTCTTGAATGACAATAATTTAGACACCTTTGTTGTACCCTTAGGTTAGGGGTTAGTTATTTTTCTCCAATCTTTTAAATACATTTATGCAAATAAAATCTGATATAACTATGCACTGCATTCAAGAAGCCACAGAAATTCTACATTATTAGTTGTATTGTGACACCATGACACCTGCGTAGTTTGTCAATACCTTATGGATTGACAAGGAATTCTCCCATGGTTCACAGATTTTTCTTTCTTTTTTACAGGAAATAATTTCTTTGTCAACTCCAAGGGTAAATCACTAGCTACACACGATATGACATCATAATACAATATATGACATAGAACTTCTGTGGCATCTAGAATGTAGTACACATTTATGTCAGACTTGACATGGATCTTCTTAGATATACATAGACATGTAGATTATGCTTAGATCAACATAGACACTGATGTTTTTAAGACATGGGAGAAAAATAATCAACCCTTCAGCAAGCATCAGGTTTGTCATTAAAGAATCTTACAATCAGATTGAGATTCCTTTGTCATACCCTGAAGGTAGGGGTAGATTCTTTCAACTTATTGACCCCTAAAGACACATTTGGGCTGGCCTAAATCATTGATTTACAGAAGAGTCCATTGTTTTTCAGGGGTTGATGAGTTAATCATTCCCCATAAAAATAAGAAGAAAAATCTGTGAACCATGACAGAAATATTGATCATATCTCTATCGATATAAGTTTTGATACTGGTAATTTCACAGAATGTGATCCAACTTTCTGGACAATACTTGGTGATTTTCAGAATCCATATCATCATTCTCTCAAAACTGATGACATAGTACACAGAACACAAAGATTTTTCCTCTCCTGGACTACTTTCCCCATAAAAAAATCCACTAAAATGACTTTTTCAAATAATTAAACAATGTATCATTGATTCCAAATATTTGTTTTGTTATTTTTATCTAATAATTGTATTATTATTCCAGTAACCGAAGAGCTTAATCATGTCTCAATGACAGATGCGGAACGTCAGATCAGATCACGTCTCATTGATAGGCATGGAACGTCAGATCAGATCACGTCTCCTTGACAAGCGCAGAACATCAGATCAGATACGTCTCCTTGACAACTGCGGAATGTCAAATCAGATCAATTTCCATTGACAGGCATGGAATGTCAGATCAGATCACGTCTCTTTGACAGGCGCGGAACATCATATCAAATGAGATACCTCTGTCAATGAGACCTGATCCAGCTTTCATATTAAGTTACTGCTATGATAATATAAATATAATATGACCATGGTGAATCTTGAATAAACAAGGACTCCTGGAAATTCCAGAAGTGCAATGAGATGACATGTACAAGTTAGCTATCCCTAATGACCAGTTACCTCCACCATGACCATTGACCTTGCACAAGTAAACTGGCAAACTTTCTCATAAAATCTGAAGGGTGCCAATCATCACGGATCTTTCTGATCTATTTTTATCTTGTGTCTTGTGTCTAAGCTCTTTGTATATAAGACACAAAACCATTCTGTATCTAAAGATTCAGATTGTTCAACAATCAACAATACCCCAGAAAAATTTTGAAGTCCTACATGATCTCTGTGATTGCAATATTCCTGGTTGTCACTCTGATTTACTTTGTATCAAAAATAGCATCAAAAATAACAAACTTATTAAGCCCTCGGCAAACATTAGATCAATTTCCTTGATAAATTACTATTCCAAAGAAATATTCAGCTGTGTCAGTAATCTATATATGGCAGACATATATGTAAATAATGGGAAAAGCATGGCAATACAACAGTTACAAAAAATCAACCTGTTGCCATGGTAATCCAATTGATCATGACAAGACTTGTTGATTTTAACATTCAACTTAAGATTGATATGTGATAAAATATTATCATGGCAATTATTGATTTGAATATGATAACAAACAAGATTTTCAGGGGAAAAAATAGAATTATTTAAATACATGATATTATGATTGACAAGTAACAAGGTATATCTCTTCTGATGTCAGTAAAAATGCTACTTCCTGATAGTATAATGTCAGCAAAAATGTTACTCATATATGTGTAAATATCATAACATGAAAATGTCATGATGTCACTCACTGATATCATGTCAGCAAAATATAACTTGCCAATGTCATGATATGTCAATAAAAACAAGATTGACAGTTATGGTCATTATCTAAGACTCTGGTCTCTAAGTTTGTGATTGATAGCATTGGCCTGGTGTCAGAAATCTTGTTGTTGCTTAGAGGTTGAATCGGTCTGTGACACAGTCACTGTTCATAACGAAGCATTAGGCATCACACTGGCATCACTATGGGTAAAAACTTCTGTTATTATCCGATTAACAGAACCTGGTTGGCTAGAGTCAACTTTTGTTTATCATATGGATGATATTGTGTTAAGACAGCTGACTTTGTGAGAAATGCGTTTAATTCCCCATTGGATACCTCTAGGTATGGCGAAGAGTTGCAATGTTTCCTCTTGCCAGTTGATCGTTATGCTGCATAACCTAAATTTTTAAACTTGACCAGGTTAAGAAATGATTCACGAGCCTCCGTCCCACCAGGCTATTTAGTTAAATGGACTATACTTTCCTCATTATATTGATAGATGTTTCTATTCTGTACAGGAAGATATATCCCCACCCAACTTACTCAGGCCACTGTTGAAACTATTATGAGATAAACACAGAAAGTGCAAAAGGGTTAAGTAAGGATTCTGGTAATGTGATCAGGTCATGTGATTGTCATGTGATTATACCTTACCTTTTTATACAACAATGCATTGTACAATGTAAATGACCAAAAGTACATGTGATTAGGTTACTACATCAACAGAATGAAATCAGACTCAGATAGCACAAATTCAAAAGGTGAAAAAAATCATACTGGCTAATCGATGGTGGTGCAACTTTCCATAAATAATTGATTGGCATGACATTGTAGAAATGATAACACATGTGCATGTGTGAAACCTGAGATGATTCATAATCGGCAATGATAATGCTGTCATCTTGTATCGGTTGAACTATGTGGTATGGAAATGGAAATTTGTGGACCTGACTTGGCCACGGTCAGCGTATCTATTCTATTCTATTCTGAGGGTAATAGTGTTGTTAATCAGGGAGCATGAAGCAACTGGAATTCTGGATGGACTGGCTAAATCAAGCAGTAGTGTTTGGGATAACTCGGAGGCGGACGAGAAGGAAGAGACGACGGGGGACGGGCACGAATGCAGAGAGATGCAAGGACGGACCCAGGACTTCAAGGCGGGAGCCGGGAAAAGAAGCCGAAGACAAGGACGTGGGAAAGGACGAGGAAGGGAGCGACGAGAAGCCAGAAAGCGACAGGGGACTGAGGAGTCGACAGACACGGCATAACGTCGCAGGAGCGGACGTGGCAGGAGGCGGGGAGGGGGGAAGAGGGGGACGATCCCAAGAATCATGTGAGAGAGTACGAGAAAGTAAAGGTAGGGAGCGGGCACGTTGCGGAGTTAGTGCAGCGAGCGAGCCCCGAGCGGTACCGGGGCCAGAGAAAAAGACGCCGGGCGGGCAGAGACACACGAGGAAGAGCGGAGTTAGAGAGAAGAAGCGCGGAGGGACACACAAGAGGCAGCGAAGGGAGACACGCGAGGAAACGATGTATGTGGGGGGGGGGGGGAGGGGCGGGGTGGGGGGGGTCCGGACGCGCGCGGAGTCGAGTCACGAGCCAACACGAGGAGGTGGGGCGACAGGTGGAAGCAGGAGAGGTAGGGGAGTAAGGGGAAGGGGGGACGGCGAAGGATGGCAGAGATGAAGACGACGAGAGGCGGGGGAGAATAACGAAGGAAAGGCCGGACGGCCAGAGGCACAGCGGGACGTAGGGGGAACAGGGGCGAAAAGAAGGCAAGAATGCGAAGGAGAAGCAGCCGCGGGGGGAACTGGAGGGAGCCGGTCAGGGGCCATCAGAGCGGAGGACGTAGTCACACATGTCAAGAGGCCGAGTAGCAACGCGCAAGGCAGAGAAGGCCAACTCGACTGGGTGACTCGGCTGAGAGACAAGAAACAGGAGCGCGGGGGGGACAGGCTCGCGAGGGGGAGCGAAGGATGAGGGGGGGGCTGGGTACGAGTGACAGGGGGGGGCGACGTAGGGCATAAGGAGAGCAGGGCGAGGTAACCGGGGGAAGAGGCAGAGACGCGCGCCCCACAAGGCGTCAACACAGAGCCAAGGAGGGCGCGGAGCAAAACGGGGGAGCAAGGAGGGGTGCTAGGATAGGGCGGAATAAAGGGCACGGCAAGCAGGAGGCGTGCAGGGAGCGAAGAGGGCGAGGGACGTCAAGAGGTGGGAGGGCTTCGAAGCAGAGAGCGGCCGAGGAAAGAGGGGGCGGAGGGGCAGCGCATCACGAGCAGAGGGAGGGAGCCGGGGCGGGAAGAGAAGGAGACACAAGGCAAACGGCGGGCGAGAGCGAGGGGAGGAAAGAAAGCGGCGTGCGTACCGGGGGAACTAAGGGGATGAAGGGGAGCGGACGCCAGCGGAAAGGGCAGGGAGACGGGAGTCGCAGGCGGCGCAGCAGTAGACACGGAGAAGGAGGGCAGGAGCAGGGGAAGTAAAGGACTGGGCGCTAAGTGAGAGGAGGAGAGGGGGAGGAGGAACGAGGCAGGGACCACACGACGAGGAAGATGCGGAGCGAGGGGGGGGCAGGGAGAGTACAACCAAGAAAGAGAACTGCCCCCGAGAGCGAGGGGGTGAGAGGAGGAGCGGTAGGGGAGGAGGTGGAGAGCGAGGAGGGGAGTAAGGCGATAAGAGGGGGCGGAGACAAGAACCAGGAAGGCGGCAAGGGGGGTCGCACGAGCAGGGCGTGACGGCGCGACATGAGGCACCGGCGCACAGTGTTAGAAAGCACGCCGACCGGCAGACGTGAAGGGGACAGGGGGCGTTTACGGACGACGGGAGTGATGGGCAGAAAGGGGACAGGAGCAGTGCGCGGAAAGAGTGCTGGAGACGCGGAGAGAAGAAGAGTGGGGAGAGGACGAAAGAGAGCACGGATAAGCCAAAAGACGGGAAGGGGAGAAGTAAGGAGAAGCAACCCGGAGTGAGAGGAGGGGGGGGGCGACTCGAGGAGAGATGTCGGACAGTGGAAAGCGAAGACACAGCGAGTAGCAGGCCGGGTGACGGAGGACGCCTGGTAGAGCAGAGACACGCGGCAACGGGGAAGAAAGGCGAGATGGCCTCGGGAGCCCACGCAGCGGGACGTAAGGCTGGGACAGGACGAGAGGAGGCTGGCAGAGCGGAGGAAGAGGGGAAGGGGGAACGGGAGGAGGGGAGGCAGGAAGTAGGGGGAGAGCGTGGCGCAAGAGGAGCGCAAGAGAGAGCAGGTAAGGCATTCATGGGGACAAGCAGCGAATACCGGCTGGGGGGAGGGAGAGAGAAGGAAGTAGACTAATTCCACGGGACGTGGGCAGGAAGAGAGGGCAGAGCAATACGACGGGGCGGAAGCACAGGGCGAGGCGGCGCAGAGAAGGGGCGAAAGGCGGCAGAGAGACGACGAGCAGGATGATCGGGAGTGCTGTGGCGTCGGAGGGAGGACACAGGAGGACAGCAGACGAGAGACAGGAAGGAGAGGAAGGCAAGGCGAAAAGATGTGGAACCAAACAGGGGACGGCAGAGGAAAGAGAAGAGAAGACTAGAGGCGGAGGGGAGAGATAGAGTGAGAAGGAACAACAGCACAAGTACAGAGGACAGCGCTGCGGGAGCCGAGGTGGGGACGCCGAGGAGAGAGGCGGGTCGGGCGGTACAGGAGGCGAGGAGGTGACCAGGCATGGACGGGACAGCGAAGGGTCGCAAGGCAGGAGACGACGTAGAGCACAAAGTGAAGAGAGGCAAAAGAGGGGCCGGACGCAGGGACAGGGGAGAACCAGAAGAAGGAAGAGAACGGATCGCGCAGCGCTGACAGAGACACCGAGGCAGAGGTACGGGCCGGCGGGACGGAGAAGGGGAGACGAGGTCGAGCGGGACAGGCACGACGTAGGGCGCGATTCCAGCGGAGCGCAAGACGAACACGCTCGCGGCGGCGCGTGGACCAGAAAGAACAGAAGGGAGAAGGTTGGAGAGTGGTCCGAGAAGAGAAAGAGACGAGAGAGAAAGCCGGGGGGCACGAGGAGAGCGTCGGACATTCGAGCAGCGGAAGGGAGCACGGGAGGGGCGAGGCAGGACGGAGGAGACGAAGCACGACAGCACAGTGCACAGGGGAGGCCGAAGCGAGAAGAACCGAACGGGAGAACGATTGGAGAGCAGCGGGCAGGCTGGAAGAGGCCGCCTGAGGAACCGCGCCGAGGAAGAAAGCGACACAGTAGCGTAGCACGCTCACCATCAGACGGTAGAGAAAGAGGGCACGATATCGAAATAGCAAGAAAGGCGACGAGGAAGAGAAGCGCAAGGGTACCGCAGGGGCACAGAGAGAGCGGAGGGGGGACAAGAAGGGGCGCGGGTGGGGAGGCAGAGAGCGGGGGACGGAGGAGGCGGCCATCAAAATGATTTACATACTGATAACAAAACTGAAGAAACTGATTAATTACCTGGAAATATTGTACCTGCTATCCTTACATTACAATTAATCTAACATATGTAAACAATATAAGAACCACCTGTCTCAAATACATTCAAACTTGCATTAAAGGCCACATCTATATAAAGGGCACTATCTGTTCTCTCTCTTTTTCTCTTTCTTTCTTCCCTCTTCCTTCTTCTTCTTTTCCTCTGTTCTCTCTCTCCCCTCGGTTTTCCTTTATCTGTATCTCCCCCCTCCTCTCTCTCCTCTTCCGTTTAATCCTCTCTCTCTTCTCCTCTCCTTCTTATTTTTCTGCTCCTCTCTTCCTTTTTTTGTTCCTTCTCGCTCCATTTTCCTCCTATCTTTATTTCCTCCTTTTTCCTTCTCTCCTCTGTTGTCCTCTTCTATTCTCCTTCTTTTTCTTATTCCTTTCCTTCCTTCCTTTCTCTTTTCCTATTCTCCTCTCTCTTGTCCTTCTGTCCTCCTCTTCTCTTGTTCCTCTTCTCTCCACCTTCCTCCCTCTCTACTTCTTCTCCTGCTCTTTCTCCTCTGATCTCTCTTTTCCTCTTGCCTATAAAGGCCATTCAAACAAAATGATTAACTTTTTTATAATGCATAAACCTCTTTATAAAAGCCACCTGTCTATAATGTCTATATTTGCCTGTTTTCTTCAGTGGCCTTTATAGACAAGTTTGACTGTATCATTCCACCATTTGTTCTACATAAATTACCTGTACATGGTCATTTACATGAATTTCTGTTTATGCAATTATCCACGGTAATTTTCTAATTTGAAACACTGAAACATTTTGAAAGTGAGATACATCAGAAAAAGGTGCAAAATTTCCAGGCTCCATTAATTGTATATGTACATCATATCCTTGAAGGTCAAAAAATAAATCACCTGAATAAAAAAATACCTGTCCTTCCTGAATAGTTTGTCATCTCCCATTTAAGGGTCTCTTTAGACAAAGTAAGGCTGCATTTTCTATAACAACATTGAACCTGATTTAAACTCTTCACAATTATTTCCTTCTTTTAAATCAAGCTAGAATACCTAACATTTGATAATCAACTCTTATATATTTGTTACATACACATTAATCTGCCAAACATCTGTGATGTCTATCATTATATAGCTGATAATTAATTATACTTTGTGAAATAGGAAGGATGTTTGCCCTCTATAGAACTATACATGTATGGCATCTCATTATATATATATATATATATAGAGAGAGAGAGAGAGAGAGAGAGAGAGAGAGAGAGAGAGAGAGAGAGAGAGAGAGAGAGAGAGAGAGAGAGAGAGAGAGAGAGAGAGAGAGAGAGAGAGAGAGAGAGAGAGAGAGAGAGAGAGAGAGAGAGAGAATGACAGTGAGATAAGACAGAAAGAGAGAATGACAGTGAGATAAGACAGAAAGAGAGACAGACAGAAAAAGAGGTGTTTTAACAAGATTCTATTAGAGTTGTGGTAACAACACACCAGATCATTCTTTTATTATATAATTAATTGTGTCAAGTAAAATTGTATGATGAAAATTTTTTTTCACTCTATTAAAGTACATAAGGAAATTCTATTGCATGTACTTAATTCCCACAGAATAAAAATACTTGTAATTCTAAATGCATATTACATCCGTATTGATCACTCAGATGCAATTAATTAGTTTTAGGCAGCGGGTCTGGAGGAGCAGATTTTCAAAAACAGGTATGCTCTGGGACTTATTTTGCCCAACCTTGGATCCACCTCTGAGCCAATCTGGCCCAAAAACACATATTGGTAGAGGACCTTGAGTACTTGCTTCCTGTAAAAGTTAGTCCAAACCTGAACATCATTTTTTAATAAGAAGTAGATACTATGGATGACATGTTGAGGGATTGCAATATAGCTCTCTTGAGCCTAAAACACTACTTCAACACCAATTAATTTATCACGAGCCATTTGCGATATTTCAGATTTACAAACCCTACCCTATGTTTACAATACCTGAGTTCACAAACACAAACACACAGACACGTACACAGACAGACACGTACACAGACAGACACACAGACACGTACACAGACAGACACACAGACATGCACACAGACAGACACACACACGCACAAACTTTACAAGAACTGGTATGAACAATCTGTTAAAGACCACCTTTCAGTTCATAATATCAAAATTGATGCTATACAATATCAATATTTCATTTTTCAAATATGATTAAAACAAACATACCAAATTAGGCCATAATCCAACACTTTTTCAATTCCTTTCTGGCTCTGTAAAATGTTTACATTACTGGTCACTCTTGTATGCTTTACAAGAGCTTTGGTGATTATACTATATGATTGTTCAGTTCCGTGTAATTAATATTTTCCAATGTAATTACAAACAGTATTTCATTACAGGAAAACTTCCAACAAATCAAGTTTTCCCAGGGGTGGAATATGTGGATCTAATCACGAATGGGAATCGAGTGCCTCTGGCACCGATGGTCAGAGTTGAATCAATGTCAGAAGATGCACTTACAACATTGCTTCTGTCTGGTTGATCTAGAATTAATGTTGCAGTTCTACATACAATATAGTGTCTGAGGAAAAAATCAATAATTGTAAGCTCAAGGACAATGGTTCTGTTATGAATGATATTTTCTCACCCAGCCTAATATTAAATGGTCAATAAATGTACCATACAAATGCTCTCTCATGTAATTCTGTTGCCCTTATGTATCAAGTTTTATAGAATGCAAAATATAAACATGATCCATCTTAGTCATCATTGCGTTTTACGGTGAAATAAGGTACATGTGACCTGAAACATGTCACTTAGCAATTAGCATTAGTCTATACAATCATTCAGACAGCCAAAATAATTACATTTATTTTTTTTTTTCATTTAACCTTTTCATCCCTAGAGATACAGCTAGACTCTTCCTTTTTATTGATGTTTGGCTAGGTCCATTTTTTAGGGGTCAACATCCCTTGAAAAATGTCAACTGATTATAGATACTCACAACCATCTTTAATTCTACATGTGTAATGTCACCTGGTATAAAGACACTCTCTGTCATCTTTCATTTTATATGTATAATGTCACCTGGTTTAAAGACACTCTCTGCCATCTTTCATTTTATATGTGTAATGTCAACTGGTATATAGACACTCTGTCATCTTTCATTTTATATGTGTAATGTCATCTTTCTTTTTATATGTGTGTATGTCAACTGGTATATAGACACTCTGTCATTTTTCATTTTATATGTGTAACGTCAACTGGTATATAGACACTCTGTCATCTTTCATTTTATATGTGTCATGTCAACTGGTATATAGACACTCTGTCATCTTTCATTTTATATGTGTCATGTCAACTGGTATATAGACATTCTGTCATCTTTCATTTTATATGTGTATGTGTCAACTGGTTTATAGACACTCTGTCATCTTTCATTTTATATGTGTAATGTCAACTGGTATATAGACACTCTGTCATCTTTCATTTTATATGTGTGATGTCAACTGGTATATAGACACTCTGTCATCTTTCATTTTATATGTGTAATGTCATCTGGTATATAGACACTCTGTCATCTTTCATTTTATATGTGTGATGTCAACTGGTATATAGACACTCTGTCATCTTTCATTTTATATGTGTAATGTCAACTGGTATATAGACACTCTGTCATCTTTCATTTTATATGTGTCATGTCAACTGGTATATTAAGACACTCTGTCATCTTTCATTTTATGTGTGTAACCTCAACTGGTATATAGACACTCTGTCATATTTCATTTTATATGTGTAATGTCACCTGGTTTAAAGACACTCTGTCATCTTTCATTTTATATGTGTAATGTCAACTGGTATATAGACACTCTGTCATCTTTCATTTTATATGTGTAATGTCAATGTATAGAACTCTTTCCTGGTATATAGACATTCTGTATCTTTCATTTTATATGTGTGATTCAACTGGTATATAGACACTCTGTCATCTTTCATTTTCATTTTATATGTGTAATGTCAACTGGTATATATTTTATAGACATTCTGTCATCAATTTATATGTTTATATATGTGTATGTCAACTGGTTTATAGACACTCTGTCATCTTTCATTTTATATGTGTAAAGTCAACTGGTATATAGACACTGTCATCTTTCATTTTATATGTGTAATGTCAACTGGTATATAGACATTCTGTCATCTTTCATTTTATATGTGTCATGTCAACTGGTATATAGACATTCTGTCATCTTTCATTTTATATGTGTGATTTCAACTGGTATATAGACACTCTGCCATCTTTCATTTTATATGTGTGATGTCAACTGGTATATAGACACTCTGTCATCTTTCATTTTATATGTGTAATGTCATCTGGTATATAGACACTCTGTCATCTTTCATTTTATATGTGTGATGTCAACTGGTATATAGACACTCTGTCATCTTTCATTTTATATGTGTCATGTCAACTGGTATATAGACACTCTCTGTTATCTTTCATTTTATATGTGTAAAGTCAACTGGTTTATAGACACTCTGTCATCTTTCATTTTATATGTGTAATGTCAACTGGTTTATAGACACTCTCTGTCAATTGCTCAGATTATCAATGTTCTTGTGGCTATAACTATTTCTACAAGTACAGCTTCCTTATCAAATGACAATTCACAAGATGCAATAACCAAAAATCAATACAAAATTAAGATAAAATGTCTGGAATTTAGCCAGTGTATTCAAATTATGTCTGTTCAATAAATTTCATGCATGCATTCATCTACACATCAATTTTAAAGTAGAAAATCTGAAATTCAAGATTCTACTGAAATTTTTCAGTACCGTATATGTATGAGAGACAAGAAGTCATAAAGGGAAATGGCAATAAAATGAGAATGTAATAAGAAATATGAGAGAGAGAGAGAGAGACAGAGAGAGAGAGAGAGAGAGAGAGAGAGAGAGAGACAGACAGAGAGACAGACAGAGAGAGACAGACAGAGACAGAGACAGAGAGAGACAGAGACAGAGAGAGAGGGACAGAGAGAGAGACAGAGTCACAGAGAGACAGAGACAGAGAGATAAAGAGACAAAGACAGACAGAGACAAAAACAGAGACAGAGAAAGACAGACAGACAGAGAGACAGACAGACAGAGAGACAGACAGACAGAGACAAACAGACAGAAAGATAGCCAGAGAAAGACAGACAGACAAAGAAAGACAGACAGACAGAAAATGAAATGAATTATTTAGGATGACATTTGATGATTACATTTTTCTATAAATAACACAAAAATGATTTAGCCTATATTTCTTATGACTAATTTTATTTTATAATTGTGAATGTGAAATGTGATACATTTCCACAAAGGTCATCTACTAAATGAGATACCTCTCTATAAAGGTCATCTACTAAATGTGATACCTCTCTATAAGGGTCATATGCTAAATGGTAGGCCTCTCTACAAAGATCATAAGCTAAATGCTACATCTCTCTATAAAGATCATATGCTAAATGCTACACCTCTCTATAAAGATCATATGCTAAATGCTACACCTCTCTATAAAGATCATATGCTAAATGCTACACCTCTCTATAAAGATCATATGCTAAATGCTACAACTCTCTATAAAGATCATATGCTAAATTGCAGGCCTCTCAACAAAGATCATAAGCTAAATGCTACATCTCTCTATAAAGATCATATGCTAAATGCTACATCTCTCTATAAAGATCATCTTTCATTTTTATATGCTAAATGGCTACACCTCTCATATTATAAAGATCATCTTGCTAAATGCTAACCCTCTCTATAAAGATCATATGCTAAATGCTACACCTCTCTCTATAAAGATCATATGCTAAATGCTACAACTCTCTATAAAGATCATATGCTAAATTGCAGGCCTGTCTATAAAGTTCAACTGCTCAATGAGATATATGTATAGGATATCAGTCCATAAAGGACACCCACTGTATAGGATATCAGTCCATAAAGGACACCCACTGTATAGGATATCAGTCCATAAAGGACACCCACTGTATAGGATATCAGTCTATAAAGGACACCCACTGTATAGGATATCAGTCCATAAAGGACACCCACTGTATAGGATATCAGTCCATAAAGGACACCCACTGTATAGGATATCAGTCCATAAAGGACACCCACTGTATAGGATATCAAGTTATAAAGGACACCCACTGTATAGGATATCAGTCTATAAAGGACACCCACTGTATAGGATATCAAGTTATAAAGGACACCCACTGTATAGGATATCAGTCTATAAAGGACACCCACTGTATAGGATATCAGTCCATAAAGGACACCCACTGTATAGGATATGTATAGGATATATCAAGTTATAAAGGACACCCACTGTATAGGATATCAAGTTATAAAGGACACCCACTGTATAGGATATCAGTCTATAAAGGACACCCACTGTATAGGATATCAAGTTATAAAGGACACCCACTGTATAGGATATCAAGTTATAAAGGACACCCACTGTATAGGATATCAAGTTATAAAGGACACCCACTGTATAGGATATCAAGTTATAAAGGACACCCACTGTATAGGATATCAGTCTATAAAGGACATGTTCTGTATATATGTATAGGATATCAAGTTATAAAGGAAACCCACTGTATAGGATATCAGTCTATAAAGGACACCCACTGTATAGGATACCAGTCTATCAGTCTATAAAGGACACCCACTGTATAGGATATCAAGTTATAAGGGACACCCACTGTATAGGATATCAGTCTATAAAGGACACCCACTGTATAGGATATCAAGTTATAAAGGAAACCCACTGTGTAGGATATCAGTCTATAAAGGACACCCACTGTATAGGATATCAGTCTATAATGAACATCCACTGTGTAGGATATCAGTCTATAAAGGACATGTTCTATATATAGGATACCAGTCTATAAAGGACATGTTCTATATATAGGATATCAGTCTATAAAGGACACCCACTGTATAGGATATCAGTCTATAAAGGGCAACTGCTGTATAGGATACCAGTCTATAAAGGGCACCTGCTGTATAGGATATCAGTCAGTAAAGGACACCTGTTGTATAAGGATATCAGCCTAATAAGGACACCTGCTGTAGGGGATATCAGTCTATAACTGGATATATAAAATACAAAAAAAATGTATCAAAAGGGCATCTGCTGTATGGGATGGAAACCCATATGTAAAGTGTGTGTGTGTGTGCATGTGTGTGCATGTGTGTGTGTGCATGCATGCATGCATGCATGCATGTGTGTGTGTGTGTGTGCAAATTGTGTGCATTGTATAGAAATAAATATATAGAAAATTTAAAGAAAATTTTACATATTTTTAAAATGATTAATCTTTAAAAATATCTATCTGCTGTTATTCAAAATGACTCTATCAAAAGTTGAACATAAAAACAAGACAATATGACAGTTCCTATAATTTACATCCTGTATTATCAGCTGATTCTGTCAGGTTCAATATTAGCTGAAAAATGCTCCGAGGTTTTTACGAGCAAAAACTTAAAGGAAGTTACATTTGGTAACAAACCTTATTACTGATATCTGTGCCCAGTTCACTTCAGGCCAAAATACACTCAACTGAAATTACACAGCATTGCTAATGTGTAAGACATTGCGAGAATACTGACTGACTGAGATTGGGATGTTGTGAGAGTAAACACAAGTGGATGAAGTTTAAACCAGGTGAAAAACCTCTATACATGTACATGTCATACATTTATTTGATAAAATACAAGCGAGAAATGTGATTTTTAAACCAGTCTCACAGAAACTCTCAGATCTTTGAGAAATGAAACTGAGGTGTTGTGTCAATACATGTGAGGAGCATTACCTCATTCACCCTTAATGACACATTTGGACTGGTCAAAGTCATTGATTTACAGAAAAGTCCATTGTTTTTCAGGAGTACAATTTGTCATTTTGTGGCACTTAACGTTTAGCTGGGGATGTCGTCATATAGGCAAAATATTATTGTCGCAATGTAAAACAGCACTGAAACATTTAACATTAATTTACTTTACCAGGAATTCATTTGTCCTAATAAATGATAAAATGAGAAAAATAGATAAATGAAAATAAAAAAAAAAAAATAGATACTTGCAGTCAAACAAAAATAAACAAAAGACATAAGCAGAGATACCAAACCCTGAATGATAAGACTGTCACAAATGAAGTTGTCTGTATCAAATCCAGAATCTTTTTTTTATTATTTTGATATGGTCCCTTACAACTTATCTCTCATTCACAAATTTGTGTTACCTTGAATATGTATCAAAATAACTTTTTTTTAATGATATTTTGAGTTTTAGGTCAAACATTAAATATCTTATCAGCATACACACTACCTCAGATATCTTTTGAAAGATGATCTGGCAGAGATGATTTTAAAATCAGCACATTGTTGATCAAAAAGCAAGATGCGAAATGCAAATGTTTTCGTATCGTTATAGTCTAGCTTACTGTAATACAAAGAAATATAACAGATACGTCAAAATATGAAACAAGGGAAAAGCATTGGAATTTTTTTTAATATGTCAGGATTCCTTAAAACTTGTTTTGGCAGATTAAACGCAGACTGCAAGCACATGTGTAAATACATACATATATATAAATTAAATAACTAAAATAGTGAAACCTGTCCTTAGGGAACAAGAAAACCGGTCTTTATAGGGAGGTGGTCTTTATATAGAGGTTGATTTGTACACAAATGTTACAACTGGGGACATCAAAAAATGGTCTTTGTGACCAGGTGGTCGTTATACACAGGTGGTCACTAAAGCAGGTTTTACTGTATATATATATTTAACCCAATATGAGCCCATGTCCTTGTAAACATCCCTCCCCCTATAGATCAGATTTACTCACCTTTTTTGCACACAATCTAGTACATTTTCTAGCCAGTGGATGAGGTGTGGACCAAAAACCACAAGTATCAGTTTATATCTAGCCTCTCCAGCAACAGATGAATGTTGGTAAGTGTCCTACAACAACTTTACCACCATGTCTTATAAAGAATTAACTATTTCACATTAATTTTACTATGAATTGGCCCCAGTAAGCGCCCACCCTTTTTCCTATATTTTGTTTTTTTGTTTGTTTATTGTTGTTTAATGTCCCACTCAAGAATATTTCACTTATATGGAGACGTCACCATATGCCGGTGAAGGGCTTCAAATTTTGGCCTATGCTCGGCACTTACGGCCATTGAGCAGTGAGGGTTCTTTAACGTGCCGACACTTACTGTGACACGGGACCTCCAGTTTTTACCGTCTCATCCGAAAGACAGGAAACCAACCTGTAGGCAGTGGGACTCGAACTCACGATCCAGAGTCAAGCGCGCTACCGACTGAGCCAGGCCGGCTCCCTATATTTTGTAGTACCCTGGGTAATAAATGGCTCTAATATGGTAAAGGCATATTGTAGGGGAAATATATCATATAAAGTGTTGAGAAAAATTTTAGTACATATTTTGTATATACAGTGTATGTGTATATATATATATATAAAGTGGTGACCACCTTTTTGTTTTCCTTAGTTTTGATACAGTGGTATAACGGGTTTGGCAATATATCGAGGTTTATTATATTTGAGGTAAGGTCGTTTTCATGTCTTTAATCTCTACTGTATATGATATCCTGTTTACAAATCACTACCGTAAATTCGGATATTTTGGCCATTGTTTAAGTTTGGAAAATTTGGCCCTCCCTATTAAAATGGCCAAAATTAAACCATCCAAATTATGTACATGTACATGTTTGACAACCATAAAATCTAGATCTGTTTCTAACATTAACCCAGAAACATTTTTAGCGTTATCTTTCATGGTTTTTTTATTTAAAATAACTCTTTATAAGTCTGGTGATACAAATGTTTTAGGTTTATATATCCCATCTACTCATAATTACTTTTTGACGTGTGATAATTGCTGTGAAACACACGAATTGTCGACTTTTTTTTAATTTTCACAAAAGCGAGATTTGAAAATTGTGACACTCGTAAGCTGGTCCCTGTCTGACTATTACACTTTGTTCATACAACCAGATACCAGTTTATGACACAATCGATGTTCGAGTTAAATCCCTTTTGCGGTCATAGTAGAAAGTAAACAAGTGACCGACAGCTAACAGTTTTTTCTCACACCTTTTTTTTCACCTGGTCTGGCAATATGGTCAAGGGATTTAACATGTATAAATGACCATTTGTACTGCAGAATTTGCATCAGAAGGCGGTATGCAGGTTTTGGCATTATAATGGGGGAATTATATGGAAGGAAATCTGTTCTTCAAGAAATAGTGGTATTATGCGGGTTTGGCGTTATAACTGGGGGCAAGATATTGGAGGTGAACAGTATATGTATATGGCAATCCAATTGAATTTTACTCTTTTATTTTCACAAATTTCAAAGGAGGAGGCTTTAAAGAAGATTATGCTATATATTTAAGATATTTGAAGAAAACATATTTCCTACAATTCAAAGAGTGTTTTGACACACATTGATAACCAAAGGGAACTAAGAGGACCCCACCAGGTGATTAGCATATTTCTTCAAGTGTCGACAGACCTGAGTTTGTGGCCATAAACGGAAATATAATTTATTCACCTACATGCTGCAAAAAAATACACAAATGAATGTAAGAAACCGTGTCTACCATGAAGAAACCATACTGACCACCAGCAATCCATACTGACCACTACGAGTCTAGTACTATCAAGCCATACTGACCACCAGCATTTCAAAAACCATCCTTGACAGGAAGCCATACACTCTAATAAGTGAGAAAGGCCAGGCTATCAAAATCAAGTTTGCATTAGGTATTCAATTTCCACATATCTTGTGGGTGATTTATTTCTGGTCAAGAAATTTTCACTTACATGGAGATGTCACCAGTATATAGAAGAAAAGTCACAAATTTAATATCTGTGTGATAGACCAACTCCAGTGCAATCAGGCATCCTAACTCATTCATCCCTAAATATGCATTTGGACTTGCCTACATCAATCAAATTTAAAAAGAGTCCATTGTATTTTTAGGAAAAGATGAATGCCATCCTTGACATAAAATTGGTCCACAATTGTTGACCTCATCTGTAACAGAGATCTCATCATAAACTGGACCTTTGGAATAAAGTCTATACAGTGAAACCTGTATATAAAGATCCCCTTATGGACACACCAAAACCAGTCTTTATAGGGAGGTGGTCTTAATATAGAGGTTGATTTGTACACAAATGATACTATTGGAGACAGCAACAAACAGTCTTTATGACCAGGTGGCCTTTATACACAGGTGGTCACTTAAGCAAGTTTTACTTTAGTACATATCATACAAGGAATCAAACCCTGGATCAACAGGTTGTAAGTTGTTAAGTGCTTACCAATAGATCCCACCTTAATGGTGCAAAAATACAAAATAAAATAATAATAAAAAACAAAAACAAAGCATTTTTATTTATTGTTCATGTATATATCAATGTCAGAACTGATTTATACATTTAACAATAACATCAAATGACCAGCTCACTGCAGTTTGTATTTATCAGTCATGGAGCACCAAAATAAACCATGTGTATGCTAATCAGATGGCTACAAATCTAGGTTATCTGCCCATTATATTTCTCTCTAATGGTCCACCAGGGTACAGTAATCCATTATGGCATATTTGATTGAAATACTACTTGATATTAATGCACAATAAACTGAAAAAGCACAGTTGCCTTAATGAGTTTGTGAGCAGAATAAAAGGGAAGGAAAAAAGCGTTCTATTGCTTCAATGGTCCATGATTAATGAAAAAGGAAATGAATAATGATCTCTTTCACTTTGTACATGTGTGAGTGTATTAAGACAAAATGAATTAGCAAAAGCTCCCGGTACTATGCTTGTCAATTTCAATGTTTTTCAGAACTCCATACAGAAATATTTTACTTGTATCATGACATCATCCATTAATGTTAGAATGCCAGACCTGTTTACCAACACTATAGACTTCCGCAATTGTAGAGTTCAAATCACGTTAAATTAAAAAATTTTAAGTTGTTTTGTACAGCATTAAGCAACCAATCATCAAAAGATAAAAACATATATTTTTTATAGGGAGGTGGTCTTTATATAGAGGTTGATTTGTACACAAATGGTACTATTGGGGACAGCAAAAAAATGGTATTTATGACCAGGTGGTCTTTATACACAGGTGGTTGCTAAAGCTAATTTTCCTGTACTTACTTAAGATATTTCATTATATTCAATTACAGTAATATCTGTCTTGGAAGACCATCTCCTCTGCCATTGCAATGTCTTCCAAGACAGGTGGTCTCTCAAAACAAGTTTTATCCAAAAGATTATTTAACTCATCAACCCCTGTAAAACAATAGACTCTTCTGTAAATCAATGACTAAGACCAGTCCAAATGTTTCAACAGGGGTAACTATGTAAAGTAAGTTGTTTTCAGAAGGTGGTCTCACAACACAGATGGAATTTCATCACATGTTCTACTGTATATGAAATTGTGTCAATAGTCACAGTTAGATATTTTTCTCTTTTTTTTAATTAATATTTTTGTTTTTTGGTTAATTACAACATTAAGGAAAGTCGAAACAAGTCACAAGTATCAATGTTTTATCTGTATGTTGTGTAATCAACATTCAGACATTTTCATTGGTTCCATGTCAGCGTAAGTCTGAAAGGTTCAGTAATAAGTTATCACAAAGGCGAAAAAGATAACGCTTCTAAATATCTTGACTGTAGAGATTCCGTGATTGTGGCAATGTCATGGAAATGTACAGATGACAGACAATGACTTCCTGTTCTCAAATGTTGCTGTTTATATCGCTAATGGACAAATGTAATGTTTGCAGTAAACAAAAGAAATCAATTAATCTTCGATCTATCAGGGCATGTTTGATGTGCCCTAACTAGCAATTTTAGAAGTAAGTCTGAAGGTTCCTAAGGTTAGCAATACATTTTTTAAATTTCATTTTTAACTGTGTCATGTTAATTAAGCAAAATTCCAGATTTTGGATATGAAAAACAAATGAGTGGGCAAAACTACTTACAAGAAGATTTAGATTGGAACTTTTCAGGCGATTTGGAGGTTGCATAAAAAAAGTTATATACAACTTTTCAAAGAATGGTTAAGTCCACTCTCAGAAGTGTATCATTTTGTCTCTAAATTCTATAATAATTTCACATGCAATATTACATGTACATATGTAACTTCTTCACTCCCGAATCATGACTGTAGACTGTCATCTACTGATTTGGACGAGTCTAAATGTGACCACAGAGGGTGACAAGTTAATGAAACTTCACAATATCTGTATATAAAGTCATAACAGAGGTCTTAATTTGTGGCATTTCACCATAACTCATCAACCCCTGAAGTCACATTTGGACGTGCCCATTTCAAAGAAGGATCAAGTCCATTGTCAGAATTCAAGGGTGTATGATTTATAAATTTTATAATAATTCTATATGAAATATAGACGTGTTTACCACTGGATAATGACAATAGACCCTACTTTTTGTTGATCTGGGTGAGTCTAAATGTGACCACAGGGGTTGACAAGTTAATGAAGTCCATTTAAAGAGAACTTTCAATGAAACATGACAAACACAAATTTTATTAATCAACATAGACTTGATATAAGTGGCTTCATCCTTTGTTCATTAGCAGTGTCTACGTATGTTAGTTTAGTTTACCTGTACACAAATTAGGTACAACATATCCTGTCAATCTCCCGTCTCTTTAAATCTTTTGTGTTCTATGTTTTAATTTACTCCTGCATTGATTTTTCATGCACTTAATATTAATAAACTGTAAAATGTGATTAATTCTTCAGATTTGATCTTAGCAGACATTACAATAACCAGACCTAAAGCAAACTTTAGTCTAATAGCTATGTATCAATAATTATAACTGGCAAACAACAATTATCACTAACAAATTGTTTAATTTCTGTTTTACATGCCGCCAAGAATTATTTCACTGATATCACTCATTCACTTTAAAGTGGCATTTTTTCCATTTTTTTTTTTAAATAAATTTTTCATATATATATATATATATATATATATATATATATATATATTATTCCAATATATTTTTGTAAATATTGCTTGAGAAACCCAGTTTGGCAATTATTTGTTTGCAAATACATGTACAATGTATCATTAACAATACCAAAGTGATAGTATTACAAAGGAGTCCAAAACATAAGCTAAAGATTATCATTTCTGTCAATAAGACTTCATCAGTTGAGCTCAGACTTGATATACAGTAGATATATTTCCCAAAGAAAAAGTGGTATCATACAAAGCCAAATTTTATATCTAAATGTGTTGCCAAATAAGTCTGAGAATACCAACTTAATTCTACTTTACTCTTTGTATATGCTTATGACACTGAGTATAGTCTGATAGACACACAGTGAGTATAGTCTAATAGACACACAGTGAGTAGTCTGATAGACACAGTGAGTATAGTTTGATAGACACACAGTGAGTATAGTCTGATAGCCACACAGTGAGTATAGTCTGATAGACACACAGTGTACAGTCTGATAGATACAGTGAATATAGTCTGATAGACACACAGTGAATATAGTCTGATAGACAAACAGTGAGTATAGTCTGATTGACACACAGTGAGTATAGTCTGATAGACACACAGTGTACAGTCTGATAGATACAGTGAGTATAGTCTGATAGACACACAGTGAATATAGTCTGATAGACAAACAGTGAGTATAGTCTGATAGCCACACAGTGAGTATAGTCTGATAGACACACAGTGTACAGTCTGATAGATACAGTGAGTATAGTCTGATAGACACACAGTGAATATAGTCTGATAGACAAACAATGAGTATAGTCTGATTGACACACAGTGAGTATAGTCTGATAGACACAGTGAGTATAGTCTGATAGCCACATAGTGAGAATAGTCTGATAGACACACAGTGTACAGTCTGATAGATACAGTGAGTATAGTCTGATAGACACACAGTGTACAGTCTGATAGATACAGTGAGTATAGTCTGATAGACACACAGTGAATATAGTCTGATAGACACAGTGAGTATAGTCTGATAGCCACATAGTGAGAATAGTCTGATAGACACACAGTGTACAGTCTGATAGATACAGTGAGTATAGTCTGATAGACACACAGTGTACAGTCTGATAGACACACAGTGAGTATAGTCTGATTGACACACAGTGAGTATAGTCTGATAGACACAGTGAGTATAGTCTGATAGACACACAGTGATCAGTCTGATAGACACACACACTGAGTATAATCTGATAGACACACAGTGAGTATAGTCTGATAGACACACAGTGTACAGTCTGATAGACACAAACTGAGTATAATCTGATAGACACACAGTGAGTATAGTCTGATAGACAATCAGTGAGTTTAGTCTGATAGACAGACAGTGAGTATAGTTTGATAGACACTGTGAGTATAGTCTGATTGACACACAGTGAGTATAGTCTGATAGACACAGTGAGTATAGTGTGATAGCCACATAGTGAGAATAGTCTGATAGACACACAGTGTACAGTCTGATAGATACAGTGAGTATAGTCTGATAGACACACAGTGTACAGTCGGATAGATACTGAGTATAGTCTGATAGACACACAGTGAATATAGTCTGATAGACACAGTGAGTATAGTCTGATAGCCACATAGTGAGAATAGTCTGATAGACACACAGTGTACAGTCTGATAGATACAGTGAGTATAGTCTGATAGACACACAGTGTACAGTCTGATAGACAAACTGTGAGTATAGTCTGATTGACACACAGTGAGTATAGTCTGATAGACACAGTGAGTATAGTCTGATAGACACACAGTGATCAGTCTGATAGACACACACACTGAGTATAATCTGATAGACACACAGTGAGTATAGTCTGATAGACACAGTGTACAGTCTGATAGACACAAACTGAGTATAATCTGATAGACACACAGTGAGTATAGTCTGATAGACAATCAGTGAGTTTAGTCTGATAGACAGACAGTGAGTATAGTTTGATAGACACTGTGAGTATAGTCTGATAGACAATCAGTGAGTTTAGTCTGATAGACAGACAGTGAGTATAGTGTGATAGACACTGTGAGTATAGTCTGATAGACACACAGTGTACAGTCTGATAGATACAGTGAGTATAGTCTGATAGACACACAGTGAGCATAGTCTGATAGACACAGTGAATATAATCTGATGACACACAGTGAGTATAGTCTGATAGACACACAGTGAGTATAGTCTGATAGACACACAGTGAGTACAGTCTGATAGACACACAGTAGTACTAACAACTGTAAAACATTGTTAGTACTACACAGAGCATTTCAGAATCCTGTGAATAGACAGAGAGTTAGTCTAGAAGAACGAGTAAGTGTTGTCTAGTAGACACGGTAAGTATAGTCTAGTAGACAGGATAAGTTTAGTCTACTAGATACATTAAGTATAGTCTAAAAACACAGTAAGTACTGTCCAATTATGACACACACACACACACACATATATAGATATATATATATATATATATATATATATATATATATATATATATATACACCCAAGTTGTATAAATGAACAAATACCCCCATCATTTGTACCAGCTTTAAAGGAAAGTGACTCTTTTATTTAAGTACCTGTACCAGCTTTGAAGTAAAGTGACGCTTTCAAATAAGTACATGTACCAGCCTGAAAGGAAAGTGACTCTTTGAAATAATTACCTACATGTGTGTCAGCTTTAAAGGACTAGCTTCAGGTTTGACAATTTTCTGCTACCAATTGACTGCTTTCAACTTGTCACATAAAACTGGACTGGATTGAAGTCGTACATACACTTCACAAGCCAAACTTAATCAATAAAAGGCCAGTATAATATAGTCAGAGGAAAGTATATAGACAGACAGATGTATAATTAGAATAAATCAGCTGTAAAAGAATACAGAGAAACAGTCCATGATCCATTACTCATATATGTATGTATAAATGTTTTTATATGATTTAAATCTTTGTCTACAAATTTTTGTCCCAGAATAACAAATTTAGTATCAAACTAACACAATCATACAGTGATCTGTATCACCAGGTGACAAGTGATGAAAACCAGTTATGAAGGGACATAACTCCAATGCCACGGGAAGCTGACACACAACAACAGAACCCGTAACATGTATTAAAAAATATTGCTTCTTGTGATACCATACCAAATTTGAAAGAAATTAAATGAAAAATAAAAAAGTTCTTGAATTTTCTACATCATGCCATTTTTTTGCAATCAAAGGGCCATAACTCTTGTGAAAATTAATGCAGCATCTTCATTTCACTATATGCAAGTCTTCATGTGATACAAATCACACATACAGAATCACAAAATATTTGGGTGAAAACTATGGGACTAGTTACGCCAACAAAAAAATTTAACACAAGAAACCAGAAAAAACTAGGTCACGTAGTGCCATAACTCCCATTTTGAAGAAAGTTGAAACATGACAACAAAACCCGTATTATATGTTAAACATTATTGCTTGTTGTGAAACCATACCAAATTTCAAAGAAATTGAAGGAAAAAAGGTTCTTGCATTTTGTACATAATGCCCATATTTGGCAATAAAAGGAGCATAACTCTGCCAAATATAGTTAAAATTTCACGATTTACAAACTTGTCCAAATGGTTCATGCAATGAATCATCCTAAAAAGTTTGACAAAAATCATAATTTTTTTTAGTTATCACCTAAAACAACCAGAAGGACAGACGGACAGACAACGCCATAACATAATATGCCATCTTTGATGGGCGTATAAAAATAGAGAACTAAAGATATGAAGGAGTTCCTGAAAGTAATTTTACTGTCATAATGCATTATTACTGAAAGTTTTAACTAATCAAGGTCAAGAAAGGGTTCACAAATCTCCATCCCACCAGGTTAAATATGGAGTTTACTATATTATGGTAGCACACCCATACCATACTAACAGAGTAGCACTCCCATACCATACTAACAGAGTAGCACTCCCATACCATACTAACAGAGTAGCACACCCATACCATACTAACAGAGTAGCACTCCCATACCATACTAACAGAGTAGCACACCCATACCATACTAACAGAGTAGCACTCCCAGACCATACTAACAGAGTAGCACACCCATACCATACTAACAGAGTAGCACACCCATACCATACTAACAGAGTAGCACTCCCATACCATACTAACAGAGTAGCACTCCCATACCATACTAACAGAGTAGCACTCCCATACCATACTAACAGAGTAGCACACCCATACCATACTAACAGAGTAGCACACCCATACCATACTAACAGAGTAGCACACCCATACCATACTAACAGAGTAGCACTCCCATACCATACTAACGGAGTAGCACTCCCATACCATACTAACAGAGTAGCACACCCATACCATACTAACAGAGTAGCACTCCCATACCATACTAATAAGGTAGCACTCCAATACACAACTAAACACATTTTTTTTTTTGGGGGGGGGTTCATAATTTTTCACTTACATAAAGACATCAACAGCTTTTTACAAGTTGCAATGGACTTATCCACCGCTTGTGTCCCTTTAAAGACACAAATAAACTGGACCACATTAGTGATGTAAAAAAAGGGCTGAAAATTGAGCTCAAATTTATACAATCAATAGTGATTTAATATAGTTTGAACCTATATTGAGAGATCACCGTATCGCCACTGAAATTTGATCTCTTAGGACAGGTGATCACTCAAAAGAGATTTTATTTAAAGAAATATTTAACTGAGTAGATTACAAAATGGGGACTCAAAAGATTGGCGGTGTTTTATGACACAGTGGTCTCTCAAGATAGTTTCTAATCAGTAATGTATCATTTCTATAATTTAAACTCATCATCGATCCCAGAATAATAATAGACTCTTCCAAGCATCAAAAACATATGGACATTCCAAGTGGATCTATAGGGGTGTTTGAGTCATTGTACAAATAACTGGATTGAAACTATTTAGGTACACTGAAAACAGTAATTATAAAGTCTAGAATAAACATAAGATTAAAAATTTAAATTTTCAAAAAAAAAACTAACAATCAAAACAGCACAGAAATGACTCTCGAAACCAAAGCCTTTTCAAATTTGAATTATATGGACATTCCAAGTGGATCTATAGGGGTGTTTGAGTCATTGTACAAATAACTGGATTGAAACTATTTAGGTACACTGAAAACAGTAATTATAAAGTCTAGTATAAACATAAGGTACATTGAATTTTTGTATTTCAATAACCATCATAACTCCCAGAATAGTTTTTAATTTGTTATTTCAATATTCCTTGGTTTATATTGCATAAATAATTTCCGTTCTCTGATATCAAAGAGTTAATAAGACCTACACAAATGCATGCATGTGCATAAAAAAATCAATTACAACAGATGTTGGGCATTCTAGAAATTCAAGCTTAACATGGGAAATTATTGCATCTGTAATGTGACAGGTTTAAAGTACAAATAAGGAATAGAAAACTGTGTCCAGGGAATGATATCGTCAACATGTTGGTCCGGTAAAAGGCCCCATTCCCACTGCAAAATTTACTAATTTTTCCCAATTTTGAGCACAATTTCTGAAATATGTTCACTGTGTGACTGACATTTGGTACGTCAACAAAGGAGAATCTCATGACTTTATGTACCATTCAGTCAAAGCGTCCATGTATATTCAAATGAATACCATTTTGTCAGTTAAATAAGAGAAGTTTGATGAATAAATTTTTGTGTTTTTATTGTCATGAGTAAAATAACCATAATTATTTTTTTTTCCCAGTTTGGCCCATAGGGATGTAAAATTCCCAACTGAAAGGGCATTAGGACCCTTTTAACCCAAAGGGTCATTTTCAAAATCTGAAAGAATTTATCAAGAAATGAAATTCCAAGAAAAATATTAATTATACCTCCATTACAAAGGCTGGTGGTCTCTTCCTGGGTACATAGAAGGCAAAATGATACAAATTCTTGCTTAAACATATACAATATAAGCAAAACATTTAGCGAGGATTCAATTTTGCCATTATTAGCAAGTTGTTGAGATCGATAAAATTGAATATGACTAACAATTAATTCATTCGTCATCGTAGGTAAGAATTTTTTTTTTTTCAATCATAAAATTGCTAAAATTACTTACCACTAAAATTAAATACCATATTTTTAGGACACTAGATTTGCGTCTCGCTATAATTTTCACTTATACAGTATGTAAACATCATCAGTAACTGATTACTTATTGATGTCACTTTCCGGGAATCTTTATCATTTCAATGTTATAGGGTAGAAGACTGATGGTCAAAATTAAAACCTATTGTCCCCCTGGTTTAACCAATAAGGCATGAAAATATATTTCTTTGAACCAATCAAAATGACACACACCATAATTTTAGAGCATATTTTACATTCTCGTAGTTTTTCCACTGAAATATCTTGTATCTATATGGCTTATATTCTTAAGAAGGGTCCTGCTGGCTGTTTAGTCAGAGCCCCGTGTTTTAAACCATTTAAAATTATCTCGCCTATTTTCAGTCTAGGTTCGATTCCTGCATGAACCCAAGCTGATTACTGCGAGAAAGCTTGCCAGTTTACTTGCGGAAGGCCAGTGGTCTCTTCTTTGGTACATTGTAACCAGGAGCCAGTTTCACTAAAGGTCGTAACCTTAGGTGTAGACATAAATCTAGATTTACATCTAAAATGAGTTTCACTAAAGGTTGTATCTTTCTTCCAAAGTATAAACTTACGTCTGAGTCTATGTCTGCTAAAAAATTACTACTAATTCCATATGTAACTTAGTATAGGTTAACGTTTGTGTTTATGTTTATTGTTGTTTAATGTCCCACTCAAGAATATTTCACTCATATGGAGACGTCACCAAATGCGGGTGAAGGGCTTCAAATTTTGGCCTGTGCTCGGCACTTACGGCCATTGAGAAGTGAGGGTTCTTTAACGTGCCGACACCTACATTGTACTGTGACACGGGACCTCCAGTTTTTACTGTCTCATCCGAAAGACAGGAAACCAACCTGCAGCCAGCGGGACTCGAACTCACAACCTCACGATCCAGAGTCGAGCGTGCTACCGACTGAGCCAGGCCGGCTCGTATAGGTTAACAAATATGCATATGTTTATGACCTTTTTTGAAAATGAAACAACGTACACGTAAATAGAATTGCAACTCGAATTAGATCTAGGTCTAAAGTTACATCAACGTTTGCAGGCAAAGTTAATTGGTCGCAGATTTTTTTCTCCACCATTAAAAGCTGGCTGCTTATATGACTATATGACTCAAAAATAAATAAATAAATAAATGACAATAACAAAGTCTGAAAAGACTTAAAAATTATTTATCCGATTTCAATAAAAACCACAAACTCGAATCATACATCCATGTTTATCACTCAGATTCAATCCTTTTTTCAAGAGTAGTACCCTCTGGTACCATTTTTCTGCCCCCTGGATCAAACCCTCAGATAATTTTGGCCCCAAAACACTAACTTGGTAGAGAACCTTGAGTACTTGCTTCCTGTAAAATTTTGTCAAAATCTCTTCAGGGGTTTCAGATAAGTAAAAAAAATAAATGACAAATGATGGATGTTGTAAGCTAAAAACTAACATGTACATGTACCTATAAGCTTGATTCTAGAAACATTGGTTGGGACACAACAAACAGATATTTATTTGTGTTGGCTTCATGTCAACTTCATTACATAAAACACTTCATAAAACTAAAATAATTCCATCCTATTGATTATGCAACTTCTTCACACTTGGAAAATGAAAATGAAAATATATATGTAAAAGTACAAAGGATTATAGCTCTTAATAATGGAGAGAGACTTGGTAAATTCCCTTTGACAAGTAAGCTTGGTACATACATATTAGTTAATGGAACGTTGTACTCATTTATCAGCACAGCAAATAAAGATTACATCATTTTATAACCAGAGAACTCTATCCCTAATATCTACTTCTCCAAAGTACAATGGATATTGAAATTTCCAGTAGGATCACAATCTCGCTTCCTGATCCTAAAAGCTTCTGATCCATTTGAGTTTGAAGTTTTGAAATGAAAACAGAAAACCATTTTGATGTTATTTTTTATAAAGAGTACAAACATAGATTACGAGAGGAATTTAGCATTCCATCTGGGAAATTTATGAAGAATAACAATGAACTCAATGTAGATTTCCTATGAGTTTGGGTATTGCATGGATATACAGTGAAACTTGTATATAACGACCTCCTTAGGGACACAAGATAGGGAGGTGGTCTTTATATAGAGGTTGATTTGTACACAAATGATACTATTGGGGACAGCAAGAAACAGCCTCTATTACCAGGTGGTCTTTATACACAGGTGGTTGCTAAAGCAGGTTTTACTGTATCTAGAATATTGTTATATGAATAATCATTGCATAATGTACATTGTACCAGTACACAAACAACACACAGTGACTCAGCACTATGAGTATTCCCCTTAAAAGGGCAAGGACCCTGCTTTGATTTCCTGTACCCCAAAATTTACAAAGTAACTGAGTTTTGGAAATTTGCAACTTGTTCTGCAATCTGTTTCCAATTGGCAACATTCTCAGACTTAATAAAATTCATAAGTGTGATGGCTTTGTGACAAGATGTGATGTATGAAATGCTCAGTAGATGGAGCAAGTGTACAATGAGCCTAGGTTTGAATTACTGAGTGGTAATTCTGTTTTCCTCCCTAATTCACTTACACATAATATTCTATACAAGTATAATACTGTACAGGGGGATAATAACTCACGGTGTTAATATTCGCTATATTCACGGTGTTAATATCCGCTGTGTTAATATTCACTATATTCACGATGTTAATATTCACGATGTTAATATTCACTGTGTTAATATTCGCTATATTCACGGTGTTAATATCTGCGGTGTTAATATTCGCTATATTCACGATGTTAATATTCGCTATATTCACAGTGTTACTATACATTATATTCACGGTGTTAATATTCACTATATTCACAGTGTTAATATTCGCGGTGTTAATATTCGCTATATTCACAGTGTTACTATACATCATATTCACGGTGTTACTATTTGCTATATTCATGGTGTTGACAAATCTATCAATTTAAGAAACAGTGAATAACTTTTTAATGAAACTATATACAAACGTGACAGGACCCGACATTAGCGTAGATTTTTCCTGATCCATGAATTAAAACAACTGCGATCATTTCAGAAGAGAGAAAATCATGGAAATTACAAACCTGTGGAATTAAACCCCTGTGTAGTACTGAATTTGTTATCTGTAGGTGTTTTTAAGGATAGTATTTTTGGTATAACAATCATGACAAAAAGTGCTCAGAGGTCGATGATGTACTTGTCAGCTGCACATAACATCAATACTAGGCTTAATTCAGCTTAATAAAGAACCATTTTCTATGTGCCCTTGGGGTCAATTTATTTCACATACTCAATGTAATGCCAATATCAACTCTACTCACACGATGCATTAGTATAATAATCAATTTCAATATAGAAAAGCAACCAATCACTTTTAACTGGTTACTGATGCAGATGTTGCATGTTTCGTTGTCACTCAGAGGGACATTACATGTGTAGATGGATTTAGAGAGCTATCTTCGTAGTTTTTTAACATAATCAGTGGCTAGCTATAAGGTCATAACACATGTATCATTGTTGCCCTTGTTAAAAATGCTGACATGTACAGAATTTCAGAAACAACTAGATTTATAAATATTTCTAGTGACTGAAATAATATGATTAATCACATAGATTTCTAATTTGCATTCCTAATTAGAAGACATAGGGGTACAAACAGCAATAGCATTGAAGACACTGATTATTTTAGTTCAGATAAACGGTGAATTCTATATACAGTGAAACCAGTATATAAAGACCCCCTTAGGGACACAAGAAAACCAGTCTTTATAGGGAGGTGGTCTTTATACAGAGGTTGATTTGTACACAAATGGTACAGTTTGGGGTATCAAAATACAGTCTTTAGGACCAAGTGGTCTTTATACACTGGTGGTCACTAAAGCAAGTTTCACTGCATTTGGGCTTTTTGTTTATTTTCTTGTTGTTATATTTAAACTTATCAAAGAATTGACATAAACATAATTTAAGTATAGTATAGTCAAACTTGCATTAGAGGCCACCTCTGTATAAAGGGCAACTACCATTCAAACATAATCTTTGTTAACTTTTTTTATAATGAATATATCTCTTTATAAAGGCCACCTGTCTATAACAGCTACTTTTGCTTGTTCACCTGAGTGGCCTTTATAGACAAGTTTGACAGTAAATAATAGAGACAATTTAATGCCTCTGATGGGACTTGAACCTGGAACCCCTGGTTTGTGAGTCTTGTGTTCTACCAATCAAACTATCAACTCATCAACCCCTGAAAAACAATGGACTCTTCTGTACATCAATGACTTAGACCAGCCCAAATGTGTCTTTAGGGGTGAATGAATTAAAGGGAACACCCACTAGCTCACGCTAACACTGCCACAAGTACATGTACGGTTTATGTATATAGGAAAACTTTGCTAAGTACATGTAAATAGCTCAAGTCTATAAGTTTTGACCAACTAAGATGTCATTAATACAATCGGCATTGTATTTTCAGACAAAACCTTCCTTAACAAAAAAAATTAATTAATTCAGAATTGCAGCTATTTGGCGATCAGCCATTTTGAGTTTGATGATAACTAACTGAAGTGTGATATCACCTAAAAAAAATCACATTTTTTATATAATTCTTGGCCTATGGTGTAGTAAACATTTGACAAAGGGAGGAAAACTAACTAAATTGAAAGCCCTCAAGTTAGTTTTTAAAAAGGTAACTGAAATTGTGAAAAGAAAGATAAAAAGATGCCAAACATATGTTGTTCAGAATAGCTCAGTCAAGCCTCTAGCTATGGAGTGTGGTTAAAGCATCACGCTTTAAACCATGAAGTCTCTAACTTCTGGGCCCGGAATCACCAAATTTACTCAGTTTTCAAGCTCAACTTTTATTTCATTATTTTGACTATATAATCATTTGTAAAACTTCCTAATTGAAGTAAATAGGAAACATATTAATATTTTACATCAGTCACATATAATTTTTTTCGCCACATTTATGATTATCATGTAAAAAATGAATAAATACGTTGAGTACGGTACACAAAATTTGAGTATGTACTCAAACTATTTTTCAATATTTCGGAACTTTTCTTCAAATGCGCAATAATTTTTATCATGATTTACAATTGTAAATCGTCAATAAACAAACATGTCCAGTTACAAAATAAATTTAGCAGGATTTTACATTAACATCAAGAAAAGTTAGTTGAGCTTGAGTACTGAGTAAATTTGGTGACTTCGGGCCCTGGTCAGCACAGGTTCAAGCCCTGCTGGAACCTTTGCTGATTTTTGTGAGAAAGTTTGCCAGCTTACCTGTGGATGACTTAGTGGTCTCTTCCCGGGTACATTGTAACCGGGTTCTCTCCTCCACCAATAAAAAACAGGCCGTCACCATATAACTGAAAAATTGTTGAGGGTATCATGGGATATCTAGCTTGCATTCCGATAATCTGGGGAACTATTTGCAGTTTTCCCAGTCTTCAGACATTACATAATCTAAATCAATATCACAGTAACTGTAGAATGGTAAAAATACACAGAAAGCTAATGAGAAATCTTCATTTGACTGACAAAAAAAAAAATATCTCGTATTCATTTCACATTCATTAATGGAAATTCAGCAACTTCATTTTCTTGATTTAAAAGTTTACAAAATCCAGAGAGTAAAATATAATCACTCTTGAATATCTCTAACAAAGAAAAAAGAATTTGATCATCTGGATAGTGGCTTGTTTGCTTTGTGTAAATAAACAAATGATTATAACATATTTGACATAGATATAAGATTTTACAGCTTGATCGGAAAATAAACAAACCTAAAAAAAAGTATGTATACCAGAGGATAAATCCTAAGTCGGTGTTTTTTTTGTTTTTGTTTTTTTTTAAATTTATTTCCTTTTTCACTACTTAGATTGATATACAATGAAGAAAAAGAGAAATACACAGCGCATACAAATTCTTAAATTCCTATATATATATTTTGTGAAAATTGCTTGAAAAACCCGGGTTTGGCACTTGATTAACTCAACCTTACTACAGTAGAACCTACTTTAGTGACCACCTATATATAAAGACCACCTGATCACAAAGACAAATTTTTGCTGTCCCCAATTGTACCATTTGTGTACAAATAAACCTCTATTTAAAGACCACCTCCCTATAAAAACTGGTTTTGTTATGTCCCGAAGGAGGTCTTTATATACAAGTTTCACTGACCTTATTTTCACAAAATATATAGGAATATCATATTTTTATGCCTGTGTATTGCTCTTATTTGTAATTTTACATCAAGTACAAGTAAGAAAAGACTAAATGAACATTCGAAATCACAAAAATATCATCTCGTGATTAAATTGAGAACTTGTGAAAATAACCAGATCAGACACATTCATCAATCCCTTGAAATACAATGGACTCTACTTAGCATCAATAAAAAACCTGGTCCATTTGTGTGAGTAGGTAAAATGACTTATATATGACTAAAATCAAAGAATCATCATTCCAGTAAAATGCAAAATAGCAGAATCTCCATAAATATTGGAACTCTTCATCAGGGAAAACCATACATGTGTAATTAGTACATTGTAATGAATTGGTCAATAGAAGTCTTAATAAAGTGCAATATATAGTATGTGAATAAATATGTACCCATCTTCCCAAGTCAAAGTTTTCCAATACACTCCGTTACTCACACACCTTGACAGATTGCATTTCGTATTTGGCAGTCACTGGTGGCGAAATCTAGCGCTGATCTAAAATTTCACTTATATTGACCCAACATAGACCCCTGACATTAGCCAATGAAAAGACTTGTGGCATAGCTAGCACATCTCCATTACTCTGCTGTTTACATACTTTCCCATCTATCATATGGTCGATGCGTGATCGATTGTTAGACGCGTTCTGATTGGATCAGATCAGTTAAACGTTACCCAAAAGCCAATGGAAATCGTGCCGTGAAGTCACAATATACAGGCCAAATCTGTCGAGGTATGTAAGTAACGGAGTGGATCAGACTTGGGAAGATAATATGTACCCTGTAAAACATTTTCCACTATTGACACTGAACACAAATTTCAATAAAAACAAAAATTTTTATATTTTTATATTTTTGGACTACAAATAAGACAAAAACATTTTTTACCACTAACTCTGGTCTGAATTCACATAACACCGGGAGAATCGATAACTAAACCTTCACATTAGCTTCAGACATATATCTTCATTTTTTCCGTGTAAATTGCAATACTACTGATCCTAGGCATCGGAACCTTCAAAGTAAACTAATCTATCTTACATGAAATATTTCAATTTGATTGGTTAGTGAGTGAAACGTGTCAGATGTAAATAAGACGTAGTTGGAAGTACATCATGTGGGCAGGAGATGATTTATCAAAGCTGCTGATACTTATCCCCTTGTGGCCCTTGCTGGTAAAATTGATGAATGTTTGCTTATACAAAACAGAGCATTTCTATATACCATATATGGTCTTATTAGGGCACCTGTTCAGATTATGAGGCCACCCCAGGGTATTTTTCATAATGCGTGTTTTTTGCAGTTTCTACATTGCATAAATTCAGCACGATACATTATCTGTTCTGGCATGGGATTTATAGCGCTACTGAATTAGCATATAACTATGTATCTTCAAGTTTGAGTATATTACCCACTGTATGTAAAATTTTATTTTGGGGTAAAATTTATATCAATAAAGGCATACTGTTCTTTTTTAACTAGTGCCTTACTTATCTGTCTAACTAAAATTCTGGTAAAAACACAACATGACACAGTGCTAAAAGTACATCATCATTTTAGTAAATTGTGATTGCTGGTCAGATACCACAGAATAAGGGAGATAACTCTGTATTTTGATGTACCCACAATAAGGGAGGTAACTCTGTATTTTGATGTACCCACAATGAGGGAGATGACTTTATTTTGATATACCATAGAATGATGGAGGTAACTCTTTATTTAGATGTACCCCAGAATAAGGGAGACAAATTTATTTTGATGTACTGTAGAATTAACGGAGGTAACTCTTTATTTTGATGTACCCCACAATAAGGGAGATAACTCTTTATTTTGATGTACTGTAGAATAACAGAGATAACTCTTTATTTTGATGTACCCCACAATAAGGGAGATAACTCTTTATTTTGATGTATCCCACAATAAAGGAGATAACTCTTTATTTTGTTGTACTCTAGAATAAGGGAGATAACTGTTATTTGATGTATCCCAGAAAAAGGGAGATAAATCTTTATTTTGATGTACCCCAGAATGAGGGGGACGACTTTATTTTGACTTACCGTAGAATAAGGGAGATAACTCTTTATTTTGATGCACCCCACAATAAGGGAGATAACTCTGTACATGTAGTTTATGACATGAAAACAAGTCAGGTAGCAATAAATTAATGTACAATCTATGATGCCTGCATGGCATACCAAGCATGTAGCACTATATACTGTTGCATCACAAAGACAACCCAAATATAAGTTGTTTCAATGACACATACATATTACAAAATGCCTTTTTTTACCCAATGGATGTATGACTACACTAACACAACAGCAGAAGTGAATTAATTTTTATTACTTGTGTACGGTTAAACATGGATTGATTCAGAGGTAGGGATGTCACATCCTTTTGACCAATGGATGTCTGTTCAGGTGCAGATTTGCCATTGAAAGAATTTTTTTGGCAATGGCCTACGTGGCGCGACAGTTTATGTCAAGTGCTTAAGTATACTAAGAGAAGCCCATATATGGATCTCACCTAAACAAATGTCCACTGGTCGAAAAGATATGATATCCCTTCGACCTATGTGCATCTGCATATTAATTGAAATCATAATGAATTAGTTTTTCATGGTTAATAAGAGATTCATTGCAGACATATGTAGGCTAGATGGAATTGAAAAAAAAATTTTTTATTAAAAGATTACCCCTTTGTACTTCAACAAATTTGTTTTCTTTTCAAAGCAGTAAAATTTTTACTGCATAAAATTTCCAAAGTTTACATTATAATTTTAAACCAAAAAAAAATTTTGCCTTTCTAACAGACAATCTGTAAATGCTAGGTGTGTGAAATGAAGACATTGAACCCATCAACCCTCATGCTCACATTTAAGCACTGTTCACACAGTCAAAGTTTTCTTTGTCAAAGTCTGTCAACACTATCAAAGTTTTTTTAGGGACATAAGCCAGAAAATGCAGGAAAGACACATGCACCAAAGTAAACATTGATTACATCATATTGAATATCTGCTTTGATTGGCTGAATTGCATCAAAGTACTTCAAAGTTTGAAGAAAAATAGGATGAGTTTCTATTCCGTCAAAGTCCGCCAAAGTTCTTTGATGAAATTTGATCAAAGTTTTCTTTAGCCGTTCACATTATCGAATTTTGCATCGAAAACTTTGACCAAGAAAACTTGTACCAGAAAAAACTTTGATTGTGTGAAATGAAAAAGTTCATATTATATGTAAAATTTTCATAAAATGCTTTATTCTAAACATACACCCCTGAATTCTGACAATGAACTTAACTATCATTTGAAACGGGCAAGTCCAAATTTGACTTGAGGGGTTGATGAGTTAAAACAAACTGTAAAACAAATACAGTCCGATTCACAGAAGATGGTGGGGTGGAATAACCTTTGGATTATCATACAGATAATTCTACTCACTTTTCGGTTATGTCAAGTTGCACGAGAAAAACATTTTATTCCTCACTGGACACTCTCTTATGTATGGTAACAAGTAGGAACGATTACTGTAGTCAGTGTAATTTTAATGTTATGCTTTATTACCAAAAATTTAAACTCGCCCTGGTCAAGAAAAGGTTCACAAGACTCCCCCTCCCCCCTCCGCCAGGTTATTTGGATTTTTCTATAACACTTGTAAACTGATCACAATATATGATTGGCATTTGTCCTGCTTTTTACATTCAATTGTTGGACATTTTCTTGTACTTTGACATGTAAAATCAATATCACTTTGGAATGTCCGTTCTAGCTCTACTTATTACACCATTACCTGAGATTCTCACCTGTAAACATCGGAAATCATGACAAAACCAGAGTTTTATTGTCTGACAGATTTGTTCTAATAACTGTTATAAATGTGATATAGTCTAGACACTTCATGTATTTTGAGAATCTTTTTTCGTTTTCTGTTTGCTAATTAACACCAAATTTAGATAACATGAAGAAATACTAGGATGATAAAAATAGTGAAAATTGTATATAACAACCTCCTTAGGGACACAACAAAACTGGTCTTTATAGGGAGGTGGTTTTTACATAGAGGTTGATTTCTACATAAATGGTACTATTGGGGAAAGCAAATAACAGTCTTTGTGACCAGGTGGTCTTTATACACAAGTGTTCGCTTCAGCAGGTTTTACTGTATAAAGACATTAAAGAAATAAAATTAAAGACACTAAAGTATTAATGGTCAGATGGTTCAAAAAACAATATACTTATTTGTTGAACATTGGACAAACACAGATCGCTGAAAATCCAGAGGTGAGATCAGGTGCCATTACAATCTGATGTGTTAAGATCTAAGTGCTAGTCTGATGTTTTCCATTTCCTACTATATCTCTTAATTATATTAATGTAATTAATAAAAGTCACTGAAACCAAATATTAGTTGCATCCATTGATGCTGATGTAAGAGGAAACCCTTGATGTACATTTCACCCCTTACTGGTAAATTATAAGTTTTACCCCTTGTTGTTAATACAAGATCCACCCTGCTTCTGATATGAATTTCACCCCTTGTTACTTCTATAAGTTTTACCAGTTGTTGCTGATGCACATGTAAATTTCACCCATTATTGCTGATGTACGATTCATCCTTTGTTGTCAATATTAGATCCACCCCTTGTTGTTGATATGAAATCCACCCCATATTCCTGATATAAATTCCACCCCTGTTGCTAATGTACGTTCCCCCTTGTGTCTGATATAAATTTCATTCCCTGTTGCTGATGTAAGTTTCACCCCTTGTTTCTGACATAAATTTCATCCCCTGTTGCTGATCTAAGTTTCACCCCTTGTTTCTGATATAGGATTCATCCCTTTAAGATGAAGCTTTTCATAAGAATTTTTAATCCAGAATGAATCAGTGCACATATTCAGGATAGATAAAAATAATGACAAAGGAAAAAAAACAGGAAAATCTAGCGAGGAAAAATTTAATTTGTAAAATCATTAAATCACATGTTTAACAGATGGCCTTTAAAAATTAATGCAACAAGCATTTCTACATGTAAGTGTAAGAAATTGATTCTCCTTGTGAGCAGTTTGTCTTAATTGCATTTCATTATAGAAGTAATAGTATAAATGGTTACAAAATAATTATAAAAAATCAATAATAATCAAGATACCCCCTACCAAGTGACATGAACAATCAAAATTTAAAACGACTTTTTGTTTATGCTTGCTTTTTACATCGTTCACTCAAAACTTCCGGCAATATATCATGTAAAATGTATTTGTTATGGAAAAGTGAAGTTTCCTGACTTACAAAAAATCATTTTCATTAATCTTTCATTTTTGTAACATAATTGAGTGAATCAATTCATATGACATACGCCACTTTATCCAATGTCATAGTAACTTCAGCTTCAAATAAATGATCTCTATACAAACAATGACATCCAACACTTCAAGCTGATGTTATATTTAACTGTAAACATGCTGACTCTGGAGAACAAAAACAAATGTTGGTTTAAGCTCCGGCCATGTCTATTGACCATTGTAACAATATTTTGTCCTCAGGTGATTCCTCATTCTGAGATCAATAATTCCAAGAACCAATTCAGTTGTAACTACTGAAGCGTACTGCAGTATATATTTACGGTAGATTCATTCTTTCAATGGCCATGGTGTTAGATATATATAATAAAATCTTAGTTTTTCTTTAGCGACCACCTGTATATAAAGACCACCTGGTCACAAAGACCATTTTTTTATGTCCTCAATAGTACCATATGTGTAGAAATCAACCTCTATATAAAGACCACCTCCCTATAAAGACCAGTTTTCTTGTGACCCTTGTATAAAAATACAACTTTGACTGCTGAACAGGGTATCTACCACAAACATAGTTCAACCTCACCTGACCTAGGAGGCCACCTCACATCTGAGACCAGCAATTTTTTTCCAAGTACCAATTCTCACAAAATGCCAATTCTTGCCAAGTACCAATTCTCACCAAGTACCAATTCTCACCAAGTACCAATTCTTGCCAAGTACCAATTCTCACCAAGTACCAATTCTCACCAAGTACCAATTCTCACCAAGTACCATAGTACCAATTTTAACCAAGTACAAATTCTCACCAAGTACCAATTCTCACCAAGTACCAATTCTCACCAAGTACCATAGTACCAATTTTAACCAAGTACCAATTCTCACAAAGTACCATTTCTCATTGAGTACCAAGTACCAATTCTCCCTGAGTACCAATTATTGCCAAGTTCCAATTTTCACTGAGCACCAATTCTCACTGAGTACAAATTCTTGCAAATGCTATGGTTGCACAGTTTAAATCACTATATTATAGCATGCACAGTTATTTGAAGATCAGATTTATTTTGTATAGTATTTTTGGCCTCACTCAACAATTTTTCATTTATATGGTGGCAGCCAGTTTTTTAATGGTGGAGGCGAGAACCCTGTTACTCTGGAAGAGACCACCAGCCTTCCGCAAGTAAACTGGCAAACCTCACAAAAATCAGCCTAGGTTCCAGCCAGCAAAATCAAAATTGTACCCAGTTTTACCTCAAATAGCACTCCAAGATTTGTTACTATGAGTTGGGGGTATATGATCAGCAATTCAATCAATTACATGTACATGTATTTGAGCCCTTTCTGAGTTAAGCAATAATTCTGAAATCTTGTAGGCCAAGTTGAAAATATTATGAGACTAATTTTCTTTATGGTGCTCAGCCCTAGGTACCAAAATATCTGCTACCTCTGGCTAAATTGGTCACTCAAAAATAGATATTGAGAGATATATTTACTGATATTTACAGAGACATGCAAAAAGTATTCATACGCTATTATTTTTAATACTACATGCATGTTTTTCATACAAAACCATATTCTTTCCAAAAAATATTTGCCAGAGAGGGACATATATATATATATATATATATATATATATATATATATATGTGTGTGTGTGTGTGTGTGTGTGTGTGTGTGTGATCCTAAGCCTTTATTTGCCAGAGAGGGATATATATATGCAGTAAAACCTGCTATAGCGGCCACCTCTATACAAGGATTACCTGTATATAAAGGCCAGTTTTTCCAAGTCCCTTGACTGCATACTTCAACTAAATTGAACCTGTATATAAGGGTCACCTGCACATAAAGGTCAATATTTTCTGGTCCCTTGGGTGGCCCCTATATACAGGTTTTACTATATATATATATATATATGTGATCCTAAGCCTTTATTTGCCAGAGGGATATACATATATATATGATCCTAAGCCTTTATTTGCCTGAGAGGGATATATGTATATATATGATCCTAAGCCTTTATTTGCCAGAGTGGGACATATATATATATATATGATCCTAAGCCTCTACTTGCCAAAGTGGGTCACATACGATCTTAAGCCTTTATGTGTTAAAAAAGAATCCCTGTAGATATCCTTACAGATAATTCATTATAATAGATACCAAGTCTGTCATTAATGATTAACAGGTACAAATAGAAAGTGGAACTGTGTGTTAGAATTACCTGTACAGCTAAGATCTAACTCTTCCCTTACTTATCTGATAAACTGATACCACTGATGTTCTTGTATTGATAGCATTATCGGGGACTATTTTCATACATGTAAGAACATCGTTACCTGTGAACAAGTTATCAGTCTCAATTTACGGGATAATGTTTCGGTATTAGCGTGCAGTCATAGTATTACTGTTCCTTTGTTAAGCACATGATTTACAAAGATTGTGCACATGAGATCTAGAACCGAGTCCGAGGTCCTATCATCATAGTAGGAAATCAATGGCTGATCAGGCCTTTTTCTGCCAATTTTGGGAAAATGCCATTAGGCACAATCATTGCCTGTACACATGTAAATCTGAATTTGATGTGATCTCTTTTTTTCAAATACATCCCCCGTGTTGATTTTTCATTGTGACTGTTAACCAAAACATATTGTGATATGTTAACCAAATTGGGAATTTTTTTTTTTACCAAATTTGGAGAGACACAGGTAATTTACAACAGGAATGTGACAGAATATCAGACCCACAGAAACAACAGAAAAAATCCTGCTGATAAAGAACTATCTTGATTTTAGTACATCCATAATGCAAGTCCATTTTTCTGGCACCACAAATTGGCTGGTGGTGCCTTCATTTCAGTAAACAAAATTAAGGTTTGGTGCAATGTGAAACAACAATAAAATACTGTAAAATCATAAATTTTCAGTGAGGATTTAATTTCATTATTTTCATGGGTAACCAAAACATTTTCAAATAAATCCAAGACAAAAATTTGCGCTTGAATAACAGACAATGGAAAATTCATCAGAACTGACCACCACCTGTGACAGGTGATATATACGTCTATCTGGAATTCACCACCTGTGACAGGTGATATACCTCAATATTGAGTTCACCACCTGTGACAGGTGATATACATCTATCTGGAATTCACCACCTGTGACAGGTGATATACCTCAATCTTGAGTTCACCACCTGTGACAGGTGATATACCTCAATCTTGAGTTCATCACCTGTGACAGGTGATATACGTCAATCTTGAGTTCACCACCTGTGACAGGTGATATACATCTATCTGGAATTTACCACCTGTGATAGGTGATATACCTCAATCTTGAGTTCATGACCTGTGACAGGTGAATATACATCTAACATGAATTCACCACCTGTGACAGGTGGTTTACATCTATCTTAAATTAATGCTGGTTTATCATACAAAATAATGATCTATTTATATTAATACTCTATACTAAGCTTAACAGGGCATTAGCTGTATTTACCGAACAAAATATTTCAAGTTTTTCTACTCTTAGTACAAATATTATTGAATTAATCCATTGCAAATGAATAATTGCCAAACTGGGTTTCTAAAGCAGCAATTTTCTCAAAATGTATAAGAATTTATGAATTGTTATGCCTGGATATATCTCATTTTTGTAATTGTTTATCAATCTAAGTAGTAAAAATGGAAAGAATTTTTTAAAAACAAGTGGCCAACGGGCCACATCACTCACCTGAACTGTGATGGTATCTTACAAATATGAAATCTCAATTTACAAATTATTATAACACTCCTTGGGAGTGGAGGAGACTTAAAAATGAATGAAAATGAGTTAATCGGGAAAGACAGCAAAAACACATCAAAAATTAATTTTAAATAATCCTCAGAACGTGACTTTGAATCAATTTCATTATGATGGAACAACAAAGTTGAAGGTATAACAGGAAAGTATTGAGTTTTTCTGAATGATATGTCTAAGTGGGACATCACGCTATGAATGAGGATAAGTCGGTGTGTGATGTCATTTGAGGATGTTTGTTTATAGCCGATACATAAATGCTGTGTAGATCAACACCAAGTCTATTAAAGACTGCTGCAGGAAATGTATATATAACTGTACATAAAACACAACATTAAGTTTTAGGATTGAAAATCAATGAAAATTAATGCCAAAGAATTTGTCATTGAAGAAAAAAAAAACGAAAATAAGATTTTATAGTTTACAAAGCCACAGCTGATGTCCAATATTCTATGGACAATGTTAGTGCATACAGAACTAATGGACCACAATACCTAAAGTGAATAAAAAATCATCACAGCGATACAAGAAGCTGAAACTGAAGAAAAATCCAAAGCCCCATGTGTATGAAATAATTCTAAGAAGAACATCAATAGTTTTATAGAAATCCAATTCTGGATAAGAAAACAATCGGTATTCCATTTCTTCCCACCTTTTATCCATGGAACACACCATTTATTATGAAATATATTATATTACTGAGAACACAGTATTCCTGATAATTGGTCTAGACAGCAGGCAACGGTTTGGCAAATTGCCATGAATATTTGAATATGCAAATATCCCGATTTTCCATTTCTTGGAAAATTACCTACTGTATTTCCAATACAGAACTTACAAGGAATCACTAATTCATCAACTGATTGGTTGAAATATTGGTCACTGCATTCTTTCTTAAATTGAAGTTGCAGATAAAAGCTGGTGTAAGAATATTTTTTAAACCACATATCCCCCCTCCCTGGAAATTCTGATATTTGTGTGGTTAATACCTTTAAGCAATATGAGCTGTGGTCAACAATTTTTTTTTTTTTGCATAATCTTCAACTCTTAACCATTTTAATACAATATACATTTATAGCCCTGGTTGTAGGGAGACATGAGGATTTGTTTACCTAAGGCAAGTCATATTTCCCAAGGGCGAAACTCCAACCGCTGCAAGGGTTTTCGCATGAGAGAGACAAGATGCATGTGAGGTAGACATGAAGTGTAGTCTACCTGACACATGACGGCTCTCAACCAATCCCTGAAGTCCTGTGTTTTATTAATGAGGTATAATTATAAATAACATATCTGAACTGGAAATTCCCTACATTTATCAAAATTTTCACCCTTAAATGCTCGGCACTTACGGCCATTGAGCAGTTGTGCCGACACCTACTGTGACACAGGACCTCAGTTTTTAACTATCTGACATCTGAAGGACAGGAAAAGTTAGCTGCCTCTGCCGAAGATCGAACCCACAACCGTACAATTGTGAATCAAGCACTCTACTGCAGAGCTATGGCGACTCTCAGGGAATAATTACTGTATTGCAATACAGTATGTCTGTATTTCTTGATCTAATGAGGTCGTAATATGCATGTGACCTCTGGGTAAAAAACACTCTGAGGACCTTTACCATGTAAGTTTAAATATATTTCTAAGCTGAAGCAATGTCGTGATAACGTGATATTTTCTAAGCAAGGGCAATGTCATGATAACGTGATATTTTTTCAACTGAAGCAATGTCGTGATAACGTGATATTTTTTAAGCTGAAGCAATGTCGTGATAACGTGATATTTTCTAAGCTGAAGCAATGTCGTGATAACGTGGTATTTTAAGCTAAAGCAACGTCGTGATAACGTGGTCTGATGCTACTTTGTCTATTTACATATCATGGATTTTCCTACCTCCTAAACTCTGGGTCTGGATAAAAAAAATTGGGAAAATATGAGACATTTTAACTTAAACATAAAAACTTAATTTGAGAAATTTGTGTAAAAATACTTTTGTCTTTACTTTTAAATATCCAAATTGGGATTTGTTTGCATACTTACGGGGAAAATACAAGCCATTTTAACATTGGCAATGGGTCCTGTATACAGACCCCAAGACTATCTAGGAAAACCCCTGCAACACTGTTCCTTTTTTACACAAGTATGAAATAAACAGAAGCAAATCACATGTACTTCCTTGACATTCAATTAACTTCCTAAACAGTTAAACGCTGATGAAATTTACAAAGCAATAACATAAAATTAATGTTAATAAAGTGTCTATTGAAGGTCATAACAGGATTTGCCTGTGTATCCGTTATCATTAGCAAGTTTGTTGATGGTCACGATTGAATAATTATTGATTTATTAATTGTTTAATTGCTTAAATGATCAATGTTTTGCTTTGTACCTACATACTACTTCACATACACAGCTATAAGCAAACTGTTAGTACAATGGAACCTGCCAATCTGCCACTGAAATGTGGTCAGTCAAGACAGGTGATCTCTCAAAAGAGGTTTTATTTAAAGGATTATTTAACTAAGTGGTTTTCAGAATGTGGTCTTACATGAGTGGTCTTTCAAAACAGGTGGTCTTTCACGAGACTGGTATTTCAAGACAGGCGGTCTTTCATGAGACTGGTATTTCAAGACAGGCGGTCTTTCATGAGACTGGTATTTCAAGACAGGCGGTCTTTCATGAGACTGGTATTTCAAGACAGGCGGTCTTTCACGAGACTGGTATTTCAAGACAGGCGGTCTTTCACGAGACTGGTATTTCAAGACAGGCGGTCTTTCACGAGACTGGTATTTCAAGACAGGCGGTCTTTCATGAGACTGGTATTTCAAGACAGGCGGTCTTTCATGAGACTGGTATTTCAAGACAGGCGGTCTTTCATGGGACTGGTATTTCAAGACAAGTGGTATTTCATGAGACTGGTTTTTCAAGACAGGCGGTCTTTCATGAGACTGGTATTTCAAGACAAGCGGTCTTTCACGAGACTGGTATTTCAAGACAGGCGGTCTTTCATGAGACTGGTATTTCAAGACAGGCGGTCTTTCATGAGACTGGCCTTTCAAGACAGGTTCAACTGTTTACAAAATTACATAGAGTGCAGTTGAGTCTTAGACTGACCATGTAGGCCTTTTTCTTTAGTTTCCACATGGCCAATATTTGGTCCCATTCTCATTCCAATTTACATGTATTTTTCCCAATTTGATGAAAAAAATTCCCAATTTGTTGTAGAGATCACGACTGTAGTGAAAAATAAATTAATGCAGGAGGAAATGCATTTAGGAGAGAGATTCCATTACATAGAGAATTACATGTGTCCAATTTTAAACAACTTCACATAATATTCCCCAATTGTAATGCCAATGTTTTCCCAAAATTGGAAGAAAAGGCCTGTTAAAGATCCCCTCTCTGTCCCATGTCTTGACAAATCACATGACTACTTAAAACCTCACATACTAATCAATTCCCTCCTAGATATTCCTGGAAAGGGACTAAGTAAGACACACAGGGGCTCCAAAGGGAGTCACAACTGGGAACATATTTGAAAATCAACAAATCAACCAGAAAAATATCATCTTTTAGACATTTTTACTTCTTGTGCAATGTTGACTAAATTTTCCAGGTGAGCAACATAAGGCCCATTCCCAATAAAGTTAAACTGTACACATCCATAGTTAAACTATTTGCATAATATAGTTAAACTAAGTGTGCACAATATAGTAACACTGTGTGCACAATATAGATAAAATGTATACATGATATAGTTAAACTGTGTGCACAACATAGTTAAACTGTGCACACAATAGTTAAACTGCACACAATATAACTAAACTGTGCACACAATATAATATTAGCTAAACTGTGCACACAATATAATATTTGTTAAACTGTGCACACAATATAACTAAACTGTGCACACAATATAATAACAAGAGGCCCAAGACGGCCTCAATCGCTCACCTGAGAACCATCTACAAATGTGGAAAGAAGACCAAGAAGAATATGTACATGTAGGCTGATCTGGCCAAGAAACATAAATATTGCTATTTTAAGAAATTCATAAAAAATTCTAGAAATTAAATTTTTGCAAAATTCTTGCACAAAAACATTTTTTCACCTAATTACAAGTAAAACACATTTAATTAATGCATCAAAGGGAATGCAAGGGGAGATAATTGAGGAAATAATGAAAAAATTGATGAAAATGACAGTGTCTTAAAAGACATCAAAAACACGTCAAAAATTGATATTCCGATTTTTATGAAAAACACAAACTTGAATCATACATCCACGTAGATCACTCAGAAACAATCCGTTTTTCAATTCATGTAGTGGTTCTGGAGAAGAAGATTTTTAAAAAGGGTACCTTTTGGGACCTTTTCTGCCCCAACCTGGACCCACCCCTGGGTCAATCTGGCTGAAAACTATAAACTTGGTAAAGAACCTTAAGCACTTGCTTCCTGTAAAGTTTTATCAAAATTCCTTCCGTAGTTTTGAAACAAAAGCTGATAGTGAGAAAAATGCACCCCCCTCTTTTTTGCAGTCTTAAAAAATTCATTAAAAATTTTAGAAATTAAATTTTGGCAAAATTCTTGCACAAAAACATTTCTTCACCTAATTACAAGTAAAACACATTAAATGAATGCATCAAAGTGAATGCAAGGGGAGATAACTGAGGAAAAATTCCTTCCGTAGTTTTGAAACAAAAGCTGATAGTGTGAAAAATGCACCCCCCTCTTTTTTGCAGTCTTAAAAAATTCATTAAAAATTTTAGAAATTAAATTTTAGCAAAATTCTTGCACAAAAACATTTCTTCAGCTAATTACAAGTAAAACACATTAAATGAATGCATCAAAGTGAATGCAAGTGGAGATAACTGAGGAAATCAAGCAAAAATTAATGTAAATGGCAAAGTCTTAAAAGACATCAAAAATGTGTCAAAAATTAATATTCCGATTTTTATGAAAAATACAATTTCAACTCATGCAGAGGTTCTGGAGAAGAAGATTTTTAAAGAGTGGTACCTTTTGGGACCTATTCTGCCCCGCCCTGGATCCACTCCTGGGCCAATCTGGCTGAAAACTACAATTTGGTAAAGGACCTTGAGCTCTTGCTTCCTGTCAAGTTTTGTCAAAATCCCTTCAGTGGTTTCAGAGAAGAAGTTGAAAATATAAAAAGTTTACGGCCAGACGCCGGACGACGGATGGGAAGTGATCACAATAGCTCACTGGAGCCTTCGGCTCAGGTGAGCTAAAAAACCCTGTGTCGTATATCACTAAAGGAGTGCCGTAGTAATGTGATGACCACTAGCTTGCTGTAATGTGATGACCACTAGCTTGCTGTAATATGTGACGACCACTAGCTTGCTGTAATGTGATGACCACTAACTTGTGGTAAAGTGATGACCACTGACTTATTGTAATGTTTTGACCACTAACATATTGTAATGCGATGACCACTAGCTTGTGGTAATTTGGTGACCACTAACTTGTGGTAATGTGGTGACCACTAACTTGTTGTAATATGGTGACCACTAACTTGTGGTAAAGTGATGACCACTGACTTATTGTAATGTTTTGACCACTAACATATTGTAATGTGATGACCACTAGCTTGTGGTAATGTGGTGACCACTAACTTGTTGTAATGTGGTGACCACTGCATTGTAACATGGTGACCTATAGCTAGTTTTAGAGTGGTGACCACAAGCTAGTTTATTATGGTGACCACTAGCTTGTTGTAATATGGTGACCACTAGCTTATTTTTAGTGTGACCCTCAGATGTAGGTGAAATGTCACACATTTTGATCCATGTTAAAGATGTTTTATTATACACTAGCTAGTGTTAGTGTGGTGACCACTAGCTTGTTGTTTTTAAAGGTGGCGACCACTACCTTGTATTGTTTCAATTAAATGCCGTTAACCCGATTAATTCAGTCATTATATTCCATTCACTATGATCACTGCATTAATGCCTAAATGCATTTATACTCAAAATGCGTCACACCAGAAATTATTGCATGTTGCATTGTGGGATTTGTATACAGTATTACAGCTGGCGGGGAAAATAAGAGGAATTCAAAGTAAATGTAAATAAAGCTGTCCTACTTTTGAAATGATGCGATATAAGAAATTATCCCCATTGTAAACATCATTAGCATTTGTTTGATGTAAACAATTTGAAGACAGAGTGAAGACGAAGTGCTTCCTAAGTTTTAATTTCGACCGGATATACTTATTGTGCATACTCAAAGGAATATGACACTGTGATTGGTTCCCTCTCACAGGGAACAAATGATGCGTTTGTATGGTAAAGAGAATTCAAGCCCTCATAGGATGGAGAGAATCGGAAATGGAGCGGGCTTGAATTATTTGACTATTATTATCAACTAGCTTGTTTTGTTTCACTGATATGATGTCATCAGCTACACATGAAGCACCACAAATATTGACCTATGTTACAGATGTACTGTTCAACACTAGCTAGGTAATCTTCAGTGTGCTATGCCCGATTTGATACAGAAACATAATTTCAAATTTCATCTACAAAAACTGCTTTTAACTCCTAATGCCAAGTGCTTCTCAAAAACCCTTTGTCTAAGGTATGTATAATCAAGACCTGGAATTAACTCATCAACCCTTGAATAACAATGAACTCTTCTGTATATCAATGACTTAGACCAGTCCAAATGTGTCTTTAGTGGTGAATGAGTACAACCATCAGCCTCAATGTTTGTATGGCAAACTGTCATCTAACAGATTTTGTTAAAGATCACATCAAGGATAAAATAGAGTGTCCCTGAAGATACAAAAGGACCTAACTACAAAACTAGCTTACAGATAATGAATAAAATATTAGAGATTATAATTCTTTGACTAGAAGAGAAAAATAAAATTATAATGAGAAAATAGGTCTCTCAAAGATCAAGTAAATGTGTATTTATTGAGGAGGTGTGTATGTCTGTGTGTGTCAATATGTATGTATGTGTGTCTGCCTGTCTGTCTGTTTCTCTGTGTGGGTTTGCATGCACACATGTGTGTATATGTTTGTTTGTGCACATGTGTGTATGAGCGTATGTGTGTGTCTGTCTGTGCTTGTGCCTGTCTGTGTATGTGTGTGTGTGTGTGCCTGTCTGTGTGTGTTTGTGTGTCTGTGTGTTTGTGTGTGTATGTGTGTGTGTATATGTGTGTGTGTGCACATGTGTGTAACATTGTGTATTATCCTTTTTATGACTACATAAAAAAAACTACAGAATTCATAGTAAATAATTCACACATATATTATGTCATGTAACAATACATGTACATGTATATACAGGTGATATCTCAACGATTTCCCTCGTCTGGGATGTAACAGAGTTTAAAAAGATATTTATACATACCACGCACCTACAAGTACCGGTATATCCTTTTCAAACCAGAGAAAAGAAAACTGGTGTCCACAACCACCAGACCATGAACCGACAATGAACTCACACTGATTAATAATCTGCAATTGTTATTTCAGAAGCATAATCCAGACCCAAATCCGACTAATGATTTCCGTGATCACAATTATCGGGTTGCAATATGACTTATTATTATATGACCGATATTATTCAGTGGAATAATTCGCATCATCTATTTTGTGAATTGCCATACAAGTTTGGTTATAAGTGTCTGCTGCAGAAATATTGATTGGTGAAAATCAATGTCTGACAATCATTATGGCTACAATACATAGACGACAAAACCTTTAAAAACATCAGATACAGTCATTGTCTCCAGAAACATAAATCTCACAAATTAACCAAAAAACAAAATTCAAAAGATTTATGGTCATTATCTTACCTTGAAGAGACAAATTCTGAATTTTCTCTGCCGTTGGTTCGGCCATGTTGAATTATCCAGTCTGTGAGCTTAAGCCTGCAGAAAGGCCAAGCCTTAGATTGGACTGTTTGACGCTAAAGTAGCTTTTTTCTGTGTTTTTTGTAATTTTCCACTCCGTATTTTGCAGTTCTGTATTGATGTTTCCTCTAAGGCTTCTGGGAAATATTAAATTTGCTGTCAGAGTAGCAGACGATTGTAATTCTTTTATAATTATTGGATTTCCAGTATTCGAGCTTTCAGGATTAGTTCAGTTGTGTCTCAGATCTAATGATTGCAGTCACCTTCGACACATGTATAATTCTTGCCAACCTGAAATGTAGAACAAAATTTAGAATTTGGATTTAAAAATTCTAAATAATAAATATATTCTTAATTTTGTTTAAATTAGATATTCAATAGCCCAATTTAATTCTTGCCAACCTGAAAAGTAGAACAGAATTTTTTGAAATTTATTTTTTTTAATGAGATATAAATGTTATAAACATCCCTAGTTTCATTTTTTGTAATTGTCGTTACATACATTTACATGCCATGCCATCCATATCTAACTTATCAACCCCTGAAAAACAAATGGACTCTTCTGTAAATCGATGACTTAGACTAGTCTAAATGGGTTAAAAGTCAAAATATACATCAAAGGCTTCCTTCCTGTACCACAGACACATTTCTCATCGGAAAGAAAACTTCCTAGATCATCAGGGCACAGATTCTGCATAAAAGTCAATTATGAAGTTAGTCTGACATACATGTAGTGTATATATATATATATATATATATATATATATATATATATCTATATATCTATATCTATATCTATATATAGATATATAGATATATATATATATATATATATATATATATATATATATATATATATATATATATACACACACACATATATATAATGTCTCACGAAAGATCACCTGTTTCCTGAGACCAATTCTAAAAACCACCTGGTTTAATAATCCTTTAAATAAAACCTATTTTCAGAGACCACCTGTCTTGAGAGACCACAATTCAGTGGCAGATCCAGTGGTCTCTCTGATCAGGTTCTACTGTAATAATAATAATAGTTATAATAATAATAATAATAATAATAATAATAATAATAATAATAATAATAATAATAATAATAATAATAATAATAATAATAATAATAATAATAGTAATATAATAATAATAATAATAATAATAATAATAATAATAATAGTTATAATAATAATAATAATAATAATAATAGTTATAATAATAATAATAATAATAATAATAATAATAGTTATAATAATAATAATAATAATAATAATAATAGTTATAATAATAATAATAATAATAATAATAGTAATAATAATAATAATAATAATAATAATAATAATAATAATAATAATAATAATAATAATAATAATAATAATAATAATAAAATAATCTTATGAAAGTAATAAAAACAACATTTGGGAAGACATCATCTGCAATGCTAATTAGAAATAGTGTAAATGTCTTTTAATGCCCAAATTAATTATCTAAACATTAATTATTTAAAATGTACAGAAGAAAGTGAATGCCGTATATTCTCATTTGCATAACAAAGGAATGTTTGAGACATTTTTTTAATTCTAGGAACAGAATTGAAGTTATTGCACAGATGAGACTTAATGAGCAGCGATGTAGAAATAGTCAGTCACACCCTTGCGAACACAATAATTAACTCCTCATAATCACCTGGAAAAATTACAAATGCCAAGAACAAGTTACACTGAATAATTTTTTTAAATTATAGCCAATATTGATTAAATGAAACTTGAGTAATCAATAATACTTTCATCTTTAAAAGGGAATGATAAAATTAGTGTATATATTAGATTAAAACACAGTCTGCCGTTTTGAATCATTGCATCTTTTTTGTGTATATGCACTATGCCCAAGTACTTTAACGCATTGATATTCAATGTTCATCTCTAATTAACTGGTAAAAATGTCGTGAAACATTTCAAGCCATCCATATTTTCTTCTTTGTTTTATATCATGTAAACATCTCTTTCTTCTATACACTTAAATTCATTTAGCAACTAAATTTTCAAGTTGATGTGTGCGTGTGTTTAGGTGTGTGTTCAGGTATGTGTGTGTGTGTGTGTGTGTGTGTGTGCATGTTTTGCTGGGTGTGTGTGTTAAGGTATGTGTTTGTGTGTTTAGGTGTGTGTGTTCAGGTGTGTGTGTGTGCATGTTTTGCTTGGTGTGTGTGTTAAGGTATGTGTTTGTGTGTTTAGGTGTGTGTGTGTTTTGGCGGAAGTGTGTGTGTGTGTGTGTGTGTTTGCCTGGCAGGGGAGTGGACTCTTTTTGTTTGTTGCTTTTTCAAATTTTGTGACACTTTACCTAAAGCTTAAAGCATCTATGAAAATATCTTGGCAGGATGTAAAACCACAGTAAAACAAAAGAAAATGTCCTGCCAAGAATACATGTTATAAGAGATGTCAACAACTGCAGATGGAGTGCCACAAATTTTGACCTGAGCTATGGACTGATGCCAATTAAATTTATGCTTCTAACATGCCATATTTGTTATGATACAATTGACTTTTTTGTGAAAGGACCGACATGGTACCTTTTGTAAAAGGGACAACATGGCACCTTTTATGAAAGGGCCACATGGCACCTTTTGTGAAAGGGCCAACATGGCACCTTTTGTGAAAAGGTCGACATGGCACCTTTTGTGAAAGGACCAACATGGTATCTTTGGTGAAAGGGCCAACATGGCACCTTTTGTAAAAGGGCTGATATGACACCTTTTGTAAAAGGGACAAAACGGCAGATGGAGTGCCACAAATTTTGATTTGAGCTATGGACTCATGCCAATTAAATTTATGCTTCTAACATGCCATATTTGTTATGATACAACTGACCTCTTGTGAAAGGGATGACATGGCACCTTTTGTGAAAGGGCCGACATGGCACCTTTTGTGATAGGGCCGACTTGGCACCTTTGGTGAAAGGGCCGACATGGCACCTTTTGTGAAAGGGATGACATGACACTTTCTGTGAAAGAGTCGACATGGCACCTTTTGTCAAAGGGACGACATGGCACCTTTTGTGAAGGAACTGACACGGCAGACTTTTTCTTCATAGTAAACAATTAAATGGCCCATCAAACATTTGTGTGATTTTGACATCTCAATTGAATGACGTAAAAAAAAAACACATGTGAAACCCATGTACATCAAGACATTTGGCAACAGGTCAATTGGTGAAAGAATATAAACTACCTTTAAAAACTTGCAGGTATAACTCATGGCCATCACTGGGAATCAAACCCCATACCTATTTTCTATGAGGTAAGGCTCTATCTGAGCTTATGTGAGCAGTTGATGCATGAGGTCACAAATCTACATTTTCTCAGCTAATGATTACAAGTAGAAAAAATACACTTACCACTGCAATTTTTGTGTATTACCTAAAATTTGAACTTCTTCAGGTCAAGAAAGGGTTCACAAGGCTCCACCATGCCAGGTTGTATGGATTTTACTATATAACAGTCATGTACAGAGTAGATCTAGTTCTAGTTCAACAATTATTCTATTCAAATCAAAATCTGACAGCCATTTTTTTTTTAAATCCATAATGGTCCAAGTTCATTTATAATGGACCTGTATCAATGCCCTGTAAGTCTGTTATGGACCAGTTTAGCTTTCATTAATAAAGGCTGTCTTTCAGATGAGACAGTAAAAACTGAGGTCCAGTGTCACAGTAGGTGTCGGCATGTTAAAGAACCCTCACTGCTCAATGGTTGTAAGTGCCGAGCATAGGCTAAAATTTGAAGCCCTTCACCGGCATTTGGTCAGTGACGTCTCCATATGAGTGAAAGATTCTTGAGTGGGACGTCAAACAACGATGAACACGAACTTCATTAATAAAGGTGCAGTTTTATACATAAAATACTAAACTGTTCTACAACATCTAAATATTGATAAGATGCATGGATAAAGCACAAAGCAACAGTTAGTAAACATATTGTATATACTCCCTAAAGACTTTATCTATAAGAGAGTTATTTTGTGTCCTATTGTTGGATGATGTGGCAACTCTTCAATGTACTGATACCAGACATTGTATGGAATTCTGTCTTCTCTGTATGCAAAATTGATATCACCTGAAATTGACAACGCGGAGTCAATTTAAGATAAAACACTTTTGTATCAGACATTATGCCAACAGTCACCTGATAATCAGCACGTAAATCGGCAGTTTATGCTGCAGAATTGCAACATTTGACAATTTCATCTAATTTGATGCATTAGTCATTACATGACAAAAGAAAATGCAGTGACATAATTACATGCATCTGGGGTGGATTCAGGGGTATTCACCGTATTTTCCTACTTGTTTGTAATTAAAAGCGGCAGTCTGCTCTAACATTCTCTTACACCTATGCAAATGAGACTGGTAGTCATGACTACAGTCATAAACAAAGACAAGTAATACTGGACGCTAATCAAAATCAACAGGTGCCCCTTTACTGTACCTCAATTTTATTATTTTGAAATTGAATGTTGTTATACTCCACACTTGACAATTTTTAAGCAATATGGTGGCGGCCAGTTTTCAGTGGTGGAGGAGAGAACCTGGAAAAGACCACTGGCCTTCCGCAAATAAATAGGCAAAACTCACGCACAAAATTAGCTTAGGTTCTGGCAAGATTACAAAAAAATTAAAAGACCTGCACATAATAAAGGCAAGAGATTGCATGGTTAAAAGCATGCTGCTCTAACCACTTGGCCACAGGGGCAGCCTACTGTATCCGAGATGTTTGGTATCTCTAGTTTATATATCTTGATAAGAATCTGTTAAACATATGACAACATACTGACAGATACAACAAGTACCTAAAATCTAGAACTACATCCTGGGCCTGTAGTCAATACAGTCAGTGTTCTACCCAGAAGTCTTGGGAGGGCTTCAGTGATAATCCTATCCTACAATCTGAAAAGAAATTTGATTTGAATGCCTCTGAAATATCGAGGGCCGAGGTTATAAAACTGTTCATACTCAGTTCTAAACTGACCCTGACTATCTACCAATTAAATACAGTTTTAATTGTAATACTAATTCTGATTGGTGGCGATGAACTTCCGTTCTCAGTTGAAAGTAAACAAAAATTAAAACCTTGGACTCTAGTCTATTTATCTCTGAGTTCCCATCCTATGTATAAAACCCCTGATGGAGCGGTAGAATATTGTGCTTTAAACTATGAAGTCTCCGACCTCTAATCAGCACAGATTTGACCCATCCTTGAAACCTTAGCATATTTTGTAAAACAGTTTGCCAGGTTACTTGGAGAAATAAGTTATGTTATCATTTTCTTTCCTTTTTAAAAAAAAAAATTTGTCAACAACAACTTTTAATCTAACAAACACCAATACCTGTGAGAACGACTGCATGATATTTTTTACTCTTAAGATGGCCTCCATGGCCGAGTGGTTAGAGAGTCACCCTTTGAACCATGAAGTCTCTAATTTCTGATCAGCCGAGGTTGGAGTACCACTGGCATCTAAGCTGATTATTATGAGGAACATTTACTTGCAGAAAGCCGGTGGTCTCTCACCGGATAAATTGTAACCGGTTTCTGACTCCTCCACCATAAAAACTAGCCACCACCATATAACTGAAAAATAGTGTTTAGAGCATCATCCTTTGAACCATGAAGTCTCTAATTTCTGATCAGCCGAGGTTGGAGTACCACTGGCATTTAAGCTGATTATTGTGAGGAACTTTGATCATTTACTTGCGGAAGGCCGGTGGTGTCTTACTGGGTACAATGTAACTGGGTTCTTTTCTCCACTATGAAAAACTGGCCACCACCATATAACTGATAAATTTTAATGACTGCGGCATTAAACACTATTCAAAAATGTTTATTCCTAATTGGCACATGTACATGTATAACCCACCCCCCTACCTTCCCTCAAGTCAAGGAAAATTTCTGAAACGTAATGAATGTCTAGGAACAGATTGAATTACAAATGTTAACAGTAAATCATAAACACAAGGTAAAAATCAATACGTAATTCTTAAAAGCCATGCATAGTATCACATTTTCTTGTTAATACAATTTTAGCTTATAGCTTCAAGACAAAAGATTTGCAGCAAAGATACATGTATCATTCTTTTCAAGTGTACATGTATGTGCAAATACTAGATTTATGTGTTTGCAGTGTCTAGGCAATTTTTTTTACACACAATGTGTGTGTGTCTATATATGTATATGTGTGTGTCTGTGTTTATGTGTCTATCTGTGTCTGTGTGTATGTATGTATGTATGTATGTATGTATGTATGTATGTGTATTTATGTGTCTGTGTCTATGTGTGTGTCTGTGTGTGTCTATGTGTCTAACTGTGTGTGTTTCTGTGTATGTCTGTGTGTGTCTATGTGTGTATGTGTCTATGTATGTGTCTGTCTCTGTATGTGTGTGTGTCTATGTGTGTCTGTATCTGTGCATCTATGTGTCTATGTGTGTGTGTCTGTGTCTGTCTCTGTGTGTGTGTGTGTGTCTGTCTCTGTGTGTGTCTGTTTATGTGTGTGTGTACATGCATGCATGTTTGCGTTTGTCTGTCGATCTGTATGTGTCTGATTGTCTGTGTGTGTTTGTATGTGTGTTTGTATGTGTGTTTGCCTGTGTATGTATGTGTGTCTGTGTATGTGGGTATGTCTGTTTGTCTTTGTGTGTATGTGTCTCTGTGTGTGTATGTATGTGTGCAGGGTTGCATGTGTGTGTGCTTGTGTGTGTGTGTGTGTGTGTGTGTGTGTGTGTGTGTGTGGAGTAATCATCACAAGCCTTACGGATGAAATTCAAAACAACCTATGTATAGGTCTAGACTAACCAAGGTAAAGTGGAACATCCCAGTAAACAATATGATCTACTTTCCAACAATAGGTTGTATGGATAAAACATATTGCCTTGCACGGACTCCATTACTGATCATGAATCTCTAATACTTTTGTGATGACAAGTAGCTTGTCACCCCTGTTATGATTTGATTTAGAGCCGTTGTGTTTGTAAACATGTGCCAATTTACCTTGGTGGACCTGTAACCTGTCTACATTGGCATCAGTCCATAGCAGAGGTCAAAATTTGTGTCACATGACTAGTGACATCATCAAATGAGTCACAAATTTTCATATGTACATCAACGCTAATCATGGTGTCATGTACAAACCAACCCTGAACCACTAAATTATATCACGTAGTGAAACAGTCATAGCCCTTCATGGGGAAATGGGGTTGCTTTATGACCAAACTGAAAAGTTCTATTCAGATAAATACATCATGCTCACAACAAATGCCTCACCCAAAACATTTTAGTCACATAGCTGCAGCTTATTTTTAAACCAGAAAAGAGAAAGGAAACCAGGATAAAGATAGACCATGACTTATCCCAGGTAAACTAGACAAAGTCCTGAGCAGCTAAAGACCTAGCACAGCTTGAATATTTTGACACTTGGGTGTCCTTGGGCAAGATGTTCTTGACAGGAGAACACTATTATTGAATAAGGATGCAAATGCAAAGAAAATTGACCCAGTGTAGTATCAGTTCTTTCCCCTCCTGTTAAACGTTTACTCAGGGAAAAAATTGGCTAGCAAATTTTCACACCATGTTTTTAGCAGAAGTAAGAAGAACATGGCAGACCAATAATATTTCATTTATTGATCACTCTCATTCTCAACTTAATTTTTTTTTCTCCACCATGTTCTCGCTGATTGTTAGAATATATACTTACTATATCCTAGAGTCACTAAATTGTTTCTGCCCAAGGCAATGCCTACAGATGAGAGATAATGTGTGTTATGCTCTCAGCACATCCAGACATATCTTACAACATTGTACAAGCCTAGCTGATACATCCTGAAGCTGCAGGAGTGCTGCAGTGATAAATATGTACCCAAACATTCTGTTACTTACCTATTATCCTGGTTCCCCTACTTCAAATTTAGGTAGACTAGTTCACACAACCGAATGATCCACTAATTGTGTTAGGAGATGTGTAAACAAGTAGATCTATTTGTCTATATAAGTTTAGTTTTGATTGCGAGTAAACAACAAAACTTGAATAACAATTTCAAACGTTAGCGCAGGTAACATACAATATTTCATAAAAATTACTTTTTTCAGTTGAGTTTTATATAAGTATGATTTACAGAATGTTTGGCTATACAAACATCAATAACCCGATATTAATCTGAAGTGTGACAGTTGCACAAATGTAAAAAAAACAGGCACCTGTTAAATACAGTCTGTTTTATATAGACAAATATAGATTGTACATGTTATCTGTATAATAATAATTGATGGATCCTGTACCAACTACACCCCTCACTTCAGATATCTATCTGTATGATATTTATAACTCATTCACCCCTAAAGAAACATTTGGAATGGTCTAGGTCATTGATTTACAGAAGAGTCCATTGTTTTTCAGAGGTCGATGAGTTAACTGCCTAATATGTTTCATTGACAAGAGTACTCCCTATCACCTCGCATGAAACAGGTAGTAACTGTCCCTATAAAACAGGTGGTGACTAATCCTGTAAAACAGGTGGCTACTAATCCTCTAAAACAGGTGGTGAATATTCATGTGAAGCAGGTAGTGATTATTAATGTCAAACAGGTGATGACTAATCCTTAAAAACAGGTGGTGACTGTTCCTTTAAAATACGAGGTGACTAATCGTTAAAAACAGGTGGGGACCATTCCTTTAAAACAGGTGGTGACTAATCCTTTAAAACAGATGGTGACTAATCCTTTAAAACAGGTGGGTGATGACTAATCCTTTAAAGCAGATGACTATCACTGTGGGGACTATTCCTTTAAAACAAGTGGTGACTAATCCTTTAAAACAGGTGGTGACTATTCATTGTGACTATTCCTTTAAAACAGGCAGTGACATTTCTTATACAATAGGTGGTGACTTTCTTTTAAAACAGGTGATGACTAATCCTGTAAAACAGGTGGTGACTAATCCTGTACAACAGCTAGTGACTAATCATTGTGGTAATTATTCCTTTAAAACAGGTAGTGACTAATCCTATAAAGCAGGTGATGACTAATACTTTAAAACAGGTGGTGACTAATCATTGATTATTTCTTTAAAACAGGCAGTGACATTTCTCTAAAACAAGTGGTGACTTTTCTTAAAAACATATGGTGACTTATCCTGTAAACCAGGTGGTTACTAATCCTTTTAAACAGGTAGTGACTGTTCCTGTAAAACAGGTGATGACTGTTCCTTTAAAACAGGTGGTGACTCTTCCTGTAAAACAGGTGATGGCTAATCCTATAAAACAGGTGGTGACTACTACTTTAAAACAAGCAGTGACATTTTCTGTAAAACAGATGGTGACTTTCCATTAGGTGGTGATTAATCCTGTAAAACAGGTGGTGACTAATCACTGTAGTGACTATTCCTTTAAAATAGATGGTGACTAATCACTGTAGAGACTATTCCTTTAAAACAGGTAGTGACTAATCATTAATTATTTCTTTAAAACAGGCAGTGACATTTCCTGTAAAACAGGTTTTGACTTTTCTTAAAAACATGTGGTGACTAATCTTGTAAATGAGGTGGTGACTAATTCTTTTAAACAGGTGGTGACTGTTCCTGTAAAATAGGTGATGACTCTTTCATTAAAACAGGTGGTGACAGTTCCTATAAAACAGGTGATGACTATTACTTTAAAACAAGCAGTGACACTTTTTCTAAAACAGGTGATGACTTTCTTTTAAACAGGTGGTGACTAATCCTGTAAAACAGATGGTGACTAATCCTTTAAAACAGGTGGTGACTGATCATTGTTGTGACAATTAATTTAAAACAGGTGGTGACATTTCCTGTAAAACAGGTGGTGACTTTCCTTTTAAACAGGCAGTGACTAATTCTGTAAAACAGGTGGTGACTAATCCTTTTAAACAGGTGGTGATAGTTCCTGTAAAACAGATGGTGACTAATCCTTTAAAACAGGTGGTGATTAATCATTGTAGTGACAATTCCTTTAAAACAGGTGGTGACATTTCCTGTAAAACAGGTGATGACTTTCCTTTAAAACAGGCAGTGACTAATTCTGTAAAACAGGTGGTGACTAATCCTTTTAAACAGGTGGTGACAGTTCCTGTAACACAGGTGATGATTTTTCTTTTAAAACAGGTGGTGACTGTTCCTATAAACAATGTGGCATACAATCTTTTAAAATAGGTGGTGACTTTCATATGAAACAGACAAGTTGTGTAAAACAGCTGGTGATTAATCCTGTGAAACAGGTGGTGACTATTCCTTTAAAACAGGTGGTTACCATTCCTTTAAACAGGCAGTGACTGTTACTGTAAAACATGTGGTGAATAATCTTTTAAAACAGGTCGTGACTTTCATTTGAAACAGACAAGTTGTGTCTATTCCTTTAAAACAGGTGGTGACTGTTCCTTTAAAACAGGTGGTGACCTATCCTTTAAAACATGTGGTGACTAATAATTGTGATGACTATTCCTTTAAAACAGGTGGTGACTAATCCTTGAAAAATGGTGGTGACTAATCATTGTGACTATTCCTTTAAAACAGGGATTGACATTTCCTATAGAACAGTTGGTGACTTTCCTTTAAAACAGGTAGTGAATAATGCTTTAAAACAGGTGATGACTAATCCTTGTGTCTATTTCTTTAAAACAGACTGACATTTCTTGTAAAACAGGCAGTGACATTTCCTGTAAAACAGGTGGTGACTAATCCTTTAAAATAGGTGGTAACTAATCATTGTGGTGACTGTTCCTGTAAAACAGGTGGTGAATAATCCTTTAAAACAGATGCTGACTAATTTAGCCCCACCCTGCCTTGCCCCACTATGTCCCAATTCAGTCCCATACCTGTCCTCTTCTTTATCTGTATACCCAACAGAAAAAAAATTGAATCCAAGCATTAAAGTGGTGTCAAATAAAGTTCTCAGGGATCACCCTGCCGTTAGCCATTGACTATTTATTTCAAGATTGGCTTAAAAAATTCTAACTACCTAATTTCATGAATTTTTAGGCTAAATCTATTTTATTTATATTTTGTTCATATTTGGTGTATTCCTTTCTTCTGTACTGTCATTCAAAACAGAAAAAAAAGCCCATTGCACTATCACACTACCGACAATTACATTTGATAATTCACACAGCATGATTAAGGAGATACTTGACTGGTAAAAGCATAATTGTCTGGACAACTTTTCCAGTCAAGAAAATCTCCAGGTTTGCAAATAGTGTGTCCTATGTATATATACAGTTTGCACTAGCCTCCACAACCTCAAAAAAATACATTGACCTGGTTAATTATAATTTCAATTTTGCTAAAAAAATTGTGGTTGGCTAATTTTTTGGTTCACAGTTTATTGGGTCCAGATTGGCCCCAGGTACTATGGACTATATTAACGTAATTTTAGTGGAAAGAGATGGTTGTAAACAATTAAATGCCCCTTTTTTCTTTAAAAAAAAAAAACCTTAAAATTGTTTAAGTTTAAACTCTATTTATTTTAGCAATGATTGACAAATTATATAAATATCTCTCTTTGGCTCTGATGTTGGTGTGAGGGGGCAATTTGCTGTGGGAGGAAACTGGATTGGCTCGAGAAAACCCATGTGTCTAAGTTGGCTACCACCATAGTATCTCATGTGTCTGAGTTGGCTACCACCATAATATCTCACATGTCTAAGTTGGCTACCACCATAATATCTCACATGTCTAAGTTGGCTACCACCATAATATCTCATGTGTCTAAGTTGGCTACCACCATAATATCTCACATGTCTGAGTTGGCTACCACCATAATATCTCACATGTCTAAGTTGGCTACCACCATAATATCTCACGTGTCTGAGTTGGCTACTGCCATAATATCTCATGTGTCTGAGTTGGCTACCGCCATAGTATCTCATGTGTCTGAGTTGGCTACCACCATAATATCTCACATGTCTGAGTTGGCTACCACCATAATATCTCATGTGTCTAAGTTGGCTACCACCATAATATCTCACGTGTCTGAGTTGGCTACCACCATAATATCTCATGTGTCTGAGTTGGCTACTGCCATAATATCTCACGTGTCTAAGTTGGCTACCACCATAATATCTCACATACTCCCCAGTCAAATCCAAGGATTGAAGTCGGGTCGCATTGGTCAGAAGCGAGCGCTCTTGAACCACTGCATTACGTGGACAAACCTTGTCGGTCCAATTTTCCAGCTGGAACCATTGAAACATACATTAAGTTTGGTACAATAATAATATCATACAAACACCTTTATACAAATGAATTACCATACACAGACTTACTAACCCTACCCTCATTAAGTTCAAAGTATATGGCTCACAAGCACGATATTATTTCTACCTTGAACTTCAAACAATAAAAACATATATATAGAGCAATTTTTTAAATTACTGGGAATTATGTAGAGCCACATGAAACAGGTCTATTTGCCCCGCTTTTTTTTTTATATAGATCAGAAGAGATGGTATCTCATTCGACAGAGGCCATACTGGATATTTCATGTATTTCGACACACTATAAATTTTGTATCATATAGTCATCATCACTACAATATAATACAGTATATTTACACTGTAGTGGGGATATGTGTTATTTATCATGTTATCACATCAGCCACACACTTCAATCAAATGATTATTTTTAATGATAACAGAAGTATTCCCACACCTCTAGGTTAATAGCTAACTGACACAGTATCTGCGTACTGGTAACAACAACAAGGTCATATATAACAGTATGTGTGCATGTCTTCAGCAGTGTATATGTGTTTTAATGATAATTTATACAATTTTTCACTCCTACATTTGTACAATGGCATTAAGCTCTTTTTATTAAATTGTAGAAGATTAAATTTGGTTACAATTTACCTGAGAAAAGACAATCAATCCTCTGCAAGTTGTAACCTTCCCACATAACCATCAAGAGAAGATCAAAACCATGGAGACATCATTACACTCGTCATACACATACGAACAAACACACATATATATACACACAAACACTAACACACACAAACACACACACACACACATATATATATATATATATATATATATATATATATATATATATATATATATATATATATATATATATATATATATACACACACATATATATATACACAAAAACACATATATATATATATATACACACACAAACACTAACACACACACAAACACACACACACACACATATATATATATATACACACACATATATACACACATACATACATACACACACATGTATATATACACACATACACATGTAGCAAACCAGCACATTGCATACAGTGAATCAAAATGTTCTTCATAACTTACAACATACAATCTAACTTATTTAATTATAGTGGCAGTGAATACAAGTAATAACTTATTCCCCTTTTGGAGATGTCAACTTGGTCAAAAATATATTCCCTGCTATTTCGCTCTGACAAAGAACTGCCTCAGTGTGCAATGAATTTAGTAAAACCTTGAAAGGCATCACTTTTGCCACTGAAATGTGGTGCTACAAGACCCGTGGTCTCTCAAAAGAGGTTTTATTTAAAGGATTTTATTGAACCAAGTAGTTTTGAGATTGTGGTCTCTCAAGACAGGTGGTCTTTTATGTCTGTGGTCTCTTAAGACAGGTGGTCTATTATTACTGTGGTCTCTCAAGACAAGTGGTCTTTTATGACAGTGGTCTCTTAAGACAGGTGGTCTTTTATGACTATGGTCTCTCAAGACAGGTGGTCTTTTATTACTGTGGTCTCTTAAGACAGGTGGTCTTTTATGACAGTAGTCTCTTAAGACAGGTGGTCTTTTATGACAGGGGTCTCTTAAGACAGGTGGTCTTTTATGTCTGTGGTCTCTTAAGACAGGTGGTCTTTTATGTCTGTGGTCTCTTAAGACAGGTGGTCTTTTATGTCTGTGGTCTCTTAAGACAGGTGGTCTTTTATGACAGTAGTCTCTTAAGACAGGTGGTCTTTTATGACAGTGGTCTCTTAAGACAGGTGGTCTTTTATGTCTGTGGTCTCTTAAGACAGGTGGTCTTTTATGACTGTGGTCTCTCAAGACAGGTGGTCTTTTATGACTGTGGTCTCTCAAGACAGGTGGTCTTTTATTACTGTGGTCTCTTAAGACAGATGGTCTTTTATGACAGTAGTCTCTTAAGACAGGTGGTCTTTTATGACAGTGGTCTCTTAAGACAGGTGGTCTTTTATGTCTGTGGTCTCTTAAGACAGGTGGTCTTTTATGTCTGTGGTCTCTTAAGACAGGTGGTCTTTTATGTCTGTGGTCTCTTAAGACAGGTGGTCTTTTATGTCTGGTCTCTTAAGACAGGTGGTCTTTTATGACAGTGGTCTCTTAAGACAGGTTGTCTTTTATGTCTGTGGTCTCTTAAGACAGGTGGTCTTTTATGACTGTGGTCTCTTAATACAGGTGGTCTTTTATGACTGTGGTCTCTTAAGACAGGTGGTCTTTTATGACAGTGGTCTCTTAAGACAGGTGATCTTTTATGACAGTGGTCTCTTAAGACAGGTGGTCATTTATGACTGTGGTCTCTCAAGACAGGTGGTCTTTTATGACTGTGGTCTCTTAAGACAGGTGGTCTTTTATGACAGTGGTCTCTTAAGACAGGTGGTCTTTTATGACTGTGGTCTCTCAAGACAGGTGGTCTTTTATGACTGTGGTCTCTTAAGACAGGTGGTCTTTTATGACAGTGGTCTCTCAAGACAGGTTCTACTGTATGTAAATACAATACTGTCTATCATTTCATTGATACATGTAAAAGATATAATAACATTTTAGTTTTCTTAAAATATATAATTTTTTCATTTTTTTATTTTAATTCAGGGGAATGCTGATGGTTTGGAATAAAATATGAATTATAAATTTTATCATTTTACTTTTTTTTGGGGGGGGGGAGGAATGTGGATGCTTTGAAATAAAGTATACATCACTGAAATATACAAAACAAAAAATAAATAAAGTTTATAAGTTCATCATCAGCCTTAGAGGCTTCAAAATAATGAAATTTATAAAAATAATTTTCTGCTTAATTACAATCATACTGGTATAAACCATCACAATGTGCCAGTACTTCACTGTACTGTAATAGCCTCACAGATCATGCTGACCTTGCTATACACATATCTGACACTCTGATTGGCTAATTATCAGAACCAGCTGGCACTGAAGACAATAACATCTAAAATAAATATACAAATTCCTGAAGCAATTATCACTTATCATCAGCTAATAATGTACATGTACATCTAATAGCCCAACTCTCTATTGTCTCAGTGCAAGTTCCAAGTGATTGTACAGGTGTATCCAGAAATGTTACAATTTGAAAAATATCTCTCAAAGACTGTCTGGATTTGAGGTATCCCTGGGTGGTATCATCCAGTGATAGATGTATATTAGTGGTAATAAAAGTACAAAGGGCCAAGTAACAAGCCTTTTATTTTCTGTCTGCCTGGAGCTATGCCCTCACAAGTGATAATACTTACACAGCATTAGTATGAATTAGCACCTAACCTGTACCTGGTGACTCTCTATACACCTGTACAGGTAACAAAATCCATGCTTTGGTATAAAGAGTATGAAGAGTGTTTTATGCCACACTCAACAATTTTTCAGTTATATGGTGGCAGCCAGTTTTTAACAGTGGAGGAAAAATCCTGGTTACAGTGTAAGAGACTACTGACCTCCCACAAGTAAACTGGCAAACTTTGTCACAAAAATCGACTTAAGTACCAGCGTGACGTGAAACTACGCTGATCAGAAGAGAAATATCAAAGCCTCCATAATCCAATAGTTAGAGCATTACAAATTGTAGAAGTCTCATCTCTATGCAGCAGAGGTTAGAGTCCCGCTTAGATGTGTAAACTGATGATATGAGGATGCCTGACAGTTTATTTGTGGAGAGCTGATGGTCATGTCTTAGGAACATTGTAAATAGCTTTACTCCTCCACCATCAAAATTAGGCCACCAAAGAATATACTAAACAGGAGTACCACTAATGGTTGTCACATGTTGAGCAAGGCACTAACTACAAAGTGCTATAACTCTGTACTTAGGGTCCAATAATTTTGGCTATTAAACCCCACCATTTTAACTTTTATGTTAATGGATCATACAAAGTTTGAAGTGAATCTGTCATTAGCTGCTCCAGATTCTAGGTGGAAACTAGATCTGTACATTTAACAGGTGTTCAAAATTTCCCAAGTTCGAAATCTAGGGCTTGGTTAATTTTGGTTTGGACTTGGCATTTAGAAATACCCGAAGTCTGAGAGACTTGCCTCATCTGCATTCATTTAATTTTACTGTATTACTTATTAACAAAATTCAGCATGGACTTTGAAGTTTCTCAACTGGACTTGCCAGAAATTTACTCTCCAAGTCCCGGACTTGAGTGTCTAAAATAGAATTTTGAACCCACGGTACAAGCACTGACAATTGCACATTTTGCACAAAGGGCCACAACTGCGTAAATTAGGGTACAATGCTATTGGTACCAGACTCATCTTATATGGTCAGTAGATATCCTATGTAGTTAGAAGTGAATTGGTTAAAATCTCATTATGATATTGATTGGACACTTAAGTGTTCTGAACTGCCCACCAATGTTTCCCATTAACTCATTCACTCCTAAAGACATTTGGCTTGGTCTAAATCATTGGTTTACAAAAGAGTTCATTGTTTTTCAGGGGTTGATGGGATGATTTTTCAACAGTGTATAAAGATAAACCTTTTCACAATTACTGCTGTTCTACTCACAATCAATTCAGGGTGGTATCAAGATGTTTCATGCCTATAATATTTTATACCCCATTGAAACTGTATTAAAACAAATACAAAATAAGACAAAAGTGAAAAGATAACTCTGGGCATCATAAGAATAGTTAACAAATATACATTTAGTACATGTAGCTTAATTTTAAATGTTTTTCTTTTATTTATTTTTTTCAATTTAGTTAATTTTGATCATTTATATTCTTTTTAATGAAAAATCTTCATCATCACATAAAAAATATTTATCCCAAATGTGTTATCACATTGGTCAGTGAGATTTAAAGGGTCAAATTCAGGTCAGTGAAATCCCAGTCCAACATTGATTAACTGTATCTGTAGCAATTCATTGATTAGTGCCATACTTCTCATAAATTGCACATATTTATAATATACACAAAGGAATTACACTGGCACAGATATAGGTAATAAACTTCCAAATAATACAGTTCCTGGTGGTAACAAAAACCATATTCTGCCTGTATATTATGCGGGACAAGTCAGGTTCACCAACCACTCTTTCAAATTCAAATGAGAAGTTGAGTCTCTCACACAGATAAAGAAGGGAGAAGATGATGATTTTATGAAAAATGATCTAAGGAATTCTTTTATAAATCACACAGCTGTGTGTAATTGAAAGGGATCATAATGTATATGCAAATTATGACTTGTTCAATAAAAGGGGATCATACATGTAAAATATGACTTGGTCAATGGAAAGGGGATCATACATGTAAATTATGACTCGGTCAATGGAAAGGGGATCATACATGTAAATTATGACTCGGTCAATGGAAAGGGGATCATACATGTAAATTATGACTTGTTCAATAAAAGGAGATCATACATGTAAATTATGACTTGGTCAATGGAAAGGGGATCATACATGTAAATTAAGACTTGGTCAATGGAAAGGGGATCATACATGTAAATTAAGACTTGGTCAATGGAAAGGGGATCATACATGTAAATTATGACTTGGTCAGTAAAAGGGGATCATACATGTAAATTAAGACTTGGTCAATGGAAAGGGGATCATACATGTAAATTATGACTTATTTGAGGAGTTTGCTGTGAAATAAGAGAACTTCTGTTATCTAAAACATTTGTATAGATGTATGCATGTATATATTATATATACAGAAGGAGGGTTTGTTTTATCAATTAAAAACCCCAACCCCACCTGAACTTTGTCCTTGTTTTATTTTTTTCCAGATACACTATTTTCTGGCTCAAAACATTTGGTTTAAAACTATCGAGGTCAATATACATTTAAGCACAAATAAAGTTACACAAACTCCTAACAGGTTGATATAGGGCTGGTGAACTTTAATTAGTAAATTAGAGTTTTCTAACTGAGACTACAACCACAAGACAATTTTAAATATGACTCAATTAGAGTTGTAGTTCAGATGTAATTTATGTATTTTTTTTCTTTGATGTTAATTAGAGAGCCAATAGATACTTTTAGTAACATCATGTGTGCAGTGTTATCTCAACTATCTTAGATCAGAGGTTGTCAGACATACGTATTGTACAATATACATGTAACTGGTGTAGGATAAAACCTGCTCGTCATGTAGCCTTAGATAATCTGCTTGTCATATGCCAGAAACCTGTAAATCTGTGGCCTTGTCATATACAGTGAACCTGTAAACCTGCAGCCTCGACCTTGTCATTTACAGGAAACATTAAACATGTGACCTTGTCATATATAGGAAACCTATAAACCTGTGGCCTTGTTATTTACAAGTAACCTATAAACCTGCAGTCTTGACCTTGTCATATATAGGGAACCTGTAAACCTGTAACCTTGTCATATACAGGAAACCTGTAAACCTGTGGCCTTGTCATTTACAGGAAACCTATAAACATGTGGCCTTGTCATATACAGGGAACCTGTAAACCTGTGGCCTTGTTATTTACAAGTAACCTGTAAACCTGCAGTCTTGACCTTGTCATATACAGGGAACCTGTAAACCTGCAGCCTTGTCATATATAGGGAACCTGTAAACCTGTGGCCTTGTCATTTACAGGAAACCTATAAACATGTGGCCTTGTCATATACAGGGAACCTGTAAACCTGTGGCCTTGTCATTTACAGGAAACCTGTAAACCTGTGACCTTGTCATTTACAGGAAACCTGTAAACCTGTGACCTTGTTATATACAGGAAACCTGTAAACCTTTGGCATTGTCATATACAGGGAACCTGTAAATATGTGACCTTGTAATGTACAGGAAACCTGTAAACATGTGGCTTTGTCATGTAAATGAAACCTGTAAACCTGCGACCTTGTTATTTACAGGAAACCTGTAAACCTGTGACCTTGTTATAAACAGGAAACCTGTAAACCTTTGGCATTGTCATATACAGGGAACCTGTAAACTTGCTGCCTTGTCATACACAGGAAACCTGTGGCCTTGCATATACAGGAAAACTGTAAACTTGCAGCCTTGCCATGTACAGGGAACCTGTAAGCCTGCAGCCTTGTCATGTACAGGCAACCTGTAAACCTGCAGTTTTGTCATATACAGGAAAACAGTAAACGTACAGCCTTGACATGTACAGGGAACCTGTAAGCCTGCAGCCTTGTCATATACAGGAAACCTTGTAAACCTATGGCCTTGTCATATACAGGAAACCTATTAACCTGTGGCCTTGTCATGTACAGAAAACTTATAAACCTTTGGCCTTGTCATGTACAGGAAACCTGAATCTGTATACACATTTGTCATGCACATGTATCTGAGAAAATACCATTAGCTATCAAAAAATAATCTAGCAAGACTTCAATACAATTGTATGCCTAATAACAGAACCTTGATAAGGGAATCATTGGGTTGACAACTGAATTTTGATGTCATTTTGATTCTGAATAATGTTTTTTACATCACACTCAACAATTTTTCAGTCAAATGGTGGTAACCAGTGTTAATTGGTGGAGGAGAGAACCCGGTTACAATGTACCAAGGAAAAGCGACCACCATCCTTCCGCATGTATTGACAATAGGGAACTTTCGAGTTAGCACAGATAACCGTTATGATCCTGTTCCTCATATGTTCTTCTGGTTTTCATATTTACCTTCGCAACGTATGTAAAGTAAATGGAAATATTTTTACTTTTTAGCGCATTAAATTTATTTTATATAAAGACACCCAAGAGACTCTTACAACATGCCACGGTGGGTTATTTAGTTGAACGCCAAATTACTGAAATGTATCAGGCACAAAAAAATGTGCGGACAGACCAGGAACCGAACCCAGGACCTTCGGAACACTTGCTGGTGCTTTTACAAATTGTGCTATGGGGGCTATCTATATATTATCGAAACTGGAAATGACATTGAGAAACATTTTTCTAGAATCACGCAACTGGCGATAATAAAAGCAGGATTAGAACGGTAATCCAGGCTAACTCGAAGGTTCCCTATTGATAAAAGTTGAAAATCATAATTCATGTTTTCATTTGACATAAATCCATTTTAACACCGCCATAGCCTCCACCCAAAAATATCTATAATCTTTGTTTTTCATCCTATGGTGATTCAGATCTATAAATTGCATGCTTGCAGACTTTGGCTTGATTTAACGCGTGGTGTGACTACTTACAACCCCTGCTACTCTTCCCCGTGAGGCAGGGAGAGAGATGTTAGTATGTTCTTCCTGGAGTGTCCGTATTTCCAATGGCTTTTTAAGTGCCACTACAAATGTACAATCTGACGAAGGTAATCAAACTGCACATCCTAGACCATTTACCCTCTATTTAGACATGGGACTGTGCAGACAAGAGATAAAAATTCTCATCCAAAAATCTGGTAAAACCAGGGATCGAACCAGGGACCTTCATGTTGAAGATTTGGCCAACTGAGCTAATCTGTCCACAGATGTGTTTATGTATATTGATAGTAAGATAACACACAGGAAGAAATCCAAATATCTTAGTGTTAACTGTTGTGAAATACGATCTGAATAAATATCTCTCTATCTGTATGTACATATGTTTGGACATGATTTACCGTACAATGACCACTGTCTGAACACAACACCACCAGATAAGACTGACCATGACAGTATAGGTCAGTGCTCCGGCCACTGAGTAGAAATACCTGCTGTGGACTTCACCTTCAATCAGACTAGAGCCTGTAGGATATATGTATAATTAGATTTTTATTCCAATATACCATATGTCCTAAAGAGCTGTATCCAAAACACACAATTAATAACACATTTTTTTTTTTCGCAAATGTCAGATTCATTTACCAATACATTCATGACATTTTCTGTGTTAATTTGTTCATAATTGTTACAATGAGTAGACCTAATTATAGATCATTTTTGCTTGATTGATTTACATCCACACAGGAATTCTTTACTTATTTTGAGATAACACTCAGCTTTAGTTGAAGTGCAACAGATTTTGACCTGCACTATGGTTGTATATTTCACAGAGGCAAATAACTGTCTCTGCTTGGAACTGAACCTAGGACCCCTGGATTACAAATCTTGTGCAAATTGAGGTAAAGGGGAAACCCCACTAGCCAAGCTAGTAGGAACACCATTTAACCACTGCTACATTATCCCCACCATTTCGAAAGAGACGTCCAGACTCTTCATTTGGAGGTAACAATGTCCCAATGTGGGCAAATAACTGTCTCTGCTTGGAATCAAACCTAGGATCCCTGGATTACAAATCTAGAGCTCCACCAATTGTGCTAAAGGGATAAGCCCACTAGCCAAGTTAGTAGAACACCATTTAACCACTTCTACATATACAAATTCAATTACCAATAAAATACGAAACTTTTTATAAATTAGCTATTAAAGATGTAAGTTTTTATCCTTTTGGCACTTTTGGGACCTCTATGGGTCCTAGCCCCTTTTCATTTCCACTGGAAATAAGGTGATATTGGGAGAAGTTTGCCAGTTTGCTTGTAGAAGGTGGATGGTCTCTCCCTGGATACATTAATACAACCAATGTCGCTATCTCCTCCACATTTTAAACTGGCTGCCACCATATAACTAAAAAACTGTCAATGTAAAATAAAAAAATAAAAACATCTCAGCTGTGTCTGTATAATCTGTTAGATATGCCGATGTTACATGTACCTGGAATCTAATTCATTATTGCAGATTGAGTAAAAACCATCTTCCCATGAAAATGAAACTTTGATCAAAAAGATTTCAGCCTTGATCATGGTCGATAATACATATTTTATCAGCAAATAAGTACATGTTACTGAGGAGCTAATTTCATGTTGCTAACATTCTCTGATGTAACTTAATACTGCATATATAGCGCATTATCCATTTTGTCCAATTACATAATGTGCATGTATACTATAGCATGTTACATGTAATCCATAATCCATTTCAGAGTTAGGGTTAGATAACTGGATTAATTCAACCCCTCTCCATTTACCAATGATTTTCTCCTTCATTTGAAAATAATGAAATCACCGTAGTGAGCATAAAATAATGACTGAATTATACATCAAATAATGACTGAATTATACAGGTTAGGGTGCGATGAAAAATGAACATCAGTGAACAATACTCAGGGTTGATCTAATTTATAATAGGAGCTTATATTTACTGAACAATTATCAGGCCTGAAAAAGTTTGCAACATGGAATAAATTACTATTATTCAATCTTACGAAAAGAGCTGGTTTTTATGTTATTGTTCCCGAACTAAGACATTGGAGTACAATGAAACTTGTTTATTTTCTCCCTTAAGTCCGAAAATAAATATTATCTTTTCTAATCATAAATAACAAAAACACAAATATAGGATGTGTAGCTCGTTATATTTTCGCAAATACATATACCAAAATATTGATATACATCTACTGTTATTTAACAATCGTATTGAACACATCAAAAACAATACACACAACTATTATGTCATAACATAATTTTACCCCTAAATCTCCTTCATCGACAATGTTAGCTGCCCAGGAAAATCCAATTAAATTTTTAATCATTGGAAACCTGTGTCCGATGGCAGTGCAGACCATTATCTCAGGACTATGGATGATCGAACCTCATCTAGACCTGGGGATTTACATGAAATATATTTAACATTATATATATACATATACATGTATAGTCATGTGTTATTTAAGTGTAGATAAATAAGATATTGTAGGGAGGGAGGGTGGGAAAATATGATCTATCTAAAATACATATATCCTTTTCCTTCCGATAACGAGCTCGCAATGAGAAAAAACCGCTCAGATACCTGAATAACACACATTATGCTGAAAAATCTTGTATTTCACGTGGAAATTCTATCTTACAGGTAAATAGTGAAGGGAGATAATTCAAATTATCATCAGAAAAAAACGGTATTTATATAACGAAAAGAAATTGATATACAATGACCTCCTTAGGGACACAAGAAAACTGGTCTTTATAGGGAGGTGGTCTTTATAAAGAGGTTGATTTGTATGCAAATGGTACTATTGGGGACAGCAAAAAATGATCTTTGTGACAAGGTGGTCTTTATACACAGGTGGTCACTCAAACAGGTTTTACTGCAGTACATTTGTATATATATGGACATATTTGGACTGACTATATTGATTTGTAGGAGAATCCATTGTTTTTGTAATGGTTGGTGAGTTAAATTATAGGTAAATTGCAATGCAACATAATATTAGAATTATATCACAGAGTAGAATTTCAAAATTCTACTTACAAAAATATATAAACTTAATAAACTATAAATCAACAAATCAATATATCAAAAATACTTAAAATCTTATATTTATAATTTTAATAATTTCAAACTTGAAATTCTACTCTGTGATATATATACACTGGCAAGAGTAATGGTTCCTACTTGTTACAATACCCAGAGGTACCCAGTAGGGAGTAAAACACACTTCCTGTGAAGCCTGTCTGAAAACAGTGAGTAGAATCATCCGGTGTGATAATCAAAAGGTTACAGGTAAATTGGCACATATTTACAAACACAACAAGTCTAAATCAAATCATAACAGGGGTGACAAGCCACTTGTCGTCACAAAAGTATTAGAGATTAAATAATGCATGGAGTCTGTGCAAGGCAATATGTTTCACCTGTACGATCTATTTTTGGAAAGTAGATCATATAGTTTGGGTTTTTGACTGAACCTGGATGTGCCACTTTACCCTGGTAGACCTTTACTCCGCCCCGCCAAGTTATCAGAATCAGTTAGTACATTCTAATACTATGAGAACCATTTCATTTCCTGATGTCAAACTCTGGAACTCAATTGTACATGGTTCCACCTAAGTTCCAAGGTCGTTGTCATAAATTTGAATTTTGAATAGTGTTAAATGCCACACTCAACAAATTTTAAGTAATATGACGACGGCCAGTTTTTATTGGTGGAGGAGAGAATCTGGTTACAAAGTACCCTGTAAGAGACCACTGGCCTTCTGCAAGGTAACTGGCAAACTTTCTCACAAAAAATAGATCAGATTTCAACGAGGCTTGAATCTGCGCTGACCAAAGGGAGAGACTTCATGGTTTAAAGTGTGATGCCCTAACCACTCAGCAACGGAGGTCCCTCTTTGTCATAAAAATCTTAAATATACATATAACCTCTGTTACATGTATTGACATTACTTACGTTGTATATGCCAAAATAAACCTCGACCCTGCATATGACAATCTTTGACAGGGTGACTTTTCATGCGCAGTGAGGATATGAATTAATGAAATATCTTATTTCTTATTATATGACAATTCCTGGATATTATCGCACACAATCTTATCTTTCACTTTTGTCTAAAACTATGCTGTGATCTTTGCGCCATATTTCACTATAAGATTCAATCTTATGATAGAACAGATAGAATCTAACATGGCTGTCTTAAGTGGACAAGGAAATCTCCCCCAAGTTCTAAAAATCTGGTTGTCCAATCCCAGGGTTTCCTGATGAATGGTCGTTCAGATTCTTACCACGAAGGTTAAGATTACCTGTGACCTTTCCACTCAACACACCCTTATTTGATTATTTTTTTTCCGATGCTTCATGTATATTGCATACATACACCAAATAAATCTGTCACAACTTTTTTGCACTACTATCTAATTAACAGTACACTGTACAGAGAAGTTCCACATAATAAATTATTACACATGTTCAGTGCAGGTAACTTTTCGTCAGCCTAGGGTGCATCTTCCCAAGTCAAGGTTTTCTGATCCACGTCAGTCCTCATACACCTTGACAGATTACATGTACATTTCATATCTGGGGGTCACTGTTGGGGAAATCTAGTACTGATCTAAAATTTCACTTAACTTGACCCGACACTGACCCCTGACTTTAGCCAATGAAAAGACTCGTGGCATAGCCTACATGTCACCATCATTCTGTGTTTACCTACTTTACCCTCTTTCATGTGGACGATGCATGATCAATTGTTAGACGTGTTCTGATTGGCGCATTCAACAGTAGTTGCAGCCAATGAAAATTAACACCGTAAAGTCATAATATACAGGCCAAATCTATCAAGATGTATGAGGAAGGATGTGGATCAGAAAACTTTGAGTTGGAAAGACGCCTAGGGTATGGACAGAAAAAATGTGACTTAATAAAAACCATAAATATGTCTGTCCAGGGTGGGAGAGCAATAGAATCTTACACGAGTGTATGGAGTGGATAAGGAAATCACCAACCGAGTTGTAAGAATCTGGTTGTCCTATCCGATGGTCTCCCGAGGATTGGATTTCCAGATTCTTACCATGAGGGTTGAGATTTTCCTATTCCACTCAACACACCCATTTTTCTATTTTTCTCCCATGCTTCAAAAACATGTTTACATGTAATTCCAATAAAATTCATTGTCCTCCGAAGGGAAGTATCTTATGCGAAAATACAGTAAAACACTCAATATTCACAAATTTTCAGTCCCTTGGCCTTTATCAAGTGAAAGATGTCTTTCACTTGATAAAGGCCAAGAGGCCGAAAAAGTGTTTTATTTTTTTTGTTTACATGTATGCACGTAAATAAAATGTGGCGCAACATTGAATGCTCTGTATTCTGATCACATAGCACTTTTGATCACATGGAAGTTCGACGTCCTAAAATTATATTGTGGCATCATAGCACATTTCTACACCCTAAAAGTTGTGGACAAAGAAATTCTTGCTTGGCCACATGATGGATATGGCTGTTCAACGTTTTATCTACATGTATATATCAGTTCCATAATTTTTTTTTTCAAATCACTTTAAAAATAAAATAATAAAAGTACTTTAAAACACATTAACCAGGTGTACACAATTACCCAGAATGCATGTGTGGAACGCTACTGATATAGTATACATGAACAACAGGGATACCAATGATAGACAAACACAGCGAGACTCTATGGATGTATCTCAGATTGGAACTGAAAAATCTTATCTACAATTTGTAAAAGAAATCCAATACTGAAATAGACAAGTTTAAATCAGCTGAACATTTTTAATAATCTATAGGATTGGCTTGATGTACAAATACCAACACACAGTGAGAAAAGTTGAGTACAAGTTTCTTTTTAAACAGACTTTGAATTTGAATGGGCTTCTGGGCTATTTTTCTCAAATATAATTTTTAATTTACTTCTATGCCCTTTCCCTGAGCACCCTTACATATATCCTGTTTGATTTTAGATACATAAGGTCTTTATGTTGAGCTACCAGGGCATTTTTATGCCCTCTCTTCTCACACATTTCCCGTTAAATTTATGTACACAAAGTATTTCTGTTGATCTACCTGGGCATTCTTCTCAATTGTAATTTTTCTCTTATTCTCATGCCATCTCACCTCCTACATTGTACATATCCTGTTTAATTTTATGTACACACAGTTCATGTCTTTCTGTTGAGCTATCAGGGCATTTTTCTCAATTGTAAATTTTTCTTTACTCTTTATTTCATTTGTGTGTTGTGCACTGTAAATTATATACAGCTACAGGTGCCAGTATGAACAATATTGTGTATAATTTATATTTAAAAAAATAACAACATGACATGAAATATATTACCGATTTTGCTAATTAGATTCCTAAATCTAATAAACTTTGCTACAAACAAATTACAAAGTCATGAAACAGACTCATAAATGTACAGTACACTTGCACTTAGGAGAATTATCACTGAGCACAGTAATAAATACATCCTTTGAAATTCCTAGTGAAACCGTGAACAAATTATTAAATTTTTTTTTTAGTATTGGACTGTTCCCATTTTCTGAATTTCACAAGATTTTATTTATTTTTGTTTTATGAATAATATCTGATTTAATACATATATATATATATTTTTGTATCATAACATGTTTCCTTTTGCTGAAAATTTCTCTCTCTCTGTTTCTCTCTCTCTCTCTGTTTGTCTGTCTCTCTCTCTCTTTCTCTCTCTCTGTGTTTGTCTATCTGTCTGTCTCTCTCTCTGTGTTTGTCTATCTGTCTGTCTCTCTCTCTCTCTGTTTGTCTGTCTCTCTCTCTCTCTCTCTCTCTCTCTCTGTTTGTCTGTCTCTCTTTCTTTCTCTCTCAGTCTGTCTGACTATGTCTCTGTCTCTCTCAATCTGTTGGTCTGTCTCTCTCTCGGTCCATCTGACTGTCTCTGTGTCTGTCTGTCTGTCTCTTTCAGTCTTTAGTCTGTGTCTCTCTGTCTGTCTGTCTCTCTCTCTCTCTCTATCTGTCTGTCTATCCCGGTCTGTCTGTCTTTCTCTCAGCCTGTTGGTCTGTCTCTGTTTGTCTGTCTGTTTCTCTCTCTGTCTCTCTCTCTATATTGGACAATAAGCAAACTACAACTACATTAGCGTACAATGTAGATCTATAAAATGACTGTCGTTTCTTATTTTCATTTCTAATTCTGCATGTCTTTTGGGTGAGAAAATATGGCAGACAAACAGACAAATATTACAAAAGGAAAGTGGAGAATCTAATCTACAACCGTCTCAAGTTTATAGATTGAAAGCATCCAGTTAGATATTGGCATCAGTGTATAGAACTAGTGCCAGTAACAATTTTACGAGTTTGGAATGCAAGTAAAATGTGTGAGTGGTTAAAACGTGACTTGTTGTTGGCAGCAGAGGGTGACGCGTACAGGACAACCTGTTTTATGTGCAGATGTAAACACACAATGCATGTGATCAACAAAAACAAACTACCTGTCATCATTTTTTCCCCCAACTAACAAACAGATATACAAAAACAGGAAAATTCAGGTTTAGGCCAAAAATAAGAAAAAAATTGTTTCATGCTCTTCAAGTGACCGATCAAAAATCTAGAACCACAAAACTATAAAAAAAAAATTCACTTAAATGTACTGTATAAATGGAAAATTTCACCCCTGGCTATTTTCGCCCTCTTACAATAAAAACATAATGTATTCACCCAATCTTAAAATCGCCTTAAATCACAATTTTCTCATGGAGGACAAATAGGTCTGTGCTTCAACTAAAAATATATTTAGCTTGAAAATTTCACTTTCATTTTAAAGTCACCCTTTCATGGTGAAAAATTAACGAGAAGTGAATATTTCCAGGTATACAGTATGCTCAGCCAATCAGATTTCAATATATGCTAAAGCTGAGTAAAATATTTTAGACTTAAGTAATTCTTAAGACCACTCATGGTATGCTAACATTCAACTTGCAAGCAAATGATTCTGAGTTGAAATCCAAGTCAGACCTAGAACTTTTTATCACCGGTTATATTGTCCGATTCACATAAGATGGCGGGGCAGAGTAACCTTTTGACTATCATACGGATGATTCTACTTACTTATCCTTTATGACAATCTGCACAGGAAAAAAACTTTTTATTCCTTACTGTATACTCTCTTATGTATGGTGACAAGTAGGAACGATTACTGTGGTCAATATTATTTTAATGTTTTGTTTTATTACCTAATATTTAAATTCTTCCAGGTCAAGAAAGGGTTCACAAGACTATTCAAACTCTTCCAGGGTCAAGAAAGGGTTCACAAGACTCAAACTCTTCCAGGGCCAGGTTATATGAATTTTACTATAATTTTACCATCACCAAATAGTGAACAGCAGAATCCATCAAATTCATCACTCCATTGGAGATGATGGTACTACAGTAATATGAGCTGTCGTTGACGCAAATTTTACTTGCAGATTTTATGTACATTTATCAGAAACAGTTCACCTGATGGCAAAAAAACAAATATATGCCTATCATAAGAATAAACTTACCAAATGTAACCCATTGTGATCAAATTTCTTTTAGTTTGCCATCAGAATCTAACCATCACAAATTTTAAAAACTTTCGGTGAGCGTCACCATGCAAAAGCAATTTACAGTAAACAAACTTGAATCAAATACATTACAGAATCAGAATCAGAAGCGCTTGTACTTATTTCATGCAAAAAATAATTATTTTATGTGAATTTGTGGCTTTGAAACATAATATACAGTGAAACATGTACAGTGAAACCTGTATATAGGGGCCACCAAAGGGACCAGAAAATATTGACCTTTATGTGCAGGTGACCCTTATACACAGGTTCAATTTAGTTGAAGTATGCAGTCAAGGGACTTGAAAAAACTGGCCCTTATAAACAGGTAATCATTATATAGAGGTGGCTGCTATAGCAGGTTTTACTGTATATAAAGATCCTCTTACAGACATAACAAAACCAGTCCTTTATGACCAGGTGGTTTTTATACACAGGTGGTTGCTAAAGCAAGTTTTACTGTATTAACTCACTCACCCCTAAAGACACATTTGGACTGGCCTAAATCACTGAAGAAGATTCCAATGTTTTTCAGGGATTGATGAGCTAATGACATTGCTTCAGCATCAACAAATACATGTTCAGTAAAACCTGCTTTAGCGACCACCTGTGTATAAAGACCACCTCCCTTTATTTTCTTGTGTCCCTAAGGAGGTCGCTATATACAAGTTTCACTGTACGTGGTAGTAAAGGTTCTCTGAGTATTTGACCTGGAGGTCATTGCATATTACGATTACGGCAGAGAAATATCATACGCTTTACAGTGGATCCTGTCCTGAGAGACAACTCTCGTGACAAACCACCTGTCTTGTAAGACCGCAATCTGAATACCACTTAGTTAAATAACCCTTAAATAAAACCTCTTTTGAGAGACCACCTGTCTTGAGAGACCACATTTTAGAGCTGATTTGGTGGTCTCTTAAGACAGCGTCCACTGTATTGCACTAAAGCATCTATTACATGCCTGAAAAACTGTGTTTAACTCATCAAGCCCTGAAAACAATGGACTCTTCTGTAAATCGATGACTCTGACCAGTCCAAATGTGTCTTTAAGGGAGAATGAGTTAAGGGCTTAAATCACAATAAGGTTAATTACATGTTCAGAGATAGTTTTACAAGTAATTGTATTAAAATGGTTGAAGAGTTGATTTGACAAATTCCCCCAAAATGCCATCAAAGACATCCGATATTGCTTTAATTCTCGGTGAAACAAAAACTGATAAACTGTTAATGGTGGCCTTAGATTCCTATGTGTTGTTTCATGCAAATGTAACACTGCCAAAGACATTAAACATCAATTAAACAGAATGTAAATAAAGACGGCAAGATTTTAGAAATAACTAGAAACTTTCTATTTATACATGTTACATGTTTAATTTAGCATTTGAAATAAAGCGGGGAGGTGGGGGGTCATATTGGAAAAAAAAAACTATACTTTCATCAATGTGCTGAATTTTTTTTTTTTTGGTTCAAATTTGGTTTTTTCCAACATCTTTTTAAAAATGGCTACTAGATTTGATATCCTAATGTGAACATAGAGTTCTTGGTCAAACGTAAGACTTTAAATAGTGTCTGTTCCTCACAAAGCTTTTACTTATAAAAAGAGACTAGAGTCATGGGTATCTGGATGAGGTTTAAAACTGAGATCCTGTATTGGAATTCAGGCACAATGAAACTTGTACATAACAACCTTCTTAGGGACACAAGGAAGCCAGTCTTTATAGGTAGGTGGTCTTTATATAGAGGTTTGTAGAGTTTGATTTGAACACAAATGATACTATTGGGGACAGCAAAAAACGGTCTTTGTGAACAGGTGGTCTTTATACACAAGTGGTCACTAAAGCAAGTTTTACTGTACATGTATTGTACATGAAAAACTCTCACTGCATTATCAGGTGGTCATAGCATAAGTCAAAATTTGTAGCTCTGGTGTTGTGTTCATATGAGTGATAAATTATTACATGTACATATAATTCTCATGTGTGGATAATTCTCACACAAGTGGATAATTTGGATAACTCATATGAGTGATAATTTGGATATATCTCATATGAGTGGATAATTCTCATGAGTGGATAATTCTCATATGAGAGGATAATTATCATATGAGTGGATAATAATCATATGAATAGATAATTTGAATAACTCTCATACAAGTGGATAATTTGGATATTTCATGAGTGGATAATTTGGATAAATCCCACACAAGTGGATAATTTGGATAAATCTCATATGAGTGGATAATTCTCATGAGTGGATAATTCTCATATAAATGGATAATTATAATATGAGAGGATAATTCTCATATGAGTGGATAATTATAATATGAATAGATAATTTAAATAACTCTCATACAAGTGGATAATTTGGATATTTCATGAGTGGATAATTTGGATAAATCTCATATGATTAGATAATTCTCATATGAGTAAATAATTTAGATAATTCTCACACAAGTGGATATTTTGGATAACTCATATGAGTGGATAATTTGGATAAATCTCATATGAGTGGATAATTCTCATATGAGTGGATAATTTGGATAAATCTCATATGAGTTGATAATTTGGATAATTGGTAGGAATGGATAATTCTCATAAGAGTGTATAATTCTAAGTGGAATATTACCCTTTCACCCCTAAGTATTTATATGGCATCTTATTGTGGTTTGTAAGGTAGAAAGGAATAAAAAAACCAATAAAATAAATAAAACATTGATGTTAAAGTTGCCAAGGGAACAAACTAATATGTAGTTAGACCAACCAATAATCTATCACAGTGGAACCAGTGTCATATATATTAAGTACTGAGCTCAGGTTTATGATACAAATAACTAATAATGTGTTGATAAAACAATCCTGTGTATTTACATATTATGATAAAAGCAACAGCTTACAGAAATATCGAAAGAATGCCGACCAGATTGGCCAGATTGCATTTTACACGTACAACTACATATTTAAAATTTTTCAGATTTTCTTTTTATTCCCAGAAATGCATACACTTCTTTGCACTCTTTATTATCAATAGAACAAGTGTAAAAACATCAGCTAATATTGTTTAAACTTAAATGCCTTTTATCCTAAATTCTTCTAGAATTAAACTGTATCTTATTTCACTGAGGTTCTCCCCAAAGTCTTGTAAATACTCATGTTAAAATACATCCCATTTTAGCAAGGAAATTCGTTTCATTTTTGTAGCTGTTTTATGTTTTTTAGATGGTAACAGCAGAAGCTAATGAAAATGATATCACAAACTCAACACTTGATAAAAATTCAATGATGAAGAGTAACAAATGGAGAGTGTATCAAAACAGTTCACCCATAAACGTGCCAGTGTTAACTTATATATATCTTGAATGACACTATCAGAAGAGATTTAACAATTAAATTATCCCCATTCCTGATACTTAGTTAAAACCTCGTTAAAAAAAATTGCACTTACAAGTACATGTAACTTCCATACAAAATGTACATTGTAAGGACATATAAACAAAAGGAAAAATGCTGATTCTGAAATTTTAACTTTTTGCACCGAAATGCCGTAGAAATATTTTCATATTAAGCATTGTTATGTCTAAATTATGCCTAGTTCACGTGTCTATGTAATATACATGTATGACAATGAAGGGCATCATTTATGTCCTCAGAACAAACAGGTGACCTTGATAGGTCATTGTGTAAAACACAGCAAAGACTAAGATGAGATCTGAGACACAGTGATGCAGTACAAACATTTTGTATAATATACTTGACATAAAGTCATGTAATTATTATCACACTAACACATTTTACATTTCCAAATACCACAGATAGGCCTTATATTAAGATTTCTTCAGTGTAACAGAATTATATGGACTCTACCCCATTGAAATGTCACAATTCTCATCTAAATGTTTGTAATAAAATATAATATACAGTTGTATATGCAGAAAAACCTTGTTATACCATTTGTTCAGCCTATATGTAAATTTGGCATTATAAAGGGCTTTGGCAATAGGTTGAAGGAAACCTTAAATGAATATAAAGGGAAAATTGGAAAACTGGACTTACAAAAATTCTGATTCCTAAGCCAGGTGGCAAATGAAATGATCGAGATATATACAGTAAAACCTGTTAGTGTACAGTTACAAAACAAATCATATTGTCCATTAAAGAGAGGTGTCCACTGAATGAAGGATGATCATTCACTGCTGAAACATGTATATATGTACATGTATTACCATGGCAATTTGTTCTTGTAATCAACTGTTACAATGCAATGTAAGGAAATAAATATCAAACAAAAACACAAAAATAAAAATTAGTACATGTATGTAGGAGTGTTTCTTAAAATAGAAGTCAGGACATACAGCTTAGTGAAAATTTGCCTGTGACAATGGAAGTCGATCATAGGAAGAGTGTCCGTTAATTCAATGTTAAAAGTACAGAAATTATCCATATTGGGGGCAACAACTGTGTCTGTTGTCCGTGTAAGGCAGGTGTCAGTTTATGGATGTACTCTTTTGATTTGTTTGTTTGTTTGTTTATTGTTGTTTAACGTCCCACTCAAGAATCTTTCACTCATATGGAGACGTCACCAAATACCGGTGAAGGGCTTCAAATTTTGGCCTATGCTCGGCACTTACGGTCATTGAGCAGTGAGGGTTCTTTAACGTGCCGACACCTACTGTGACACGGGACCTCGGTTTTTACTGTCTCATCCACAAGACAGGAAACCAACCTGCCGCCGACTGGACTCGAACTCATGACCTCACGATCAAGAGTCGAGTGCCCTACTGACTGAGTAATTGTTCAGCATAAAACATACAATTTTATATGCCTTGTTATTGTGTTGATATAAATAATGTGAATTTGCATTGTGTTTTCTTTTATTTTTATGTTGATGCCATATTTTTCTTTAAACATCCAATCTTTTGGAAATTTTCAATGTTTCACTTTAACCGCATTCCATGGTAACATAATTATTTTATACTTTTTGGTTCTTTATTTCAATCACCAAGAACTAATTAAGAACTAAATATCTGAAAAAAGTATGTCATTTTAAAAGTTCAATTCTAGAAATTTTCTGTGTCTGAGAAGAATACAGTAAACCTGCTTTAGTGACCACCTGTGTATAAAGACCATCTGGTCACAAAGACCGTTTACTGTCCCCAATAGTACCATTTGTGTACAAATCAACCTCTATATAAAGACCACCTCCTTATAAAGACTGATTTTAATGTCCCCAATAGTACCGTTTGTGTACAAATCAGGTTTCACTTTAAAGACCACCTTAAAAAGAGACACTTTTTTCACCCTACAGTAGTACCGTTTGTGTACAAAATTTAAGTCAGGACCTACACCACCTCCCTATAAAGACTGATTTTACTGTCCCCAATAGTACCGTTTGTGTACAAATCAACCTCTATATAATTGTACATTCTTATAAAGACTGCTTTGTACATCCCCATATATATTTGTATTATGTACTTTCATCTATGCCACTAACACAGAACAGGCCACATTCAACCAGATCCTGCACCATCTATATAAAATGCAAATCAAAACGTGTACAGTTAACGTGTACAAATCAACCTCGTTTTAAAGTGCAATGCTCCCTATAATTACCACTGATTTTGCTTGCCACCAATTGCCCTTAGATAAAATTTGTGTACAATTTAAAATGACTATAAAGACCACATGCCTAATAAATGAAGTGATTCATTACTGTCTGTGAATAATACCGTTTTGTGTTTTCAAATTATACCTCTATATAAAGATACCTCATATAAAGATCAGCTTAGTTCAGGGATGAAGGGAAATGTCTTTTTACAACGAGGACTTTCACTTTACATCCTTAAAACAGACACTTTTTTCAGTTTACATTATTCTTATGTAAGACAGCATTTGGATGTATGCAAAATCATGAATGTTATGTGATTAGCCAGGAAATTTGCCCAGTCACATGAATTAAGGTGTCCGTTATGGCAGTTATTTACTGTATATTCATTGTACATTCTTCACAGGTGCTATGTACATATATATATACATCTACAGGGAAGTACTTTCATCTATGTACATGTAAATCAAGCTCAAAACAACAGAGCTCTCATACATCCAGATCCTGCACCATCTATATAAAATCGCCTAAAAAACGTTTACTCTAAAGGTGAGACCACCTGTGTTTTAGAGTGCAATTTCCAGTCTCTTGATAAATATCTCATAAGTTTTGAATCTCACTGTTGCCACCTAGACTAAATGGACCAATTTAAATTAGTAAGAGGTGGTCCCACTTTCATGCAAAATACATGATCAGGTGCAGTCATATACAAAGCTTATCTATGAGATAATGCGTTTTGAATTTTAGTAACAAAACTCAAAAGAAACAATGATTAGGTGCTGATGGATAAGCTGGACCTCAGGGAAATACAGAGAAATGTCAGATTTTTGACAACGATGTAAGCCGTGACAATTTTCAAACAATGTTACTTATAACAGTTTAATTAGTTAAATCAAAATCAATTTCTATGTAATGCAAAACCATGTATGTTATGTGATCAGCCAGTGAAAATAAGGTCAGGTCCGATGTGAATTTTTCTTATACATATATACATAGTAAATTGTTTGTACAATGCAATTGAAAAATGTAAACAACCTGGGTTTAATGATAAACATCTACAGGGAATATATAGGTTATATAATGTAAATTTGTATGCCTATGTATAAAGCTGTCATACATATAGGGAAATACAATCAGTTACCTGCACCTAAAGTAGTCTCTCTTAAAAGACCACCACGCATTTTAACTTCAATTTCCAGTCTTCTTGATAAATGAGGTCATTATTACTATTATCTGTAGAAGAGTATTATACTTTAATCTACCACTTTAATTAGTACAAGAGGTAAGCCCCACTTTTATACAAAAGACACCATCAGGTGTTCATATCAAAAGCTTAGATATCTATACATGTACATGTTACTAGTAACAAACTCAAAAGAAACAAACATTAATACTAGATACAACTTGGACCTCAGGGCCTATTCAGAGATTCACCTGAGAACCATCATGGAATGTGTATAGCATTGAAGACCAAGAGTCACGTATGTAGTCAGTCTAGAGTCAAATCAAAATCAAAATCTATAATAATACATCACCATGTATGACCCCTGTAATGTTTTGTGAAAATACCCTTCAGTAGTTTCGATGTAACAAGCATATACCATGTGACAAATAGTAAGGTTGAGTTTTCATTGCAATTGAAAAATTACTAAAATTGGGTTTCTCAATTAGTTTTCGACAAATTAAGTAGGAATATAAAATTGGTTCTGAAGAATAAATTTTTAAAAGAAATACCCTGGGAGAAAAATATTCAGCACCCTTAATCTATCCCCTTAACCAATGTCACCAAAAAACAACAAATGGGGTAGAGGTATTCAGTACCGTAGGTCAATGAGGTGAAGTTTCGTACTATTCCCTTGTATTTGAGTATTATAACACAAAAGCTATAGCTTTAATTAATACATTTTTATAAGCTCCACTTTCATACAAAATGTCCCTCAAGCTAATTCAGGAATATGTTACCCCACTACATGTAATACTCACATGTACAAATGTAATACTAGAAACAAGAGGCCCAAGTGGGCCTACAAAAATCGCTCACCTGAGAACCATCTACAAATGTAGATAGAATCGAAGACCAAGAAGAATATGTATTCTGATCTGGTCAAAAAATAAATATGGTAGAGGATTGTGAGAATTTGTTTCCTGTAATGTTTCGTCCAAATCCCAATTTTCAATAACAAGCTGACCATGTGAAAAATAGATTTTTAAAGAGGGGTACCTGAGAAATTAATAAAATTATTCTAAAAATTAGATTTCGGCAAATTAAGTTTTTTAATTCATGCAATGGTTCTGGAGAAGAAGATTTTTAAAGAGGGATACCCTCTGAGACCTATATTGAGCCACCCTTGATCCACCCCCTCAACCAATGTGACCAAAAAACAAAAATTTGGTAGAGGACCTTGAGTACCCCTTTAAAGAGGGGTACCTTCTGGGACCTACTATGCCCCACCCTAGATCCACCCCTTGGCCAATCTGGCAAAAAAAATACAAACTTGGTAGAGGACCTTCAATACTTGCTGCCTGTAAAGTTTCATCAAAATCCTGTAAGTGATTTCAGAGAAGTTGAAAATATGGAAAATTTATGGATGCATGGGAAGTGATCACAATAGCCTTCGGCTATTAAGGTGATCTAAAAAGACAGACCAGCACCTTAAGTGATTTCAGAGAAGTCGAAAATATGGAAAGTATATGGACAGACGGGAAGTGATCACAATTGCCTTCGCCTATTAAGGTGAGCTAAGACAGACCAGCACCTTTATAAATTTTATCTTTTTTGAGGCAGTACGTTGCATATAAAAGTCAGACACTGAATACAAACTGCAACCAATTACATGTACAGTAAAACCTGTATATAGGGGCCACCCAAGGGACCAGAAAATATTGGCCTTTATAACAGGTGACCCCTTATACACAGGTTTTTAGAGGCAGTATACAGTCAAGCACTTTTAAAGTGGCCTTTATAGACAGGTGATCCTTATATAGAGGTGGCCACTATAGCAGGTTTTACTGTATTGTACATATACATATACATGTATTGTACAGATCTGTAAAAAGAACAATCATCAGTAATTGATACATGTAATACTATTGTATTGTCTGATTCACATAAGATGGCGGGGCGGAGTAAACTTTTGATTATCATATGGATTATTCTACCTACTCTTTGGTTATGACAAGCTGCACAGGAAAAATGTTTGATTCCTCACTAAATACTCTATTGTGTATGGTGACAAGTAGGAACGATTACTCTAGTCAGTGTAATTTTAATGTTATGCTTTACTAACTAAAATTCAATTTAAATGTGTCCTGGTTATGATGTGGCATGTGGCAATCAATCACATGTGAGTTGATAAAATCACAAATATCAGGCCAAAAAATAAATCATCTGTTTAACATGCTCTGAACAACTCACTGAATTTAAGCCCCATCCACAATTTTTTAACCAATTTTGACCACTTATAATTTTTTTTTTGAAAATCTCAAACTTTTTATTTTTTTTTATCAATTTACAAAATGTACATGTACAGATTAAAATACTTTTTTTATTCTTCAAATTCAAGGTTACCAGTATGTCTACTTGACAACAACTTCTAATCTTCAGCCATGACAAGGTAACATTAAACAATATTTTGATAATATTGGCCTGTCCTTGGAATTTAAGAAGCATTATTGTAATTTATACATATATTTATTTATTTTAATTACTGTAACTTCAAAAGGTAATACTAAATCTGAATTCATAAACCATGTAAAGGTGGTCACAAAATATGAGGACAATCATTAAACTGTCAAAAACTGTTTCCTCTCAGGTGATAAATTTAAATTGTGACAAAAATATATTTCAATATCAAGATGTACTCTGTATGTAAAATAACAATATAAAGAAAATGATAAAACAGTTAGATTTTGAATTATTGAAAAATAAAGCAGGATGTACAGTAAATTAATTAAAAATAATTAAACTAAGTTTATTTTATTGTTAGAAATTTACATTCAACAATTATTTAGTACTATGGTGGTAGCTAGAATTTAATTGTGATTAAAAAGTATCTGTTTTCAAATAACGGGTACAGTAAAATCTTGTTATCTCAAAATGCATGTGAGCCGGCCTGGCTCAGTCGGTAGCACGCTCGATTCTGGATCGTGAGGTCATGAGTTCGAGTCCAGCCGGCGGCAGGTTGGTTTCCTGTCTTTCGGATGAGACAGTAAAAACTGGAGGTCCCGTGTCACAGTAGGTGTGGGCACGTTAAAGAACCCTCACTGCTCAATGGCTGTAAGTGCCGAGCATAGGCCAATATTTGAAGCCCTTCACTGGCATTTGGTGACGTCTCCATATGAGTGAAATATTCTTGAGTGGGACGTTAAACAACAATAAACAATAAACAAACAATCAAAATGCATGGAACCGCCATAATAATATCTAGCTGGAGATACATGTACCCAGAATTCAAGATAACTAAACTTTTAACATTTTTTTTTATATTCATGAATATCTGGCCCTGTCGATCAACTTTGACAAACAAAGTAACAAGAATTACACCATAATATCTGATTTTGACATAATGAGATTCTACTGTATACATGTAACCACCTTAAAACCATCAAATAATTTTAAACTTTCACAGAAATGCTCCATCAAATTTCCATAAATCAAATAGCAAATATTTCTGTTAACCCATTTACCCCTAGAGACACATTTGGACTAGTCTTAGTCATTGATTTACAGAAGAGTCCATTGTTTTCAGGGGTTGATGAGTTAAATAGGCTCCACCAGCCTTCCAAAACTCTAAAGAAAAAACAAAGCAAGCTCCACCAGACTTCTACAAATTGATCTTTATTGATGAAAATGTAATGTCGACTTTTCCCGTAAAATAAGCCTCATCAGCTTTAACAAATCTATGTACAAATATGGCACGCAGAGTTAACCAAAACCCTGCTATCCCACAGACACCAGATTGTATCTATAGGATAACAGGCTAATATTTATGGGATAACATGCCGTATCTCTGAAAATCACCAAGTATTAAAGGTTACTGGTCAGCTATCTCATAGATACCTCCTGGTTTCTATGGGATAGCTAAAGGTATCTATGATATAGCCGATTTGTAACCCTGAATACCTCTTAATATTCAGAGTTATTGCTAATTAATTCATACATAGCCAAGGTTTTAATGAAATACTTCACTCAAACAATGTATACCTGCAGGTATTCTGAGATCAGTGAGATATAGGGATGTTGGTATGCTGTTTTAACCAAAATGTAAATCTATTGGCAAACATTGCTGTAAGCTACATCAACCTTAAAGTTCCATAAATCTCTTGGCAAACTTTTCTACGAAATAAGCCTCATAAACTTTGAAGTTCCACAAATCTATTGGCAAAAATTTTTTTAAAAAAAGCTCCATCAAACTTGGAAGTTCCACAAATCTATTGGCAAATTTCTCTATAAATTTATAGGCTCCATCAAATCTGAAGTTCCACAAATCTAATGGCAAAAAATTAAGCTCCATCAAACCTGAAGTTCCACAAATCTAAAAATAGTTGGTCGCAAAGGCGGACCAATTAGCTCGCCTGTTAAGGCTAATGTAATAAGACATTAATGTTGAGGCAATGTATCTTGTGCAGCTAAGCAGATCTTCATGGTGAAATGCATATTCCAAGACCTAAAACATGCCCACAATGGACTGAAACAAAAAGCTTAATGCAGTACTATTCATATAGTAAATGATTAAGTCCAGGATGCTGGAAATTTGGGTCAAAATAATCAGGCCACAGCAACCAGCATCCCCCTGCATTGTTGTGTAAATTAAAATGGCCCTAGACAATGTGCATGGGAAGTTTCATGACTGTAGCTGCAGTACTTTTCCCACAATGGACTGAAACAAAAAGCTTAACGCAGTACTATTCATAAGATAAATGACCAAGTCCAGGAAGCTGGAAAGTTCTGTCAAAGTTAGAGCACAGCAACCGACATCCCCCTGCATTGTTGTGTAATGACCCTAGAGATAATGTGCATGTTAAGCTGAAGCTGAAGTACTTTGCCCACAATGGCTTCAAACAGAAAGCTTAACACAGAAAAAGGAGGACACTGGCACCAAAGCAGTGAAAGCAATAGCTCTAAAAGTCTTCTGTCCTTCGAAGAGGCGAGCTAACCATCAAACATGAAGTTCCAAAAATCATAAGGCAATTTGTCCATAAAGTACAGTAACTTCCACAAACATTTCACAAATCAAATGGAAAAATTTCCCCCTCAAAAAGCAAGTGAGGTTCAAACTGTCCTCAGGAAAATAAGGTCAAACATACGGTATATCTGAAGAATGAAGCACAAAAAAAAGGGACAAGATGTGGCCAATCCCCAGTGTGAATAGTGTAAGCCTCTCCCACAGGTGGCAGTCTAGGGGCTCCGTCTGGCTTTATGTATATAACATGATGTATTGGAATATGCAGCTATATTATATCCCACTGATGAATGAATGAATGAATGAGGGTCTCTACAACATAGAAAAACTGTTTCTAAAATCTTTAGTTGTACAAATGTGTAGTGTACATATAAAAGCCACTACAATGCCATTTGTATACTAAATATTCTATCAAAAAATGATTTCTACATCTTCATGTATAGCACCAATCACACTGACGATGATGCCCTGCATGACACTAGCAGTGGAAGAGGATGAGGGTGGTTATAAGTCATGTCTCTATCAGTGGAGGAGGATGGTGATTATAAGCTATGTCTCTATTAGTAAAGGATGGGGGTATTTATAAACCATACCTCTAACAGTGGAGGAGGAGGTGGTTATAAGCCAGGTCTCTATCAGTGGAGGAGGAGGTGGTTATAAGCCAGGTCTCTATCAGTGGACCAGAGGAGGAGGGTGTTTATAAGCCAGGTCTCTATCAGTGGAGGAAGGTTGTTATAATCCATGTCTCTATCAGCAGAGGAGGATGGTTAAGCCATATCTCTATCAGTAAAGGATGAGGGTATTTATAAACCATACCTCTAAGTGGAGGAGGAGGGTGTTTATAAGCCAGGTCTCTATCAGTGGAGGAGGAATGTATTTATAAACCATACCTTTAACAGTTGAGGAGGGCAATTATAAGCCAGGTCTCTGTGAGGGTTTTCATGAACCAAAACCATACCTCTAACAGTGGAGGAGGAGGGTATTTATAAATCATACTTCACAGTAGAGGAGGAGGGTGGTTATAAGCCATTTCTCTATCAGTGGAGGAAGGTTGTTATAATCCATGTCTCTATCAGCAGAGGAGGATGGTAACAGTCGAGGAGGATGGTTATAAGTACATGTATTTAGATACAGATATATGTGTTCATATTAATGGTACTACTGGCTTGAGATTGTGGGGTTTACATTAACCAAGAGCAAATATATGTGTATAAACACAATGGCCCCGGTTGGATTCCTGATAGAGGCAAAAATTTAGTATATTTTGGCACCTACAATAGGATTGCATGATTTCCCTACCAATCTGAGAGAGGGGCTGTCCCTTTGGGTGATAATTACTGGCAGTATAAGATAATAGTCCAATGAGCTTTACCAACACCTATCTCTTTGGAGGGGAGGGGTACTTATAAATGTATGTGACAATAATAGGCCTACATTTACATGTATCTACTAGTCTTTCTAGTGGGTTTCCAGTGATGTAATGCATGCACTGTATTAATGTAAGAGGACTAAAAACCAACATTCTTAATAAGTGGTCTATCATAGTACATATATGGCCCAGTGTTGAATTGAAGGATATTTTTTTTTCTGTGACATTTATCTATTCTCTGAACTATCACAGCAAAATCATTTAGGAGATAGTTTATAAAGAAATGACATTGTGAAAATGAAACCTTGTCATTGTTTGGTGTTCAAAATATTGAATGCATGTATGCTCTATTTCCCTCAAAACTACGGCAGAATTTTGTAATGTGTTGCAATGTACATCAGTTTGTATATTTAATAACAGATCAAAATAAAATAGCTTATAGATCTAAACATTTACCGTAAAACATAGAAGGCATGCTGAAAGAAGAGAAAAATATTTACAAAACTTCACACTCGATGCATGTTCTCCAGTTTCAATATTATTTTGTAAACGAATAAAATATTTACGCGCTTTTGTAAACGTGTGACATTTACGTTACGTTTGAGTTACGTGACGGTGTACCCCGAATACTAGGCCTAATAGGGGTGCAGTTTACCCATAGGGAGACCCAACGCTTACTGTCTCACTTGAACTCTCTAATATAGATATACTTTTAAATATATTATAAAAATACATAAAAATAAGATTCCGAACTACATGTAGTAAAATCTAGCCTAGATATGCAGAATGGGCATTATTAAACTACCCGATATAACTCAAGTCAATAGGGCAACATATATCGTAACAAACAGAAGTTTTACAGATAAAAATATCAAGGCTATACATAACTCTTCACCTTACAATCTTGAGGGCAGTAAGACTTCACAGGTAGGCTAATCAGTACTTATGTAATACTTCAAATTTGCTGTACATATACTTACACTGAACTGTGTGCAGGGTCAGCTCTGAATTTTTCTATAATTTTTCCGCTTCATTTAAATTTTCCAGTTAGAAAAATACGAAAGTATGTGTCCACTTATATATCGCTACATCGGTAACATACAGATGGTTAAATACCTTCAGCCACCGGATTCCTTAATAGAAGATAAGGGGTTGTTTCAAAACTTTCCATATCAACTACGGAAATACGTTATAATTTACACATTAGATATTGGCGAGATGCGATTTTGGCTCTGATAATATTCTGCAGTACAAAAATCGACAAACTACGCAATAGACGAATTTTTCTTGTGCACTTTAACGAAAAAATAGGATAAGGAGTATGTATGATATATATAAACTTTGGCTCTTCATAAGTTCTTATCAGATGCATATCTATGTCAGTCATATATATATATATATATATATATATATATATATATATATATATATATATATATATATATATATATATATATATATTCTTTTTTCCATATTAATAACAATTTTTGTATATTCCGTAAGTTGTTTTGGGTATGTTAGATGGTAAAACGCTAATCTTCCTTTCAGCATATAGGCCTATACTCGTATGTGTAATAGATCTATCTAAATACATAGTATAAAATTAAGTCAAAAAATTACTAAAATTTGAAACAATCAGACAAAATCTGTCAAAGAAAATATAAGAATTTATTTTCTATATCTTTAAACAAAAGAAAATTATGAATTAAGGATCCATATGGCATAGTAAAAAAACATTTTAGGCCTATACATTTTATTTATTTATTTATTTATTTAGATCTATTTATGAAAAAATAGAAAAGATCACTTCTTTTTACATTGTGCAGAACCTAGGGTCGTGTGATACGTACAATGAAGTTGTTTCAAGTGCCACGGTGTGCGTGTGTGTGTGTGTGTTCTTCTATTTTTCGTTTTTTCTTTTTAATTATTTAGCTATTAGCTATATTTGTTAACAATATTTGTTCGCATATTTCAAGACAGTCATAAAGAGAAAATATCATTAGGCCTGCAAAAACGTTAAAGTAATGTAAAGATGATATAAAGGCATATATTATTGAACTTTACATGTGTGTTTCTTGTTGTTTTATTTTGTTTGTTTGTTTTTTGGGTTTTTTTTTTTTTTACATTTTCGTATATTTGATACTTTCCCGAAGTGAGGTCGGAATCACTCGACTGTAACCGAATGCCACCATCCGAGTATATCAATGACAGATCATATTTCTTTGTTACATCAAGGATCGAGGTTACAGTGTACGTTTTGCTTTCATTCACAAGGTTAAAACTCCACGGTGTACCAGCCTAACGTTAAACGTTGTATTTTGGAGATAAACCGACACAGCTGGGGAAATACAAGAGAAGGGGTTTAAAATATTAAAACTGGACAAGTAACAGATGCATGTACATTCAGTCAGACGACTTATCCATGGTAGGGCATGTGATAGAATATGTGATGCCAGATGAACTTAAAAAAGTTAAATTAAACAGAATAGATACTTACTCAATTTGAAACAAATGTGAAAAATATAAAACCAATGATCAGTGACATTCAAATAATGATAACATTTAACAAGAAATGAAAAAAAAATCAGATATCACAGGAATTCTGAACTTATAATACACATCAACGTTATGATAATAAAACCTGCCAGGATTTAAGTAGTGCTTGATACATGTAGCCTACCTTCATTTATATGCAAAATATATCCAGTTTACAATTGGAGTAAATTCTGTGTTTTCACCTTAAAATCATAAGAAATTCAATTCAGATTGAGTATTATATTTAATAAATTTAGTGAATTTGGACATAGATTACCTAATACATTTATAAATAGAAACTTGCCAATCTTGAAAAATTTTCATGGGGGAGATTTTTCAATGTCATGGGGGAGACTCTAAATTTAAGTAAGAATTAATAGGAAAATTTAAATTTTTCATGGGGGAAATATGCATTTTTCTTGAAGAAAATATCAAAATTTTACATAGAAAATAGGGAGTCTCCCTATATATGGGGGAGACTTGGCAAGTATGTAAATACATGTACCAGCAAAAGTTTGTAAGATCAGCGATATATAGATTTATTCCATGCTGATAAAATGCTGACTTTTAATTTGCCTAATTACAGATTCAGAATTTTTAACAGAACCAATGGCACACTGGCTGTATTGGATGTTTAACAACTCTAGTCACTTTTGAATAATTCTGCAGGAATGCTTTCATCTAAAATTCTACAATCTCTCCCACAACCCCGATATATCCGTAACTGAATCTTCCTATGCATAGATTTTCTCCTCGAGCGATGCATTTATTATAAAGCAAAAACAACTTTTTTTAAACAAGTTGGTACATTTACAATGTAGGTGGGTTGCATGATCCATGGGTTACGTTTGAGAGATCTCTTTCACAATATTCAGTTAAAATCTTCATGTACAGTAGTTGGCCATAAGTATGTTCCCATGATTTATTTTCGCTATATTTTCTCAGTAAATTCATTTTTTTTTCAATAACTCCCAGATAATTTGTATTTTATCCAATTTTAACAAGACTTGGTTCACAAAAAAATGAGGTTTTGGTACTCATTTGGTAGAGATTCCCTTGCAATGTATTTATTGTTTCGGGAGAAATACATTGATTTCTTCTTCATGAGAGCTAACATCATTTATCTGTTTGAATGAATCTGTGATGTCATACATATAATTTATGTACGGTATATAAACAAATGAAAATATGATCAAAATTAGGCCCAGACTCCCAGGGTTAAATATGCCATTTTTCATTTATTTTGGATGTCTACCAAACTCAGAGGACAAATTGTAGTGAAATTCATTTTGGGTAACTTACTTTTGTCCCAATACTGTATTTGATTTTAAGATTACCAGTAATTCCTTTGCTGACTTTGTGCCAGTAGACTTGATCAACATTTTAACGTGATATTGATGTCAGACATCTTTTGTCTTTGATTTTAATTGGACAAAACTAACAGGCCACTTTTATCCTGTTTACTTTAGCAACACTTAACTATGCAATCCTACAAATTATGTAATTCTCATCACTGCAAATCTAGCTGTTTACAGACAAATAAATCACCTGGGAAATTTGTTATTTTAAATTGAAATGTACATTTGATTTTAACAAAATTCAATTGATTAAATAATTGATTGAAACTTAAGTGGAAATCTTACAGAGAGGTGCCCGTTAAACTAGATTTAAGAGTATACAGTAAAACCTACTTTAGCGACCACCTGTGTTTAAAGACCACCTGGTCACAAAGACTGTTTTTTGCTGTCCCCAATAGTAAGTACCATTTGTGTACAAATCAACCTCTATATAAAGACAACCTCCCTATAAAGACCGATTTTCTTGTGTCCCTAAGGAGGTCATTATACACAAGTTTCACTGTAATTTACATGTTTTCAAAGATGTGACAACAATAATATCGCATAGCCTACCTACACACTTTTGACCTTCAATTTTGAGCCAAACATAAAAATGTTTTCAATTTATCTAATTTTCAAACATTTTAGTGCTTGACTCAAATTGAAGCTACGGTAATTTTGCCTTGGGATAAGTCAATAGCACAGGTAAAAAAATTTTGGCACTTTTTCTTAAAGGGGCACTAGCTCTATTTTTTTTCCTTTTCAATTTCCCCCCTTTTTTACTACTTTAGATTGAAATACAATAAAAAAGAGATATACACAAGCATAAAATATCTTAAATTCTTATAAAGTTTGTAAAAATTATTTGAGAAACCCAGGTTTGGCACTTTTTCAATTGTATAAATCATAAATACTGCACTGAACCGAACCTTATTTTATCCGTATATATTGGAATACATGTATAAGATTTTTTTATACCTGTGTATAGCTTTTATTTGTTATTGCAGGCCTACATCAAGTACAAGTAGTGAAAGTAGAAAAAAATAGAAATGATTTTTTGGTAAACACAGGTAATGCTCCTGTGACATCTCCATATAAGTGAAAAATTTTTGGCTGATGTAAAATGTTAAACAAACAGATGAAATGTATCTGTCATTTGTGACAAAAAAAATTACTATTTATAATCAAAACAGGAGCTATTAATTGTATCTATTAAATGGTATTCCTACTAGCTTGGCTGGGGGGGGGGGGTAACCCCTTTTGCTCAATTGGTAGAGCACCAGGTTTGTAATCCAGGGGTCCTAGGTTTGATTCCAAGCAGAGACAGTTATTTGCCTCCGTGACATTTGGCGCCTACATTGGGACCTGAGTTCTTCCTGGATGGAAATGTATGATTATCCATGACTTATCTCACAATAAGAAAGTAGTTACCTCTAAATAAAGGGTGGGACGCTTCTTTCAAAATGGAAGAGATAATGTAGCAGTGGTTCTATGGTGTTAGGAATACTAGCCTGGCTAGTGGAGTTATTTCTTTAGCACAATTATTAGAGCATCAGATTTACAGATAGCAAGGGCTTTAAGAATTCACGCTGCTCTTAAATCAAGCCAAAGCAAGCATCAGTGATTAGTAAACCAGGGGTCCTAGGTTCAATGCCTCTGTGACACTATTAATGGACAAACATGGGTTCTATATATCGACATGATATGTTTGCATTATAATATATAATAATATACATACAGTAGGCTATGATAATATACATACAGTAGGCATACATACAGTAGGCTATGATAATATACATACAGTAGGCTATGATAATATACATACAGTAGGCTATGATAATATACATACAGTAGGCTATGATAATATACATACAGTAGGCTATGATAATATACACACAGTAGGCTATGGTAATAATACAGTAGGCATATACATACAGTAGGCTATGATAATATACACACAGTAGGCTATGGTAATATACATACAGTAGGCTATGATAATATACACAGTAGGCTATAATAATATACATACGGTAGGCTATACATACAGTAGGCTATGGTATATACATACAAGGCTGTGGTAATATACATACAGTAGGCTATGATAATATACATACAGTAGGCTATGGTAATATACATACAGTAGGCTATGGTAATATACATACAGTAGGCTATGATAATATACATACAGTAGGCTATGATAATATACATACAGTAGGCTATGATAATATACATACAGTAGGCTATGATAATATACATACAGTAGGCTATGATAATATACATACAGTAGGCTATGACAATATACATACAGTAGGCTCTGATAATATACATACAGTAGGCTCTGATAATATACATACAGTAGGCTGATGATAAGTAGGCTATGATAATACATACAGTAGGCTATATACATACAGTAGGCTATGATAACATACATACAGTAGGCTATGATAATATACATACAGTAGGCTATGATAATATACATACAGTAGGCTATGTATGAGTATAGGGCTATACATACATTGATACACAGTTTATCAGTGACATTACCTTATCGGTAAATTTTGAGGTGGTCCCTACTTTTAGCCACTCTATTAACAGAAGTTTAAAGATGTTCCACTGATAAATTACACCTGTCCTTACCTGATCTGACTCCTTGCAAATTTTATTTTACATGACTTCCTGTCAAACATGGTGACTTCTCAAAAACTTGATGATTTTGACATTTATATAGCTGGATCCAGGACTTTTAACCACATGACACAAGTGCCTGTGCTTTAAACATTATAGGGGACTGGGGATGAAGTTTGAGCCACTGTGGTGTCCAGTTTATAGTCATTTGATAATTTGAATTTTGTTTGGTTTGTTTTAAAGGGGCATTAGTTGTGTGATTTTTTTTAAATCAATCCTTCTTTATTACCGGTACTTAGACTGATAAAAATAACAAAAAAGATATACATACTTATGGATAATGCATGAAAATTCTAAAATTCCAATACATTTTGTCAAAATTGCTTGAGAAACCCAAGCTCTGCACTTTTTCAGTTGCAATTGATTAATTCAACTTTACTATTTGTATATGGATACCACATTGGACCTGACCTAATTTTAAAAAAATACATTGGAATATAAGATTTTTTAAACATATGTATAGCCCTTATTTGTCATTGTACATCAAGTACAAGTAGGAAAATTAGATAAATTCAAAATAATTGTTTTGGTAAACACAGCTTATCCTCCTTTAACATATTCGCCCCTAAAGTCGCATTTAGACTTGCCTAAGTCATTGATTTATAGAAGAGTTCATTGTTTCTCAGGGGTTGATGAGTTAAGGATACAATTGTATATCAAAATTAAGCCACACCAATTGTGAAACTATACAGTGGTAGCAAGTTTTAAATGGCAGAGGAAAAAACCAGGGCCTGGCACCATAAAACTTAAGAATTACTTAAGTCTAAAAATTTTACTCAACTTTGGCTAATCGTGAAATCTGATTGGCTAAGCAGGCCAAATTGAGAATATTCTCAGATTTGAGTAAATTTTCAAGTTTTATGGTGCCGAGCCCCGATTCCTTTGGAGGAGACAGTAAAAGCTGAGGTCACGTGTCACAGTAGGTATCGGCACATTAAAGAACCCTCACTGCTCAATGGCCCTACTTGTGCGGAGCATAGGCCAAAATTTGAACCCCTTCACTGGCATTTGGTAACATCTCAATATGAGTGAAAAATTCTTGAGTGGGACATTAAACAACAATACAACAACAACAATAATAAAAACCCTGGTTACAACATGGGCTACTGGTAAAAAAAACACCTGCCCTCTATAAGTAAACTGACAACCCCATGAGATCAACAAATGTTTTTGTTTATATAATTGGTGTTTTATGACAAACTCAAATTTTTTTTAGGTTATATGATTGCAGCCAGTTGTTTTTGGTAGAGAAGAGAACCCAATTACAATGCACCAGGGAAGAGTCCACTGGCAGCTTCTGCAAGTAAACTGCCAAACTTTATCACAAAATCAGCTTAGGTTCCAGTACTGGGACTCGAACCCAGGCTGACACGAAGTGAGTGACTTCAAGGTTTAAAGCATGATGCTCAAACCACTTGACCATGGAGGCCCCCAGTCAACAAATGTAACCACAGTCCTAAAAAAAACCTCTTCTCTCCATGTGTTAAATTCCAACCTTCTATATTTTCACTGAAAATCTTGAATCACTGATCAGGTTTTGCTGGGACACACAGTAGCTTAAGTATATTGGCTAGATAACCCTTCTGTGCCCTAGCCGTCTAGAATCGTGAATCATATTGCTGGGACACACAGTAGTTATACCTGCCAGATAACCCTTCTGTTCCTGACATATCTAGAAATGTGAATTTTATTGCTGGGACACAGTAGCTAGTATACCTGTCAAATAACCCTTCTGTTCCCTACATGTCTAGAATCGTGAATCATATTGCTGGGACACACAGTAGTTATACCTGCTAGATATCCCTTCTGTTCCTTACATGTCTAGAATCATGAATCATATTGCTGGGACACACAGTAGTTATACCTGCTAGATATCCCTTCTGTTCCTTACACGTCTAGAATCGTGAACCATATTGCTGGGACACACAGTAGTTATACCTGCTAGATATCCCTTCTGTTCCTTACATGTCTAGAATCATGAATCATATTGCTGGGACACACAGTAGTTATACCTGCTAGATATCCCTTCTGTTCCTTACACGTCTAGAATTGTGAACCATATTGCTGGGACACACAGTAGTTATACCTGCCAGGTAACCCTTCTGTTCCCTACACATCTAGAAACATGAATCATATTGCTGGGACACACAGTAGTTATACCTGCCAGGTAACCCTTCTGTTCCCTACACATCTAGAATCGTGAATCATATTGCTGGGACACACAGTAGTTATACCTGCTAGATATCCCTTCTGTTCCTTACATATCTAGAATCATGAATCATATTGCTGGGACACAGTAGCTAGTATACCTGTCAAATAACCCTTTAGTTCCCTACATGTCTAGAAACGTGAATCTTGTATGACTACATGTGTTCCCACTGAACAAGGCTTTATTATTTTGAAAAAAGGAGACTGACTCCCAAAGGTGACTATTTAAAAAAGGGACAAAATGCCTCAGAATGCTTTATATTTTCACACAAACTACCTGTAGTCCTATGATTGCCATGAACTCATAAAGCAATGACTTAGGCAAGTCCAAATGTGTATTTAGGGGTGAATGAGTTAAATTTGTTGTAAAGACATTGTATACATAACACTTAGGATGGACTCCATGGCTGAGTGGTTAGAGCATCACGCTTTGATCCATGAAATCTTTCATGCATCTTTTCAGGGCAGGTTTTAGCCCCGCTGAAATCTAAACTGAATTTTGTGAGAAATTTTGCCAGTTTACTTGCGGAAGGCCGATGGTCTTTTCCTGGTCGGTACATTGTAACCAGGTTCTCTCTTCCACCGTTAAAAACTGGATGCCACCATATATATTATAACTGAAAAATTGTTGAATGTGGCTTAAAATGATATTTAAAATCAAACTTAACACTCAGGTGACAATTGAGGCCCAGTGGGTCTGCGTCAAATTATAAAATTCAATTTAAACCTAGGAAACATGATGACATATGGTCTTATGTCAACAGCGGGGAATGATATTATATCACAAGTGCAATGAATGACAGATAAAAGCAATGATCATGAATGACACTTCTTAATAAATCAGATACAAGTAGAATGTTTGGACAAATGATTTAATCTGCTGAGTTTATTTTTCCCAAAGTTTTGTTGGTTTTATAATCAATACCATTGTAACTCTGGGAAAATGTTGCTAAAGTACATTTATTATTATTTTAGACAAATGTTGAAGTACCTAATATGTTTCCATGGCAACATATTTCATAATTTTTACTGAATCTTGAATATACAGTTTGAAGTTTTATAGAACTCTGACAATATTAGAAATGAAAGATTAAGATTACTGATCATATATAGGATAGGATACATGTCTTCAATCTTAATTTAGTTGATAATTGATACAGCATGTGGCCAAAAGTATTCTATCACATCTGATTTCTCCAAGTACTTTCTATCAAAAACATTTCTTTATCAAACTAATGTGAAGCCGGCTTGGCTCAGTTGGTAGCATTCTCGACTCTCGATCGTTGGTTCAAGTCCAGCTGGCGGCAGGTTGGTTTCCTGTCCTTCGGAATGAGACAGTAAAAACCAAGGTCCCATGTCACAGTAGGTGTTGGCACCTTAAAGTATCCTCACTGCTCAATAGCCCTAAGTGCCGAACATAGGCCAAAATTCGAAGCCCTTCACAAGCATTTTGTGATGTCTCCATATGAGTGAAAGATTCTTGAGTGGGACGTTAAAAAACAATACAAACAACAAATCAAACTAATGTGACATCACCTGTAAACTAATGTGACGTCACGTGTAAACTGATGTGACGTCACATGTAAACTGATGTGACATCACGTGTAAATTAATGTGACATCACATGTAAACTATGTAACGTCAGGTGTAAACTAATGTGACATCATGTGTAAACTGATTTTCCACCTGAAAATGTTTTCTGTATTTATTCTTATATTTCTTTTAGACTTTTTGCTTTTATAAAGAAATGGTTTAATGAACAGAATATAAAATGAAGAAATAGAAGTTGTGAAGTCAAAATTTCCTTCAGGGTATAAGCTAATTAAATATTGATTTAACATGGTCAAGACAATTTCCAAATAAATATTTCCTTAACTATAGATAAAAGATGGATTCACAATGATTCCTAGAAAAATTACTATTTTACTAGAAAGTAGTAGAAAAATATAGGAAAGGATGAATACTTTTGGCTACTCCCTGTATATGTATAACAGAGATTGACCGGTGGACTGCAGTGATTAGGCCTATCAAGAAAATGGCTGGAGATTGTACCTGTAATTTATATAATGTACATAAACAACACAGTAATCTAGTGTTGACAAGTTGTAACTCATTTTAATTGACAGTACAAACTGAAATTAAATACCTGTGCCCCATAAATCATTGACAAAAATAATGTTCTTAATTCCGTTGATGTATACATGATTTATGTGAGGATTCAAGAACAATATCAATGACAGCCACACAATTTATTGTTTTGCTTGTTTGTTTACTTTCTGCCAAGAATTTTCTACTTTGATGGTAAAGTAGATGTGTTGTAAATTTTTGATTGGATCCATGCAATTGTTGTGTACCTGGGAATTTAAGCCCCCTTTCAAATTTTGGCATTTTTTGAGAAAAATCTACAGTTCCAATTAAATAACAGAAGCATAGATATGCATGCTAACAATTTGATTGTGACACTGAAGGCAAATTTAACAGTGAATGTTTTCTTTCACATGAGGACAACAATTAGCAGAGGTGATTATTTCCAGGTCTCGAGTATTTCATTTCAATGCTGTGAGGATTCTTTTATGTGCCACGCCTTCCATGATGATGACCCCCCAAATCTACAATATGCAGACCAAATTTGTCAAGGTATGTGAGTAACAGAGTGGATTGGAAAACCTTGACTTGGGAAGATGCACCCGACCTTGCACATTTCAATTTTTATACACCCATTATATATATATGCAAATGCTCCTAGAACTTAGAAGTAGGTACTTGTTTGACTTCATTCATCTCTATTTTGCTAACTACTTAGTAATCTGTCATGTCAGAACCAGCTTAACCTCTCAGATAAGACATTCTTGAAGCAATGGTGGTCACATGGAAATTTATCATAATTTTATCAATCTTGGTTTTCAAAGTTCACAGACATTTTTTATGGATCCTCCTTCAGCAAAATGTAGGTCTGCTCCAGTTCTTATTACATTTCAAATATTCACAACGTTCTGAGATTTATCCATTTCATTCAGACGGCTAATTATATAGATAAAAATTTACATCATATTTCTGCCTCTAAATATAGATCTAGATCATCAGAATGTTTGGCAGCAATTCATGTTAAACAGGATATGACACTGCATGCTTCCCATTAACCCAGACATAAAAACAGACTGATATTTTGTCTTGTATACACTATAAGATTAAGCCTAGGATATACGATAGACTTAAAAATTTGATTTACAACATATAAATGGCGATTGTAAAATTGATCTGCTGATGACTTGAAAGAAAAATAAAACTGAAATAATCGCAGTTAAAGTGCAAATACACCTAGCCTCATCAACAGATAAGTCTGAGGCACTTTGTTAAACTACATGTATCTCAGACTGAAGATTTTATCATAATTTTCCCAGTTTTTATAAAAAAGTAACCATACTGTATTTGTATTTCAATTCGCATACGGTACTCAAATTTTAGCACTCTAAGGGTGTGTAGACTTATTAGCGCAATACTGAATTTGTGATTTTAATTTTTTTTAGTTTTGTCATGTATGCAGATTGACAGCCTGATAAAGAAATTTTAGCACTGCACCTGAATTAGCACAATGACTTGAGTGTGAAAGGTGCTAATATTAGAATACTGCCAAAATAAGTACACGTACAGTAGCAATAGCAATAGCAATACAGTCTTTAGAACCTGTTATAAGAGACCCTTCAAAGAAAGTTGATTTATGGACAACATGACAGGTCATGACATGTATATATGTACCGGTATATACTGTATACCTTCAAATTTTCGCAGCTGGATTATTTTTGCTCTTTTACTACAAAATTCAAACACATTCACTCCATCTTGACTTCAATCTAAATCACCATGGTCTCATGGATGACAGACTTTACTGTATTCTGCTTGCAGTAGTGGTCTGAGCATTGGACTTGCAAGAGGAAAGTGTCGAGTTCAATTCCTGATCAGTTCATTATAACTTGAGAATAAAATCACTTGACTCTTCTTTCACCATGTGCTCTACATAAGAAAAGAAAACAAGTGAATTTCAGGTGAAACCCAGAATTAAAGTCCTGTATCATGTTTGACATACATGTACATGAAGATCTTTGTCACTTAAAAAAAATAAATAAATTATAGAAAATTGGCTTAACTCATTCACCCTTAAAGACACATTTGGACTGGTCTAAGTCATTGATTCACAGAAGAGTCCATTGTATTTCAGGGTTGATGAGTTAAGTCCATACAGTAGGCCAGATAAAACTGAAGATACCACCTACAATTAGTGGCATCACAGATTGTTTCAAAGTATTATTACATTTTAATATATGTAGAACGATTTTAATCAACTGATATCAGTTCAAACCATACTGAAGTGTCTGGTGTTTCCTGTGTAATGATATTTGTACATACAAGTTTAAAATGAGATGTTCACTGTAAACCACTGGCCAAATATCTGACCACTTGCAGTGGTCTAGTGGTAGAGCATTCTGCAAGTGAGAGGTCCTGATTTGATTACTGGACCAGGTGATACCAATTACTCTAAAAATGGTTGTGGCTGTTCCTTCACCTACATGTATGCTATGCATTATAATCACAGATTTTTCAGATGAAATTTAAAAACTGAGGTCCTGTGTCACGAAAGGCGTGACATGTAAAAGAATCCTCATTGCATTGGCCTCAGTCCAGAGAACAGGTCAAACTTTGTAACACTTCACCCGGAGCTGGTGACATCGCAATATTAGGGAAAGATTATTGGTGAGATGTAAAACAAAAATCAAACAAACAAAAAAGGCAGATAACTAGTGATGTAGTTAGGCTAAGACTGGAGAGTAAGAAGTTCACTAAGGATTATCTCCCTTGCTCTTCAACCTTCTGCAGAAATTATTATCGAATAATCCTCCCCTGAAAAATAATGGACTCTTCTGTAACTCAATGACTAAGACTGGTCCAAATGTGTCTTTAAGGGTGAATGAGTTAACAGGGCTTGGACAAATTGTTTATGAAATACAATTCTGATTTCCATTAAAAATAAGTAGAAAATAAGAATTCTGAAGTATTGGATGAAACTACATTGTGTACAACATAAATACTAATAATCTAATACTGAAATCAACATATGACATTTTATTGATTCTCTTTAATTACCTGGTTGAGTCGTGATCATTAGTTAAATTTTGCTTTTGTCTCTTAGATTTGACTATGTTTAGTACAATAGTCAGTATTACTTTGACAGCACAAGTGTATACTGTTTTAAATGATTTATTTATCGTAATAATGAATTGATACCATTACCAGCACAGCTGTAATAAATTGTACCTTAATAACTATCAAACAGATAGTCACTTGACACAATATTATATTGGTAAGCATTGGTGGATCCAGGATTTTTTGAAAGGAGGTTGAGAATTTTTATCATTACGAAATGCGAGCCCCGAAGTTGCACACCTTCAGAGGTTAGGGGTCTGATGGGGGCCGTTTTCAGCTTTTCAAAGGGGGGTGCAAACTTCACAATCTCCCCCTTAAATCTGCCAATGGTAAGTCACTATCTGAAAAATTCATTTTTTAATTTGCTTAATTTAAACTTTCTTCACGTGAATTAATGATAGGAATGGGGTGATACCGAAATATTCTGCATGAAAAAAGAATTTGTCAACAGTGCATGTTCATGTCATGAAATTGAACACAATTTTTTTTATGCCATTATTACATAAATTTTAATGTTAAACAAATTAACAAACATTTTTATGATAGACCTTTCAAAATTAATCAAAAGTATTAAAAATAAGACAACATTATGTAATCTTGCTAAGTTTTATTAATTTTGTCTTTACTTAGAGGAAAAATAATGGATACATTTTTATGTACTTCCTCCATTTTCATGTTTACTCTTGATTTCTGTTTTAAAATTATTTATGTACATGATATCACTTTATATTTATTATTCTTAATGTATATATTATATACAATGTATGTATATTATATACAATGTATGTATATTATATATGTTTATGCTGGTGAATTATAAAGCTCAAGCCAAACGTTATTTTAAAAATAAACACCAAGTATATTTCCGGATCCTTTTAATTGTCTATTTCGATATCAAGTTTGAATACTATTTAGGAATTTGTATAACCGACATTTCGATCCCGATCAATGTCTCACGCACTTTGTGAAACCTATTTTCTACAGAAGATTTTATAAGAGGTTTGCGCAAATCTGTGCAGTATATTCCCTGTCGTTATTAATTATATTAGTTGTGTGACAATGAACATTTTACATGTAGATCTCATTAACTCTGTAAGCCACTGCCAGTGTCAAAATCATGAAAATGAACACATGTTGACATGATATTTTGCACGTCGTGTGATTCACAAAAATTTATGAAATTCTGCTGTGAGTGTGAATGCTGGCTACTGCAGTACTATGTTCAAAACAATCGGTGGGATAAAAAATACCATATAGTGAAATACGTTTTGAAATAGAAACGCTGACTGGAGAAAACATTTTTAGTCGATATATTTCTGTTTCCATTCACTGATTCAGAGCATGGCCAGATTAGGCCCAAAGTTTTTTTTTTATTGATTCAATAATCCTGATTGAAATTACCTCGCCCCTTTAGTGACATATAATATTGTGTGCACAGTTTAATGATATTGTGTGCACAGTTTAATTATATTGTGCACACAGTTTAACAAATGTATTGTGCACACAATTTATTTATATTATGCAGAGTTTAACTATATCGTGCACACAATTCAGCTTTCAATTTCATTATATTGTTCACACAGTTTAATTATATTGTGCATGCAATTTGGTTATATTGTGCACACAGTTTAACTATATTGTGTGCACAGTTTATCTATTGTGTGCACAGTTTAGCTATATTGTGTGCACAGTTTAGCTATATTGTGTGCACAGTTTAACTATATTGTGTGCACAGTTTAGCTATAACTGAATAGATACGAAGATGGGGCTTATGTCACTCACCTGGTAATTTGTTCAACATTGCTTAAGAAGTCAAAATGTCTATAATTGATATTTTCTGTTTAATTAGTCGATTTTCAAAGATGTTTCCAGTTGTGAATCCTTTTGGAGCCCCTATGTGTACTAGCCCCTTTGCAAACATTATGCGGCTTTATATGGGGCCATTCATTTTGATAAATTTGTAAATGTCTAAATGTTAATTAAAAACTGATATTTTCTGTTTCTGTAGTATGTGGTATTGTAGGGTAGTATGGCGTAGTATGTGGTATTATGATGTGCCGTTGAAAAGATGAACTTTAATTCCCTTACTTTAAATTGACTACAGTATCCATGACCCAACTTTGTAGATTATTCATGTCATCCTTGGATTTAAACCATTCACGCCTTGCTTGATCTTGCCTATATCATTTATGTGAAGTAAGGTTCCTTGTATTCACATTTTTCTATGCTTGTATTTAGATGGGACATGCTTGTATATCTTGGTAGGCCCCTATGGCAGTATGGCAATTTATGTCTCTCTGTCCGCTTGTCTGGCCCATGACTTGTGACTTCATGCTTTTAAATACCAGAATATATTCATACTTCACATAGAAGTTGCTTATGTAAAGGTGGTGTGTCATGACCTTGACTCAAGGTCATATCTCAAAGGTAAAGGTCACTGTGGCAGTCTGCCAATATTTTTGTTTGGAGCATACATGTTATGTATCTTGTATACCACAAAAATGAATGCTTTCACACTACAGTTGTTCTCAATAAGGCAGTGTGTCATGACCTTGACTTATGGTCATATATCAATGGTCAAGGTCACTATAACAGTCTGCCATTTTTCTTTTGGTCAGAGCATATCTTGACCACCACAAAAGGGAATGTTACCTTTTACTACTAGATAAGGTTCTCGAAAGTTCATCATCTTCATATTTGATTATTTCTTAACACATGATACGGACATTTCCATCATAGAGAAACCCTTTCAAAATTTACTCATGGTGGGCGTATTAATACTATTATGCCCTGTTTATAGCAGTCCTACTCTTGTTTGATAATGAAAAGGCTAGATGGTATGATTTAGATCTGTTTTTCGATTTTGTCAACTTTATGTTTCAGTTACAATCAAAATCTTTACAGTGATGCTGGCTTGTAGGAAAATCCATCTTTTTCTTGGTCTCTACCTGTCGGAAGATAAAGTATCTATGAGTTCCTAAGAGCATTGACCCGTCAGACATAAAATGTCCAACACCCAGTGGCATGTAAATGTGATCTCACCACGTTAACTGGCCTTTAGTTGTACTATTCAGCGAAGATGCAATTAAAGATCCATGTAAATGGTAATGTGACCTATCTGTATATGTAAATTTTCCATGTAAGTATATTTCCTTTTTCTTTTCAGACTGATCATGGAAGAGAACCCATTTCCTGATTTGAGCATTAGTTCTAGTGATTTTCTTAATGACCTTGATGAGAGGATTGAATGCAAAAAATGCAAGAAAACTAGAAAATACTATTGTTATACCTGTTATTTACCTGTAGCAGGTACAGAAGAACTTGTACCTAAAGTGAAGGTATAACTAATCTTTTGATTTACTTGTGGTAGGTACATTCAAATGTATTTTTAAACATGTACCTGCAATTTACCTGTAGCAGGTACAGATGATCTTGTACCTAAAGTGAAGATAATTTGAAATCTTTGATTTACCTGTAGCAATTACATATGAACTTGTACATATACCTAAAGTGAAAGTATTGTTATTTAATTTTTGATTGACCTGTATTTCATTTAAATGTATTGTTATACCTATTGTTTACCTGTAACAGGTATAGATGAACTTTTACCTAAAGTAAAGGTGATTGTACTTTAAAATCTAACTTTCGTGAAGTGGATACTCAAGATCTTGAACTTAAAAGTTTACTGGCAAAAGAAAAGAAAAAAAGCTGTACATCTAAATTGATATGTGAAGAACTTTAGGTTAAGTGGTAGAGAAATATTCATATGTTATTTATCTTCAAAAGGCTAAAGATTATCTTGTAAAGAACTGCTTTAACAGACAAAGAATAGTCCACATCTCCTTGTCAACCAGCTAGAAAAGATTCTCCATCGTATGTAAAAAGGGGATAGGGGTGCTTATAGGAAGATGGGCGCTTAATGGGTAGAATATGGTACATGTATATGGAAATTTCAATCTGGCATGTTCAAAGATATGAAAGTGCATCCATGCACATGTCAGTTGTCTTTTTCTCTATGGAAAGACAGAATTATCTTTTCATGAGTAATATTTTGTCTTTCACAGGCAAGCATGAGAGAAAAAGTCTTCTTTTTTTTTACAAAAATGATGAGCTCACCAGTCTACAAGTATATTTATGGATAGTGATTAGTCAGAAATCTTGAGTCACTCCATATTGCATGTTAATTTCATCTGTACGCTTTTCACACTAATCTATATTTCTCTTTTACAGTTACCACTGAAAATAGACATTATAAAACATCCAAACGAGTGTAGCGGAAAGAGTTCTGCCATTCATGCAGCTGTACTGGCACCTGAAGATGTTACTATATATACTTATCCCTGTATACCAGACTATCCGGACAACGAAAGGGTAACTTTTCTATTTATACTTCCAACAGATTTAAAAACATGAAGGTCAGATACTCAGATTTGCATGTAGCTACAGTGGTAATGAAGAAGGTATTTTACTATTTTTATTTTTCATTTCCCTTTTCTACTCGTTGCCAGTGTAAAACTAAATTTGCTAAGATATTTTCTCTTAGGCCTTCATTTAAAGTCACAATCTGGGGAAGTTATTGTGATTTTGACACTTTCTTTAAAAAACCACTCCTAAACGATGAAAATGAGGTTAGAATTTAAAAAATTGATGTATTAATGGAGTTATTTGGGAAATTCAGTAGAAATTCGAAAATTCACTTCGGTATACAAACATGCAAATTTCGCCTTATATGGAGATGTCAACGGTTATAGATGAAGTGCTACAGATATTGAGTGATGCTAGCCTAAGGACTTATTTATGTTACTGTGTCGAGCCTACCATGATACAGGACCGTGATTTTAAGTCTCATCAGACTGGTGACCTTCACCTCTTAGGCCAAGGAAATGTAGCTACCTGTGCTTAAAAAGTGTGATCTGGAATAAAAGACGAATACATCCTGGATAGCATAATTACTACCACTAGAACTCTGCAAGTGGTCCATGACAGTTAGATATTAGTTTTACCCCTAGAAATGACATTTTTTTTATGTCATTCCATTTTCTTGATACATTTTATTGTTCTAACAGATACTTCAGTGAAAAATTATAACACTTGTGTACATAACGGAGTTAAAAATTTGATTTGCCACAGAAGATTTATAATGTAATGAAGAACAATTTCTTGCAGGCGCTTACCATTTTACATTTTATTTTTCAGACATAGGCTGCAGATTTGAAGTTTTCATTTCACAATATTGAATTGTTCATCTAAAGAAAATTGGTTTTCTTACAGACTGTTTTAGTGTTCCCCGGCAACAATTCTCTGACAATCGAAGAGCTGGCCAAATTGTCAAAACCCACTGACACCGATGACAGTAGTGGTGACCATGTGGCACAGGATGATAATCTTGTCAAAGGAACCACACAGATAAGTTATACAGACACAAGTGGTCCAGTGGTAGAGACATGTACATCATCTGTAACCAATAGCAACTGCAGTGGTGCTGAGAAATTGATTTCAGGATCAGAAATTCATAAACAAAAGTCAGATAAGTGTAGTGAGGGAGACTGTAATAACACAAGAAAAAGAAAATATTCAGACAGTGAGTTAGAAAACAAAAAAAAGATTAGGACAATGTATGTTGCTCCTTTTGACAGAGCGGTGTTTATTGATAGTACTTGGAATCAGACAAGGAGAATCACTTCAGATGAGAGACTTAAAGGTACCTTATGTCATGCTGTATTTAACCCATTTTCCCCAAAAGACACATTTAGACTAGTCTAAGTCATTGATTTACAGGAGAGTCCATTGTTTTTCAGGGGTTGATGAGTTAAGAAGCATTTAGTTCATAACTAGATCCATAATTATATTTCTTTATCTTACAACCATGAGAGCTTTCTGTATCATGTATAAGGAGTTGCCTCCCTTTACATTCATTTCAGTTATATTGAGAAAAGCCATAAGATAAGAGGTCGACTATATAAACAAGATAGGGAAGAAAATACAGGCCTATGAATTGATAATGTCTCTCTGTCAGTGTTGACAATTTAGTTTCATTCAATAGATTTTCACTTCCTATTCAAGCACTTAGCAAAGGAACAGTCCTAATCTCTAAGAATTAATGCATGTAACTCAGTACTGGGAATGAATCCCAAAGCAAATACTCATCTTGACTGAACCACAGGGGCAGGAAGACATTGGGTTTTTCCACAGTTGTCTGTCCATCACAGATTTTCTTTAGGCTATAACTTTCCAACTCTTGCTTTAACACATCAACCCTTGAAGTCACGTTTGGACTTGCCCATTTCAAAGAATGGTTAAGTCCACTGTCATAATTCAGGTGTATGATTTAGACACACAATTTTTTAAGAATTCTACTTGCAATATGAACTTGTTCACTCCTGAATTATGACAATAGACCAAACTATTTATTAATTTGAGTGAGTCTAAATGTGATCACAGGGGTTGATAAGTTGAATACATTCAAACTTTGATATGTCATTGGTCAGGACCTAAAGGTGTCATTACCTTGACATGTGTCATATTGTCATGGTCACTGCACTATTGAAAAGTGGGTGGTGGAAGTCATGTTTTTGTTATTAAAACCAACATCTAGTTTTGAATTTGTTTTCAAGATATGTATGTAGATATATGTACAGGTCTACCAAGGTAAGTTGGCACATGTCTAAATCAGATCATAACAGGGGTGACAAGCCACTTGTTGTCACAAAAGTATTAGATATTCACTTAATGCATGGAGTCCGTGCAAGGCAATATGTTTTACCTGTACAACCTTTTTTTTTTTGGAAAGTAGACCGTATCATTTTGGTTTTTGAGTCTACCTGGATGTGCCACTTTACCTTGGTACACCTATATATCCATGAAGGTTTAGTTATACCTTTAGCAGTTTTACTACAAACTACATTCTCCTTACCTTTTCACATCAACATGTTACAACAGGATAGCAACATATCTTTGTTTATATTCTCATTCAGGTTTACAGTGTATTGAACTGACAACCAGAGAGACCAAGTTCTGGCGACATCAAAAGAATAATCCAGCCACATATTTATCTACTGTTGAAGCTATATATTACCTAGCCCGAGATTATCACCAACTTTTTGTGGCAGAGAAATATGAAGGCGATTATGACAATTTGTTGTTTTTCTTTAAATTCATGTATCAAAAAATCAAACAAACTTATAACGGAGGGAAAGATCTCAAAGCGTACAGAGAAAGGGCAGAGAAAAAAGAACAAAATAAAACTTCTTGACCTCAATTTTGTTTTTTGAAGTGAAACAGATGTGACATCTACAGTGGTACCTGTCCGGGGATGCCACTGATGTAAAAGACCCGAGTTAACTCATTCACCCCTAAAGAGATATTTGGACTGGTCCAAGTCATTGATTACAGAAGAATCCATTGTTTTTCTAGGGTTGATCAGTTAAAGGTGTTCTGTCACATTGTCGGAGGACAACATAGCTTGCCAATCCCCCATATTTAAGAACCAGCATTTTCATCATGATTGCATTAATAGGCCTATATAAGATATTGACCAAGTTTATGTAGACATAAACTGGTGATGCCGGGCGACTACATAAGCCCCCCCCCCCCCCATTCATCGAATAGGTGATCTTATAAAAAGCTTAAAATTAAACATTTTTCAATGTGAGATTATATTAAAATTCAGTGTGGCATAGCTCATTTTTACCCTCGTACATCTTACTGGGGATGCAGGTTTTTTTTCAAACACATGTTAAATGCAATGATTAATATTTTCAGCTAATTAAAATGTTTCATGGTAAAAAATAAATAGAATATGAATTTCTGTGAAAGAGCACCTGTTAAAGACCTCATTCTGAAATCTTATCTGTACAAAATTAATATTATTGAACTTTTTGAGAGAACTCAAGGCAGGTTCCACTGTATTTGTTCGATTCACATAATTTTAGGGGGGTGGTAACCTTTTGAAAGCTTCACAGGTAATTAAAGGTTACCATGCGACTGTTTTACAAAAACTGACAGGGTAACGGCAATTCTCCCGTCAGAAATGAAGTTAGAGGTGACACCTAGCTGTGAAACTGATATTTCTGACAGGGGAATCGCCGATACCCTGTCAATTTTTGTAAAACAATCACATGGTAATCCTATACTAATGTCTGCACATTTTAAATTGGCATTTTAATGACAGAAACAACATGAAACGTTGACTTATGCTGGCTCCTACATTTATCTATGACCAAATTACTTTGTTGAGTATAATGATGCGCTTAAAAATAGTTACTGATTTATCATATGGATTTGTTAATTTCAATACTGATTTAGTGATAAAATATATTTATGTTTTGTATTTCAAACAAGGAACTCTAGATAGTTAAGAAATGTTTTGATATACATTGTATTACAAAATATGCAAACAGAAAAGTTCAGCAAGTGCATCAAAGTTGGTCAGCAGAACTTTGTGTGATGTCATATTTAAAAACTGGTAGTGAAACGTGAATCCCCTGTGAGTTTTCAACATCATCAACCAAGAAAATAACACAAAGCAAACAGAGTGCATTAGAATGTGTTTTATTCCCCACTGGATACTGGTAGATAAGGTGACAATTAGGAATGATTACCTTAAATTTGCCAGTGTAATTTTAATGTTATTATTAGCTCACCTGAACCGAAGGTTCAAGTGCGCTTTTCTGATCACATTTTGTTCGTCCGTAAACTTTTCACATTTTCGACTTCACCAAAACCGCTGAAGGGATTTTGATGAAACTTTATAGGAAGCAAGTACTCAAGGTCCTCTATCAAGTTTGTTCATTTCAGCCTAGGGATGGATCCAGGTTGGGGCAAGAGGCCCCAGGGGGTACCCCTCTTTAAAAATCTTCTCCTTCAGAACCACTGCGTGAATTGAAAAACTAACTATATCCGAGTGATCTACATAGATGTACGATTCAAGTTTGTTAATTTCGTTGAAATTGGAAAATAAATTGTCGACACGTTTTTGATGTCTTTCTAGACTTTGTAATTTCCATTCATTTTTGTACGATTTCTTTGATTTTCTCCCCTATTGTTCATTATGACGCATTTATTTTATGTGTTTTACCTGTGGTTTGGTAGATAAATGCTTTCCTGAAAGAATTTTGCTGAAATTTAATTTTTTGAATTTTTTATGAATTTTTTAAGACTGCAAAAATGAAATGGGGAGGGGGGTGTAATTTTCCACATTTTCGACTTCTTCAAAACTGGGGAAGGGATTCTGATGAAACTTTATAGGAAGTGAGTACTTAAGACTTCTTCTTCATAACTGGGGAAGGGATTCTGATGAAACTTTATAGGAAGTGAGTACTTAAGGTCCTCTATCAGGTTTGTTAATCTTGGCCAGATCGGTCCAGGGGTGGATCCAGGGTGGGGCAAAAGAGACCGGGTGGGGGTACCACTCTTTAAAAAGTCTTCTCCAAAACTGCATGGATTGAAAAACTAATTACATCTGAGTGATTTTTATGGATGGATGATTCAATATCCTGTTTTTGGAATAAATTGGAAAACTAATTTTTGACATCTTTCCCAGCTTTGTCATTTTCTTTCATTTTTAAGTCTCCTCCACTCGTAAGGAGTGTTAAAATAATTTGTAAGTTTGAGATTCCCATATTTGTAAGATACCAACACAGTTCAGGTGAGCGATGTGGCCCATGGGCCCTTTGTGCTGTGTAACCTAAACTTCTATTTCCTCCAGGTAAAGACAGGGGTCATGAGTTTCCAGTCCATTAGGTTATGTGACCTAGATTATAATGACAAGATGTTGTACAAAAATTTATTTTCAACTCCTGTGGTAATAACAGAACTCGAGATTCAGGAGTCATGAAATAAACAATTTTTGTTACCGATTGATGCTTTGTACCAAATTGAAGAGCATCAGACTTTAAACCATGAAGTCTCTCGATCACCTCTGAGTTTGAGTCCAGCTGGAGCCCAAACTGATTTTGTTAGGAAGTTCGCATTTACCTGTTGGAGGCCAGTGATCTTTTCCCAGGTACTTTTCTCATGTGCCAATGAAATTTCAAGATAAATTGCACCTCACATTTATTACAATTTGATAACAGAACGATAGATCAAAAGACTACTCAACCAACAATTCCAATTATGTACTCGTGTCTCCCTCAAGTGAATACAGGGCCCAGCACCATAAAACCTGGGAATTTACTCAAGATTCACAATATTCTGCTTAGCCTATCGGGGTCAAAAGTCACCAAATTTACTCAGTACTCAAGCTCAACTAACTTTTCATGATTTTAGGGTTAAAATGTACAAAAATTATTCTGTAACTGGATATGTTTGTATATTGACGGCATACAATTGTAAATAATGATCAAATTTTTTTATCATTTGCAGAAAACTTCAGAAATATTAAAAAATTCCTTGAGTACGTACTCAAATTTTGAGTACCGTACTCAACATATTTATTCATTTTTTACAGGAAAATCATAAGTGTGATGCAAAACTTTATATGTGAATGATAAAAATGATATGTTTCCAAATCACTCAAACCCAAAAGTTTTACAAACGATCAAATAGTCAAAATAATGAAATAAAAGTTGAGCTCGAGTCAAAATAATGAAATAAAAGTTGAGCTTGAGTATTGAGTAACTTTGGTGACTTAAGGCCCTGATTTCAGGATTAGTCAAAGTTGAGTTAATTTGTTAGATTTAAGTAATTTTCAAGTGTTATGGGGCCAGACCTTGTTCTTCATTCTCACGCATAATCAAGGTAAAGATCACACAACATTCACAAATCAACCTTGGGCCATCTATTGAAAATATTTGTATGATGTTGGTTAATTGATAGACATACATGTATTATGTATAAAATGTATTGTACCATGGGATTTCAGATTGGAGAGGAGAGTTTGGGCGGGGCTTTGGTATATCTGTTTATCTTTTTGCAACATTCCCATTAACTCATTCACCCCTGGAGACACATTTGGACTGGTCTGAGTCATTGATTTTTACAAGATTCCATTGTTTTTTCAGGGGTTGACAAGTTAAAGGTCAACATTTGCCAAAGTTACGTGACTTTTAAAAGCCTCGGTCAGGGCACATCAAACAAATATTTTCATTTTTGGCCTTACAGTACAATAAGAAATTAACAAAAATTTTGCATCATAAATTAGAATCTGAAATTCTCTTACAGCATAAATTAAAGTCTAAAACTGTTTTTACGTCAGAAATTAGAATCTTATATTTGGCGTCTTTCTTGCATTTTCCCAACAATTACGGCAAAGACTGTTTCTAGAAACAATCCATGGATACCCAAACCAATGAGCCAACAGCATATCCATTCCTGAACCTGTCTTGTGGTTAACTGACCACCAGTCATTCCAACGTAAACAAGATTAAAGATAGTTCCACAGAACATTAGAAATACAGCCAGCCCCTTTACGGAATGAGGCAAAGGTTTAATGTTTTCACAGAGAGTATGACATTCAATTTCATACAACACTTTATCAGTGAAGGATCTGTCCATATTATCTTGGTCAAGTATGTCCAAGGAATCTATAAAATTCTGTAAATTGATAATAGCGAATTCCATATGTTTCTTATTTTCTTTGTGTAGATACTGTTTTTCAGTCGCTTTCTTATTTCTGTTGATCTCATCACTAGCCACGTATCTGAGATAACTTTCCAATGGCTTCAGATCTAAAGATTGTAATAATTATAAAATAATAGTTTACATATAAAACAAAATATTGGATTTTCTATTATTTCTATGGAGAGAGAGTGTGTGTTTGTCTGAGAGGGATGGGAGTGAGAGTGTGTATGTTTGAGAGAGATTGGAGAGAGTGTGTGCTTGTCTGAGAGAGAGAGGAGGGACAGAGAGAGAGTGTGTGTGTGTCTGAGAGAGAAGGGAAGCCACAGAGTATGTGTTTGATAGATGGGAGAGAGAGTTTGTCTGAGAGAGAATAGGGTTGACAAAGTATGTGTTCGAGAGACCACGTGTGTGCGTGTTTGTCCGAGATAGGAGAGAGTGTGTTTGAGAGAGAGAGAGAAGGGAAGACAGTGTTTGAGAGAGATGGGAGAGTTTGTTTGTCTGAAAGAGACTAGGGTATACAGAGTATGTGTTTGAGACCATGTTTGCATGTGTTTGTCTGAGATAGGCGAGAGTGTGTTTGGAAGAGAGAAAGAGAGAAGGGAAGACAGTTTGAGAGAGACCATTTGTGTGTGTTGAGTCAGAGAGAGTGAGAGTTAGTTTAAAGATGCATTGGTTTTTTTTTTAACTATTATCTAGCTTGGTGTTGAGAGATTTTGGATTAAAGTTTAATCATTTACCAGCCAACAGTTCCTGTGTTTCATCTTCATCCATACTTAAAGCATCATATTCCTCATACTTTGCCATCTATAAAAGAGAAAATGTACCAGACTCATATAATAACACCAATATCTATAATGACACAAGTGTCTAGTGGTACAAAGTATCTACAATGTCAGAAATATCTACAATGGCACCCAATATCTACAATGTCAGAAATAACTACAGTGGCACCTAATATCTACAATGTCAGAAATATCTACAATGGCACCCAATAGCTACAATGTCAGAAATATCTACAATGGCACCTAATATCTACAATGACACCTAATATCTACAATGGCACCTAATATCTAAAATGTCACCCAATATCTACAATGTCAGAAATATCTACAATGACACCCAATATCTACAATGTCAGAAATATCTACAATGGCACCTAATATCTACAATGTCAGAAATATCTACAATGGCACCTAATATCTACAATGTCAGAAATATCTACAATGACACCTAATATCTACAATGGCACCTAATATCTACAATGTCAAAGTAGGTGTGGCTTATTAAAGAAACCTCATTTTGTTGACATCAGTCTGTATCACAGGTCAAAACACATGCCACTTCACCTATATGTATATTTATAGTACTTGGAGGAACATTCAACACAAAACAAAAATAAACTAAAAAAATGGTGGTTGGTAGGGATTTTCCACCCCATTGTAAGGGACCAACTTTTAATAAGGTTACTATTCCCAATGCCAAAAAAGCATTTTTCCCAATTTGCAGTGAAAATTTCCCAACTGAAGTAAAATGATATTGAATTTGAAGAGGTTTTTGTATTTTCAAAGATTTGTGTATACCTAAAATTTCCAATTTCAATGAAATGTTTCTAACATTCCCAATTCAAAAGGCCCAGGCTCAATTCCCAAGAGTGGAAAATTCCTTGTTTGTACATGTACCTGTACTTGTAGATGTATGTTATGTCTGGCCTGGAAAATTGCGTCTTGAACCAGTGTAGATGCAACTAACTTCATCATCTCATTGGTAACCACAGTTTCAGTGACTTCTGGTAGTAACACTTTAAAATTCTGGGCTGCTAAGTCTGTCTGAAATGAATGATACAAGGATGCATTAAACAACTGTCTACACAATTTTTGCCAGATTTAAGCCAATGTTTACAACTCTGCTGAAATACAACATTTAATTCAGATAAGATGGGCAGTTTATTAGATAGATTTTTAGTTCTTGAATGTCATGTAAATGTCAAGGTCATATAGCAGCAAGAAGTAAGTATTAAAGTGAAACAAGGTATTAGTTGTTAAGATGACCCACTAAGGGAGCTGTCTATGGAAATACAAAATACACTTCTGGGCAACAATGTTGATTTGCACTCAAAGTTTCAGGAACTTATCTTTAACTGTTTATGAGACATGTCCAGGAGACAGTTCATTTGACCATTTTGACTGTGTTTCCATGGTAACAGGCAAAATATCAAAAATGAAAAGGTAATTTTATCACTTATTATAATTATCTCTTAAAGTTTCCAAAGGAGTCAAAACACTTTATAGAACCTCTAAAACTAAAGATCATAGGATTTTGTTACCATTCATGATTTGAAGTCCCGATGTTTCAAACTTTTCTCGGTGGTCCCTTGAACTTCCAACTCATCGAAGTTTTACTATACACACATATATATATATATATATATATATATATATATATATATATATATATATATTGCTTAACCTGTTGCAAAGGCTAAAGCATAATAGTTTGATGTGCAATAATCGGTTAGGTTTAAATGAATTACTTGTACTGTAAGAAGCTGTCAAATAGATATATTAATTATTGATGTGTGTGTAAAAGCATGTGCATGTATTTACCTGAACACTGATATATTCTGTGGGATTCATGTCTCCTCTATCTTTCAACATCATTCCAGAAAGTTTTTGACCTTCAATCATTTTTTCCAAATTTGTATCAAACCTCAACACTTGCCATGCTCTTCTTTCTAATTCATCACTGATACATTTTTCTATTCTCTTCAACAAAGTGATACTTTGTAATGGCTGATACATTGAGTCTTTCTTGGAATTATCTGTCCCCTTTAGGTTCTTGATGTACCCTGTTAATAACACTTTGGCCAAATTGCTTTCTGCGTGTAATGTTCTGCGGAAGCCTTCCTTATGCCATTTCCTCTGTAGAGCGTCGACAGTTGATTTCAAATTTTCATGCACTTCAGACCTACAGCAAAGGTTCTTAAGTTGTTTCAGTGTCACTTGTCGTAGAAGAAATTGTACGTATACATTGATAGGATCAGTATATTCTGTCATCAGTTCCTCTTGAGCTTCCTGGATCAACTGTCTGCAGAATTCTCTAGTTGCTGTTATTTCAGATGTTTTACCATGAAATAGATTTGAGAAAGCCAACTGCAAGGATCCATTACTTTGAACATCCAACAAAGTCTCTTCATCGATTGAAATCGTTTCTCCGAATGTGGAGTGGAAAGCCAAACCGAGTCCTTTTTTGATGACAGTTGCTATGACGCTGTTGATTTCTCTGGAATTGTCGTCAATTTTCACGCTGAGTCTCTCATCAATTTCATTCTCTATCACATATGAAATGCAAATTAACATACCGGTACATGTATACATATACAATATTTTACAATAATCTTTTTTTATAGTCACAATATAAGATCAGTTTCCAAGCAAAATACAAAGTTCTTTGAATTACAGTACTACTTAGATATCAGGCCTTTTTCTGACAATTACTGAAAAATACCATTAGTGTCAATCTGGGAAAAATAGTTTGCAGAAACATAAATCTAAATATAAGGGCATGTCTTTTTAAATGCAATTCCGCTGCATTAATTCGTTTTTATGAGTTTTATGGAATTGATGGAATTTCAACAACATAAAACTACTGGTCTTTTGACAGGTGTATAAAAACAATTACCATCAACTCCTATCAGTACTTTTAGTACTTTGATTATTATGGTAGCAGTTTGTACACAAAACTGGAAAAAAAACCTGTATTTTGCATTGGGAAATGGGCCAATTATTGGGCCTGTGGAAGTGATAAATAAGGCCTATTTATATAACAAAATTACTGCTATAATGAATAAATTTTGAGTTCAATGAAATATTCCAGTACAGTCTATATCAAAAAATGCTTTAAAACAACTGTACAGAGACTTGACAGTGAAAACATTGTAAATTTCCAATCGGTATATAAAGTTACAAGATTTTCATTGCTTTAGAAAATTGTCATAAACCAAGTTTTACTGTATAAGAACGATGAGCACAGTAGATATGGAAGAAGTGTGTTTGAAGGAAATAACTAATATAGAAAATGTGACTCTAAATCATCTTTAGTTTTGGATATTACTTACATGTTCATCGAATCACTTTTCTCACCTAAGCATATAAAGGAACTAAAGGTCTAACATGATTAGTGAGACTAACTACTCCTGCTATTAAAATATTTTCCCATACATGTTCTCTCAACAGAGGTCATACAGAGTTATCTCAAACAGTCATACTTTCATGACACTGGTCTTTAAAGACTCTGTCGTACGTACCGTTATCACTGCCATCTAACGCCTCCCTTATATTTTCTGTTATATTTTCAGCAGGTAATTCTGTGTCCCCTCTTGTACCTGGCTGACTTTTTACTACATCACCTGTATCAGTTGGGGCTCCTTCCTCAAAGTCATGACCTAGTGGAAAGTAAAACATGTATTTATATATCATCATATGTAGGAGATATTGAGTTAGGTTTCACATCCCCAAGACTCAAGATACAGTCCCTCAGTTTCTCCAATTGCAACATTCTTTCAGATAATACAAGTTACTTTCTGTATAAAAGTTGAACTTCAAATGTATAGACCTGGAAATTTTTGCCTGTTTATTATCGCTATTTTACGACAGAAAACATATCCACCCCGACGTAAATTTGCCCAAAATCACCATAGTCTCATGGATGGCGTGTATGTCTGTGCTTCAACTATTTAGCTTGAAAATTTTGCTTTCATTTTAAATTCGCCCTTTCATCTAAGGACGACAATGGCAAAAATTAAACAGGAGCTAAAATTTACAGGTATACAGTAATTTTGTATTGAGGGAACCTTGGATGAGTTTAATTATGGGCAATTTTTGGCAATACACATATACAGGGTGATACACGATATACAGGGGAATTGGCTGAAAGTTTAACCTAAAGGTGGTATGGCCGATTGTGGGGCCTTGACACAGTTGGGTCATGAAGTTGTACCTCGTTGCTTCAACCTGAACCTTTAAACAAAATGTTGATATATGATTAACCCCCAAAATTCAAACCCTTAATTCAATTGCATTTGTCATGGGTAAATGTATGAAGTCTGTACCTCATCCATTGCCTACCCCTTTTAAAATCCACCCAAAAATTCAAACCCACATCATTAATTTTGTCACAGGTAACCTACAGCCAAGTTTGAAGTCTGTACCTCTGATCCATTACCGAATTGCTTCAACCTGTCGGTGTCATACAACCATCCCCAATTCAATTGCACTTGACACAAGTTTCCTACAGGCAAGGTATGAAGTCTGTATCTCTATATTGAATTTGCTTCAACCAAAACTTTTTCTTGACCTCAATTGATTGATACAAAATTAAATCATAAATCAACTGTACTTTTCACAGGGGGACTAAGTTTGGGGTTTGTTCCATATAGCTGAATTCAAAATGTTTGATCCCCACCCAAATTTCTCAAGTGACTTTGTTACCCACCAAAATTCAAGATGGATAGTTTTTTGTCAATCTAATTCTAATTTCAAAGAGATATATTTCTACCCTGACCATAAAACCCAAGATAACAAAATTGTTGATGGGGTAATCCACTTTTTTTATTTTGATCTCCCTCCAAAATTCAACAAGTAAATTAAAATTGTTTTGAGCTGCGTTATTTACTAAAAATTGAGGTTCCCATAGTATATACCCCTTTTACTTCTTTGATCCACCTTCCCAAAAACTGAATTTTATAATACTCATTTGAAACGAGTATGACCTCACAATCTAAACACAAGAGCTGAATTGTCAACACAGTCCACCCCCCCCCCCCATTATTACTTTGATCCCCCTCCAAAATTCAAAAACAAAAAATGTGATGGATAGTACTCATCAAGGTCTATCTACATGTGAAGTTTCAAAGAGATATCATCTATGGTCTTCCCACAATGGACCTTAACGCAATAGCTAAACCAAATTGTTGATGCAGTCAATATTTTCAAGTTTTGCATATCATCAATGGTCTTTGTGGACCTTAACGCAATAACTAAACGAAAATGATGCAGCATAAAGTTTGATATCATCTAGATGGCTGCAGAGAGCTAAACCAAATTGTTACAGATTCCACCCCATTAACTTGAAATTAGGTTTTTGGATATACTCATGGATTTATCTACATGTGAAGTTTCAAAAATATCACTGGTCTTCCCACAATGGCCCTAAACGCAAGAGCTAAACAAAGTTTGCAAACGGGATAGAGACCTAAATTTCATAAGCCAGATTGTTTCACAATCCAGCCAAAAATTGATATCCATGTAAAATCTGGCAATTTTGTCAGCATTAAATGCTCATAACTAAGTGGCTTGGCGAGTTTCGATCTGTCGGTGTCATAAAATCTGCATTTTGTGTTTTCATTGATGATTTGCATATATGTCCCATCTTTTTTTTTTTTTTTTTTAGTGCAACTTCTTCTGATTGTACAGACAAGTGTGTTTTGAATTCTAATTTCATACCCTGCATATACCATACAAAGGTACGGTAACATTTTTTATTTTATGAATTAAATTTTTGCGATTTACTGATGCCTATATATTTTACCAAACTGAATTTTATAATACTCAACGTGTTACCTCAAATCAATAAACTGAATGTCAAACTGCATCACGACAATTCAATTAGGATTGAGTGGTTTCTTCAAGACACATAAATAATAAAATGAGTCAATATTTTCATATTTTGCATTTACAATTTTTTGTGATTTCAATAACTAATCGAAAATATGGCAAAAATTGGAGAGCTGCAGAGGTTATACAATATTTGCCAACTTGAAATTATTTATAGATGGATTTATAACAGAAAAAAAATGATTAAATAACAGTTTAAAGGATAGTAAACTTTTTTCACTAAAATTCCCAAACATGAAAAACAAAGTTCTTGAAAATCTGCTTGTGTCATTGATGATTGCTGTCCCATCTTTTTAGCAACTTCTTCTATTGTTTTCTTGGTCATTGTTACAGCTATAGACATAAGATTAAATGGTACCTCTAAGACACTGAGCATTCTGTCCCCTGTTAAATATATAATGAGAAAAAGGCTAAGCAATGACTGTAGACTACAAGTTATCCCCCCTTATACCTTGTGTTTTAACACTATCTCAAAAAGAAACTTGGGTCCTTGAATAGCATTTGCAACCATGTGAAAGTTTTCATTCAAAATAGGCCTATATTGAGTCCCAAATCAGGAGTTCTTAACAGTGTTCTAACACTTGTAAAGTTTTGTTATACATGTAGCTTGAAAGAAAGTTGAAGGCATACAAGCTGTCAAAATGTATTTTTTTTTTTTTGTATATTTGATATTTTATACAAATAAAATGTTTTTAAAAAATCCCAGGTTGAAAAAAACTTGTTATAATGTTGTATTTGTGAATAATGGTGTAATAACGAACATTCTTACGTGGATGACAGTAATATCAATTGTCAGCATATTTCATTCATTCTAGGCAATATATGCAAAGTATGTGAAAATTTTCTACGACAATATATCTTTTTAATGTTTTTAATCAAATTTTGGTCTAATCATGGATATTTTTTTTATTAACATGACAGCCTCTATGCCTGCAAGTCATTTCAAATAGGGCCTACAGTAGAGTGACAAAGGGAAAAACTTTTTATTTTTCTCTAAATATTTTGTATGAAAACACAAAGATCCTATTATAAAATCATTCCCATCACTCTGCTGAACAGTGAAACCTGTAATGGAAGACCACCTGTCTTTTGAGACCACATTCTAAAAAACAGTTAAATAATCCGTTAATTAAATCTCTTTTAAGAGACCACCTGTTTTGAAAGACAAAGTTTTAGTGGCAAATGGGTTGGTCCCTCAAGACAAGTTCAACTGTATTTGAAATAAAATTTAACTTTATTTCAAGCGATGACAAACTATTCTAATGTTAGGAAGAGTCTAGAGAATTTCGTTTACAAAAGAGGAAAATATCAAGTAGAGGAAAATCGTCCCGTTTTACAAAACATAAGGGTTCTGCCAGATGTTGGAACAGCAAAGACTTTCAGGTGAATTATCACGTTTGTTTATCACTGGAATGGATTAAAAGACCTGTTATGTTTGCAGAGTGGGTTATTTCACATGCTGTCAATCTCACGATTTATATAAACATTTTTTTGAATTATCTATAATTTTCATCTTAGTAACTTTTTATATTTCTGAAAATAATGTCAAAATCGCAGTTACTATCACTTAAAGATATACATGTACAGGTCTATCAAGGTAAAGTGGCACATCTGGGTTCAGTCAAAAACCAAAACAACACAGTCTATTTTCCAAAAATACGTTGTACAGATTAAACATATTGCCTTGCACAGACTTGGTTTTTACCTTTTACGAGTCTCTGTATGTTGTGAAGATGTCCTAACTGAGTAAACAATTGCTCCTCCATTTTGCAACACAAACTGGTCACATTTTCGTTCAAAGAGTTTTGAAAATCTTCAAATTTCTCATTAAGTATACTAGTCTTTGTTTTTATTATCAAATTCTGAATTCTTTGTATGAAATGAAATGTAAAACTTTCTACACTGAACTTTCTAGATGTCTCTAAAATCTTCAACTGTTTCCTCTGTGAGAAAGGTATGCGATAATTGACCAAAGTATCATCCCTTTTTGCTCTGTAAGCCAATGAATTACTTGGACCAATGCTGTCATTTGCATCATTTGATTGGTCGTCTACGTGCCTGCTGATGTCATGTGATAATTCAGATGTTTGTACTGGCAAGCTTAAAAGATCTTCCTCTACATCAAATACTTGAGCCTGTTCTGACGAGGTTATGGTATTTACATCAGGAGAAATGCCTTCGTGTTGCTTCTTGTCTATCAATCTATACTCAATTCTGGCAGAATCTTCAGCGATATCTTCACTTCTGATAAACATCTCAGGTACTGATTCTCTCCTATCATCATCCTGGTCTTGATATCTATCAGCTGATACTTCATATTTTTTTCTACTGGTGTCGTTATTTTTCGTTTGTGCTGTCTCCTGGGTAACCTCTCTACTGACCCCTACATCAAAGTTGCTCTGGCTGTCAAAATTGTAAGCACTACGAAATTCAGAAACACTAAAAAAATTATCAGCACTAACAGACTTGTTGCTTTGTAAATTTTGCTTAAATGTTTGTGATCCAATATTTTCATCCAATTCAATATTGTCATCCAAGTCAATATTGTCATCCAATTTAGCAAAGAATGAATCCCTCATTACACTGTGGAATTTTTCTAAGTTGCCAGATGTTGGAGAACCAATATTTCCTGAGGATGGAATCAAGTTTACGTCCTTAAATAGATGACAGTATTTACTGCTTGATTTCTCAGCTGTTTTGTCACATTTTTCTTCTGTCAAGCTGGACTGAAATTTCCTGATTCTCTTCAGAGACCCACACTTTGTCTCGTACAGTATGATCTTCAGAAAACCGCAGAAAACTCCGACAATAATTGACATAACAGAAGCATAGAGTACATTGATCCAGTCTAGATGAACTATGTCTGTATATTCATCCTCTGGCGTTATGATATAAGCTATGAGTGTCCCGACCAACAGCACGGTGAGGGCACTGAACACCAGTAGGACATTGACGAAAGTGGTGTAAGCACCATACCGCATCGGAACAAGGCAGGACGACGTCCACTGATGGAAAATTAAGATCATTGTCAACAGAGAATATCTGAAACAAAATCAGAAACTTCTGTCATACATATGGTTCTCTACACCTGAAAAAATTAAGTGGCCTTCATTAAAAGGCTTACTAATTATAAGATAATAAGATAATAAATAATAAGATAATAAATGTTATGTATGAATGGCCTTTATAAGCAGGTGCCCTTGATTTAGAGGCAGCATTAAATGTAAGTTTGACTGTATGCTTCAGTTATTTGGTTTGAATATGCACAAAAATTTCCCCCTCATCTTTTGCATTAAGGGCAAAGATTCAGGCGTTTATAAATTAGCTCCAAAACTTGAGATCCTAAGATAGCTCAAAGACACTTATTAAGATCCCAGATCTCACAAGACTTTTGAGTGAAGCCCACATTAAATAGGGATCCTAAGATTCAGGCACAAATTGAGATCCTAAGATAGCACAGACACATATAAAATCCTAAGATAGCTCCAAAACACATATTAGAGATCCTAAGATAGCTCACAAGACATACACTTCCTTAAGATAGCCTCAAAATTGAGATCACAAGCCCACACACATATTGAGATCCTAAGATAGCTCTCAAGACACATATCCTTAGATAGCCTAAACACATATTGAGATCTCTCAAAGACACTTTGAGATCCTAAGATAGCTCACAAGACAAGAGATCCTAAGATAGCTCACAAGACACAAATTGAGATCCTAAGATAGCTCTCAAGACACATATTGAGATCCTAAGATAGCTCTCAAGACACTTATTAAGATCCTAAGATAGCTCACAAGACATATTGAGATCCTTAGATAGCCCACAACACATATTGAGATCATTAGATAGCCCAGCCACAAATTGAGATCCTAAGATAGCACCAAACATATTGAGATCCTAAGATAGCTCCCAAGACACATATTGAGATCCTAAGATAGCTCACAAGACATATTGAGATCCTTAGATAGCCCACAACACATATTGAGATCATTAGATAGCCCACAAGACACAAATTGAGATCCTAAGATAGCTCCCAAGACACATATTGAGATCCTAAGATAGCTCTCAAGACACATATTGAGATCCTAAGATAGCTCTCAAGACACTTATTAAGATCCTAAGATAGCTCACAAGACATATTGAGATCCTTAGATAGCCCACAACACATATTGAGATCATTAGATAGCCCACAAGACACAAATTGAGATCCTAAGATAGCTCCCAAGACACATATTGAGATCCTAAGATAACTCACAAGACATGTATTGAGATCCTAAGATAACTCACAAGACATGTTGAGATCCAACTGAGCATACAAATTATTGGACTTAATCTTTAGCCAGTTTTTCCATTCCATTCAACACTATTAGCATTTAATTATTATAAGTCAAATAACAAAATATATATAGCGAAAATAACCAGGGGTGAAATTTACAGGTATACAGTGGTAAAAAGTCATTACCAGAGTTCACATCAAAGTTAATATTGTAAATAAAGAATCTAGAAAATGAAGTTTATGTCTAACTGAGTATCTGTTATGACGGACATTTCTGAATTTGTCAGGAAAAGTTTCTTTTCTGACAAGAAATACTTCTACCTGCGTTGGCTTTGATGTAATACACCTTTAGGATTTGATTCCAATTCATCTGTGTGAATAATGGCGTAGGGAACCACCCAACGGTCATCTGTTGCCAATTTGACCACTTCAAGCTTACGAATTTTCCTAAAAATGAAAACAATTATCAAAGTGGAAATCATAGTAGTGAAATAACTCATCAACCCCTGTGATCACATTTAATCTCATCCAAATCAATAAACAGTACGGTCTACTGTCATAATTCAGGAGTGAACACGTTCATATTGCATGTAAAATTATTATAAGATTTTTTATTCTAAATCATACACCCCTGAATTTTGTCAGTGGTCTTAACCATTACTGAAATGGGCAGGTCCAAATATGATATAGAGGTTGATGAGTTAATTGTGAGACCACTGTCAAAGAAGGCCAGGTCTGTCTTGTGAGACAAAATACTAAAAACAACATACAGTAAAAACCAGTGATTTAGCGACCACTTGGTCACAAAGACCAATTTTTGCTGTCCCCAAAAGTACCATTTGTGTACAGATCAAACTCTGTATGTTTGTTTGTTTGTTTATTATTGTTTAACGTCCCACTCAAGAATCTTTCACTCATATGGAGACGTCAACAAATGCCGGTGATGGGCTTCAAATTTTGGCCTATGCTCGGCACTTATGGCCATTGAGGGTTCTTTAACATGCCGACACCTACTGTGACACAGGACCTCAGGTTTTACTGTCTCATCTGAAAGACAGGAAACCAACCTGCCGCCGGTTGGACTCAAACTCACTACCTTACCATCAAGAGTCGAGTGCGCTACGGACTGAGCCAGGCCAGCACCTCTATATAGAGATCACCTCCCTATAAAAACCTATTTTCTTTTGTCCCTATGGAGGTCGTTATATACAAGTTTCACTGTAGTTACATAATCTTTTTAAACCTCTTTTGAGAGATCACCTGTCTTTCGGGACCACATTTCGAAGGCAGAAGGGGTCATCTTTCAAGCGTTTCCACTGAAAATAATTAAGGCAGGGTTCAAATTTAGCAGTAGTCTGCCAGCCCAAGACTGGGCTAGTCAAGGTTGTGCTTTAGCTAGCCCGGTTGACTAGAAGAAAAGTTGAAGATTTGTCACAGTATAAACATGAGCAACGATTAATGAAAGTGCATGTACATTGAAGACCAGAACTAACAAATCAGCACTTCAAATAGTAACATGTGCTTTTTTTCCCCACAAATCATATTAATTCGATAATAATGTAATTATTCTGAAAAGATTGCTATGACTATTTCTGAGTAATTTTAGTTTTACTTAAAGGGACATTATTTGTCTTTACTCAAAAAAAAAAAAATAAATAAATAAAATTGTTTTTTTTCTACTTTTACTATTTGTACTTTGTGTACAATAACAAATAAGAGCTATACACACGTATAAAATAAGGTCAGCTCCAGTGTTGTACGGTATGCATATATAAATATTAAGTCAGCTCAATTGCAAAAACTTGTGTTTAAGAATATGCATATATAAAAATATTAAGGTAAGAAATTTAAAAACAAAAAACCACAGCTAATGCCCCTTAAAAATTAATCAAGATACAGTTATACTTAAGCAAGCAAATTTGTTTTAAGTCTGCAAAATATAATTTCAATTGCTGGGGAAAAAGCTTATTAAAGTTTAATGACTGTAAGGTGGCAATTTAGAAATTTTCTGGAACACAATTTAATTAACTTTTTTGCTATTTATATACAAACCAAGAAATCATTTAAGAATTTCTATGGTTAACCACTAAACTGCCAATATTTGTAATATCTCTTTTTTGTTATACAGTATTTGTTGTATGATAAAATTTGTTATCAACTAGTCTAAGTAAATTTTATCAAATCAAAGTAAAAAGGGTAAGAAATTTTGAAAACACAAAAAACAAGGGGTAACTTTACACTGTTTCCGGTATTATGCAATTTCATTTCCCCCAAACAATCCAGGTCAGGTATGAAATCAGTATTTAAATTATCTTTAAAGAAAACAACACCTTTGTTTATAAGTCTGGAGACAAAAAACCGGTTTTGGTCTCTAGTATTTGTACACAAATTGTACTATTGGGGACATTGTTTATCTTTAACACAGGTGCTGGGTTTTACTGTAAATTTGTAAATTAAGTAACTTGAGTTATTGTTTTTTAATATGTGAGATGCTAAGCCTATTAAAGTCACCTTACCATGTAAGTTTCTCTGAATACCTGCTAAACAATCTTGACATGTAAGAAAAATAAAAACATAGAAATAAACTATCAAAAACAATTTATATATTTATACAGGCAATTTTTCCAGTACTTCCCCAGGGGCTAAGTTTGCTGGAACCAGTTAATGGAGGAATCTAAATTTAATTTTTTGGACTTTTTTTGCTATGAATGTGATTTAAATTAGTGCACTCATATTTCAGTTATAAACTTTTTATTTGCGCAATGGTCTGTTAAACTTGAACACGAAAGATAATCATAGTTGTTAGCCATTTCCAGTATGTATCCGTCATGAAAAAATGAAAAATCAAAATGGCTGGTAGTGTTCAAACATGACATAAAAGTTGGCAAATCTCACTAAACCAGTGATGGAACATCAACTATTGTTATGGTAATTGGAAACAAGTCAATGCACATTTAGCAGTATGGGGTTAATTTGGTAAAATTACAATGTTGTACATAAACTCAACTTGTTCCAAATCACACTTTTATTCGTACGTTTTAAATTGAAGAAAATATTAACAATCCACAGAAAAATATATAGGTCTACAAGACTAAATAGTAAAATTTTAAGTTGTAGAATGTTACTTTACAATTATTTTTATTGGTAAAACATTTGCGATTATCAACAATTCTTGTCACGAATTGTTTTGGTCACAGAAATAAAATGTCGTAAGAAATTTTATCAAAAAGCTATCAAAGGTATAAGTTTAAAATCTTACCTTTTTCTCTTACAAAAGGCATATTCCATTCGCATGCAATTTTCCGGTATGTATATACACTGTATATAATCCAGTTTGATGAAATTCACATTTGAATAATGGTTTCACAAAGCTCTACTTATTTTTTACAACAAGGTTTGGTAACTTCTATACATCAGTAAATTATATGTTTATAGGCTGTTTTTGTGTATTAACCGGTAATTTAAATGCAATTTCATTTTGTTCACCCTTTAAATTTAAAATTGTTTACAATATAAACAGTCTTCCACAGAAATACCTTAGTAAATTATTTATACGAGAGACAGGTATATCCCAACTTTCGCGAAATCAGTATTTAAAGTATTTTCAATAAATCTTGAAAAATTCAAGTACTACCTTACGCGGCAGTTTGCGAAAAAATCACATTACAGTGAACATTACTTGGAAAATTCCAGCCATAAAGTATTATCCAGCATCCTCTTATGGAAACACAACAAATTAATGTGAACGTGTTAGTGCGTTTAGTCTTAACTAGAGCTGAAGCACTGTATCTCGAATGCATATTCTCATAATTTGACTTTTTTCTTACGCGACTAAAGTCTCGGTTTCAACCTGATTTAAAAACAAGGAGTTCGTACAACAAAAGAATTGTACTATTTTCCTAAATATTTATCAATAAACTGTTTTTGGAGAATAATGGTGACGCGAGTAAAAAAAAAAAACGTTGTTCTTTATCGTGACAATGAGAAATACCGATGGTCTTTATACTACACAGGTGGTTTGATATGGCTTTCATTACTAAGTCATGAAGTCCAGGTTTTCAGGTGATTATTTTACCCCGCCCCTGTATACGTAATTTAGTTTGGCGGTTTAAGTATCAATTCATGAAGCTTGTGGGTCATATATATATATCGTAAATTAAACTAAATGTACCAGACCAACCCTCATCTAATTGAGTTTTTATATTCGGGTGAAAAAATAATTTTGCAATGTAATCTAATTATAAAAACAAATATTCAAAACAAAACTAAAACTATTAGTGGTAGAATATTCACATCATGTAAAAAATTCAAAGGAACTAATAAACCATGTGAGATTGAAAAATTAATGGGAGGAGGTAAATACAAAATGGCATTCATTTATGTTTTTTTTAAAGTATTTCCCCGTATAAAAGGAAAACGATCGCTGACAAATAAAAAATCGTTTTGATAAATTAATTATTTTTATACTGAAAACTAGTTAAAAAGATTCTTAACTTCAATATACCAAACATGAGTAAGTCAAGAATTTCTCTGATATTTAAATCTTAAAGACGACTGTGACAATTTCAATCTTCCCCCGACCTATCTTGATATCTCCAAGGTCAAAGCCTTTCCTGAAAACCTTATAAAAATCACTGTCAAAAGATAACTAGAAATAAAGGACTATCAAATGTAACAATTTAATCATAAAAAATACTAAAAATTAAAAAGGGATATATGCATTTAATATCTTGTACATGTATTTGATAATCAAACACCCATGCAGAATCATGAAAGAACCTTTCTGCTCATGGTCGTAAGTGCTACAGGTGAGATTTTTACTTCCCAAACGTAGCATCTGTGTGATATATTACTGAGCAAATGAAATAATAATAATCTAAAATTCTCCGTGATTCTCTGAAGACCAATTTTAAAAAAACTATTTACAAGTGCCTCTAGCTCATACAATATTGACAGTAACATAATGGAGGGGCGTAATCCTTTACGCCAATAGTCAATTCCATTTCAACCAATCCGAGTTCTTAATTAACGGAATCATCGTTTATTTTTTGAAACTTAAACCTCCAGACATTGATCTGACCTGTTAAAAATATTTCGATTTTCCGTTTCTCCATGCTTCAAAAAGCCCTTTTTTATCACATTGCGACTCGTATTCTGTTATTTAAGGAATTTTCAAGTGCCGCACACGTCATGGATTCAAACTTTGGCCCCGTGTCAGTGCTCTCAAGGGGAGCATAGACTTTTAATTGACGTCTCCATTTGCTTTTTAGTTTGGCTTTTTCATGATTTGTAATTTTTGACAATTGAAAAAAAAAATGTGCAAATTAATTTTTTTCACTAGTTTTTATTTAAAGTTACCATGTGTATAAAGATTGACAGGCTAGGTCTGTGATCTTAGGTTTAAGACTAAATTTTAAAGTGGTTAATTCTGCTCTCCTCGTTGAACCGCAGAACAAAATTTTAGCTCAAAATGACATTGAGCGGGGGCAAAAGGTGCATAGGTGACAATATTTTTCTCGCGTGTGTGTGTTTTAAAACTTCTGGCGTGTGTGTGTGTTACCCCCACACACTTTCAAAATTAATTTCAAACGTTTTACACAAATCAATTATTAAATTGTATTTTTGGATCATTAGACGCGCCGAACCGGTCACAATAGCTGTGCATTTGTATTTCCTTTTGGTCATTAAACATCATTTACGGTTTTAAATGTATCTTTGCATCAATATATCAAGATATAAAATGGGGGATAGGGGGCTCGATTTCAAATCAAAATATATAAATACGTAGTCCTTTCAACATCTTCCACCCAATCATTTGATTGTGTAAGCTGTGTCGTGTCACCTGATATGTCTTGAATTCAGATTTGCAACGTTATTGAAGATTTTCAAAGTCAGTCTGTTGTAATACATTTAATTAATGTTTTTGACATAAATTTTATTTAAAAAAAAAAAAACACAAGAACCCCTGTGCGGTAGTGACGATGAACATTCAAATCCAGATGGCCTTCAGATCTAACTTGTTAGCATGTTTGATTTTGATCGAAAACCAGTTGGTGGAACATATGCAACTCAGTTATGCTAAGTGCTGTGAAGCATTGGTTTTTTAAAAAGACTTTGGGAACAAATCGGGTACAGTTTCCTTGAACTTTTGCTAATACATGTATATTATTCACTTTTATCTTTGCACAGTTTGCACAATACTTTAACTGTATGGGGTTAAGTAACACATACATATATTGATGAAACGCAAAATTATATGCAGCAGGCGAAGTATTAAACCAATGAAACAAAAACATACAAAATATTGGGAATTCATCTTTTGACCGAGCAAAAATACATGTGTGGAGAGAGAGAGAGAGAGAGAGAGGGGGAGAGAGAGAAAGAGAGGGAGAGATTTCAACAATTTTTAAACAAATCAACTTCAAGATAACTGAAATTTCGTAATACGAAGTAGGTAGGATCGAAAGAAAATAAACAAATCACCGTTACTTTTTTCTGTCGATTCGTATATTTTTACGCGCGATTACGTAAAGAAGGTCCCACGTGACGAAAATATAGTAATCAATTTCAATCCACAGAACAAGTCGGGGGTTTTTGTTTGGAAAAATATTTCGGGTAGGTAATTGTCTTTAAGCAGGACAGTGTTTTACACTTCTTTATTTTTTAGCCGATAATCGAAAAATATAAATTTTCCCAAAGGTCAAAATTTTTTAAAATCGTCGTCGACAGAACGGACCTTTATGATATTGAATAAGATATTATAAACAAGGTGTGATTTAGAATGTTAAAGACATTACAATTTCAAATATTCGATCGTTCACGACATTATACCAGAGCTGGTACGTGATAACCCGAAAATTTACAATACCATCTTCTACAGGACATTAAACAAAAAAACGTGACAAAGAACACTGACTGGAAGATGTTTACAATGAAGAACTGTCTTCCGAATTAGATTCCTTAGTCACAATGATTTACAACGCAAACTGAAATTGAGTCATACACTGAATTGGTCAAGTTTCCTTGATAGAAAATTCCCACACCATTTTTGTCGCTATTTTTCCCAATTCAAAGGGTAGTATTTGGCAAGACCCTGGCCGTTAAGTAGTGGACATAGAAGTTTTGCATCATTTTGCATCATTCACATGATCTTAACTGATGCTCATAACTAACCCCCGCCGCGAACGTGACTTTTGCGGAGCCCGTACTGCAGTCTAAATTGTTATAGAATACAAGCCTTAGTGAAGTTTTAGGGAAAAATGTGAAGCAATACATTTGCACACACCTATAAAGCTGACGTAAGTTTTCCAGACTAGACGATTTTAAGACACAGCAAACGGTACTGATGGTGTAGGTTTTGAAGTAAATTATGACCTGTTTGTCATATCAGGGGATATAGAAAATTTGTAAAAGTGGTGCCGAGTACATGGGATTATTACTTTTTAAAAAATGTCGTGTACAACTTTTATATCATGCCACATAGAAAAAGGGGGCATTAATATTGATGAAACAAGAAATTGAAGGTTTTATAACTATAGCACAAGGGGATCGTTATATACATTCAGACGCGACAATATATGATGTTAAATCAAATTGATTATCGTTCTATGTAGTTGTTGTATATTAAAATCAGCATAAAGTGAATTTTTTAAATTTTTAACTAAGCTTTGAGAGCCCTACCGTCAGTACTCAGTAAACTCGTTAGTTATGTGGTCGACCTGTTACATGACGTCAGAGTGCGTGAGAAAATGTAAACAATAGTGGCAGAAAAACTGTGATGTTAAAGGATTCATTGTCAGACAACGATATAGGCCTTGATCTAAACCATTTCTATTTTTCTGATTCTTATGTGACGAGAAATAAAATTGGGATCTAGTCGATTTATTAACCTCGCAGGTTTTGCATGATATTTTCTGTGTGCTAATTTGGATACGATCCTGGAAAAACCTAACGGCTGGTCAATGCATCTATCTATACTCACATTTTGTCAAAAATAAAAAGCTATTCTGTTAATCGATCATCTTTTTTTTCTATGGAACACTTACGTCTCTTAAGTGTGGGTGATTCTCTTAAAGTGACAGTAAATTCAAAATTTTTCATGAAAACCATATCATAAAAGACAGCAGAAGTACCCATTATTCTGTGATCTTAACTGATGAGAAACTAATCTTTGAAGCTGCAAAATATATACTGACCTCAATGTATAGCGTAAGAGTACATTGACTTGCACATAGTATATTTTTTTATAAGCAGTATATATTCTGAGTGTATTACACTCACGTAAAAATTTTAAGTACGATTAATTTTACCAAATCACCTATAAGCTACTCACATGTATACAAAATGGTAGAAAATTTGTGATGTTTTCTTGTCAGTATTGTTCTTATTTGAAATAAAAATTGATTCTCGCAGGTTTTTTTGCGCACTAAAAAGGCGGAAGTCATTTTGTGACACAAAATTTACATCATGAAATGGTACCCTGCTGCAATATAGTTCAAGTATGTGTACACAATGTAATAAAGTTGCCACAGATTTGATTTTACACATAATGGAAATTGCTATGGCTAATAAAGTTGAACAGATTACGTAAGAACTTGAAAATGATCTATTACTGTACAGAACTTACCTCTGACTTTAAACAGCAATATATCTCTGCAGCCGCTCTGGAACAAAAATCTCCCATAGGAAAATACATTGATCTTATGGTACTTGCATTCTTTTTTATCTCCAACTATCTGAATGTACACCATAGCATTTGTTGAACAGCTACTGCCTACAACATCAACACACCTAAAGGTATTATACTGGTCATAAAAATACCAAGGTTTTCGGCTCTTCTTTTTGTTATGATGGATATTTAATAGATATATAACATTTTGAAATTTTAACAAATGAAAAACTAGATACTTGATATGTGGTATAAATGAGGGTATTAAGGCATAAACACAATTAAAGTGGCAAAATTCTAAATAGTCTGTTTGTTAAATGGTGTCTCACTCTCAAGGATGTGTTCTGTTATTCAGCAGTGTCCAGTTTTAATGGTGGACAAATATGAATTAGAATGGTGATTAATATGCCACTTAAATATTTTTCAGACATGTAAGAGAGAACATGGCTACAAAGTACGCGGGAAGAGACCACAGACCTTCCGCAATTAAACTGGCAAACTTTCTCACAAAATCAGTTAGGTTCCTGGAGTGGGGTTGAACCAGCATTGATCAGAGGTGAGAGACTTCATGGTTTATTAAAGCATGATGCACTAACCGCTCAGACATGAAATCTGCTTTACTGGTGGAAGAGAAAACCCAATCACAATGTACACTGGAAATATAACCACTAGCCTTTGGTCCACAAGTAAACTGGCAAATCCTAATAGGCTTTATATACATGTATATTGCCGGTACAAATGTATCACTGAGATATAAAGATATATATCTCTTCAAGAATGCTGCCAAAATGTATAATTTTCACTGCCCAAGAGTTCTCGAAATATACAAATTCTGAAATGGAATGCAGTGCAGTATAAAGACGCTTATAAACATTACAAGTATATTATGCAGACATACACATAATGCAGACATTTAAACATGTAGAATTATAGGAGTTATCTCCCTTAAAACTAGAAAACTTAAAAATTTCATAAATGAAAAATATCTGAACATGTCATTCATTTCATTTTTTTCCTTTTGTTCTTTTTCAGTTCAATTTTGATATATTGATATATACACCACATTGTTGCATATATCTAAATTACTCTAAACTGTTTTTTTTTTCTTTTCTTGTTGATGTTTTTTGTTCAAGTTTCGTTTAAAAGTCAGCTAGTGTTTGTGGGCGTTACTTTATCATCGTTTATATCATCACCATCTTATTTACATCACTCTGCTCATCATAATGGTCTAGTGATAGGTGACTCACAAAGCCAAGGGTCATAGGTTGTCTTCCAGGTGGACGAGACAGTAAAAACCGAGGTCCCTTGTCACAGTAGGTGTCCGCACGTTAAACAACCCTCACTGCTCAATGGCCATAAGTGTCAAGCATAGGCCAAAATTTGAAGCCCTTGACTGGCATTTGGTGACATCTCCATGAGTGAAAGATTCTTGAGTGGGACGTTAAACAACAAAAGTGTGTTTTTTCTTTTGCCAAGCCATAAAATGTGAAAGTCGTTTTTAATTTTTTTTTTAGATAGGCCAAAACTGTAAATTCCAGTGTCATGTTAGTTACGACACATTCAAGATCACTCACAACATTAATCCATTTACCCCTAGAGTCGCATTTGGACTTCTCTAAGTCACTGATTTACAGAAATGTCCAATGTTTTTCAGGGGTTGATGAGTTAAGATATTTTGTCCATAGCACAAGTCAAAGTTGTGGCACTTCACCTTATTCTGTTGTCATCTTCATGACAGAGAATATACTCTTAGTGTGAAATAAAATACCAAAAACAAATATTTTACAAAAGTATTTACATCACTCAGGGGTTAATAGTCCCTTTTTGGGACAGCGTCCTGTACCTTTTCAATTAGGGATTTTACATCACAATGGGCTAAATTTGGCAAAATAAAAAATAACTATGGAGTATGGTAATTTTACTAATAAGAATAAAGATACAAAACTTGAAATTCATTTAACTTTTTTTTATTAAACTGACAACATCCTCTGAAGACATAGATGTTTTAATTGAGTGGTACTTTAAGTTGAAAACTTTCCCTTTGTCTGTATACCAAAAGTGAGCTACATGGTGAACATAATTGGGAAATTTTTGCTCAAAATTGGGGGAAAATAGCAGATTTTGCATTGGGAATGGGTCCTTTTAGAGGACCTGCATGTTGATGATATTAATCCTTGTCACTCTCTGAATCATGCTGTTCTACACAACATCCAGATAATAATCCATCCTAAATGATATGGTGCTGAGGCCGTGTGGCACGCGGTTGAAGTGGGTCGAGATCTCCAAAAGTGTACACATACGCGATGAATTTCCTCCGAGTGTTTGACATAGAGTTCACTTGCATATGGGTCGATTACATTAGAGAAATACTATCTTGCAAGACAATGATTATTTCGTCCCAGAAAAACTAAGTTTACAGGTATGAAGCACAATTGATGTTGGTAATTTCTTGTTTGGTGATATTTGGTATTGTATTAAAGTGGTTTAGTGTTTATCAGACAATTTAAAAAAAAAATTGCTGATGACACTTAATATGAGGGACAAATGTGAAACAAACATTAACATATCGATAACAAAAAAAAACATAAAATACTAATGGTTACCATGGAAAATCGAAGTGTCAATAATCAGCAGATACTTGTGTAAGATGGCTTCATGAGTGCATTCTTCTACTGGATGTACAACGATGATACCAGACTGAATTATAACAGAAACAAAAGTTACAAAGTTACACAGTACAATATATATATTTACATCAAACTGACAATTATGGATACATGAAGTTACTGTTTGTGTACATGTATCGTCATGCTAGTAGTAATTTTTAGACAGAATTTACAGCGGTTTACAGACTGATTCCTCTGGCAAAATTAAACTTTCACAAAAGACCTGAAACAGCACCCTTTGGAGACTTTTCAATTTTTACATCATAATTAAATGGCTTGACAAACATTTGTGAGATTATGATGTCACAATTGAATGACATAAAAAATGCAAAATGAGCACTCACATTCGTCAACCAATCAGATTGAGACTTTTAAACAATTTCAGAATTTTATCAGATCAACTGACTATAAGATAATTTCCATTGCTGATCACAACTACTGTGATTAGATAAATTGAGCACACCTACTCCTTGTAGATATTTCATGAGCTACCAGTGATTTCAGTCACATGAGACCACGGGTAGGAAAGAGCATAGCGATTCTGGACCGTAGTTCTAGGATAAATATATACATAAATACCTTTGTGTATTATGACTATCAATTTTCATAAGGAACATTATAGTTGTAAAGTACAAAGATGTTCGGTGTCTGTATTATCTGTGTTTGTTCTGGATGTAAGCACAGATATATTTACAATAGCAGAAAGACTGGTCCCAGTTTTTGCATTAACCGTTTACTGGTCCTAGATGACGTGATTATACAATACAGGGAAAGTCAAGATTCTTGACTTTGTTTAAACACAATAGGCCAATTTAGAATAAAACATGATGTGTTTTTGAAACACAAATGCCCCCCCCAGTACAAACAAATTTCTATGCTGGCAAATAAAGTTACCTCACCCCCAGGGGCATGTGATGTGCACCCCAGGGGCATGTGATGTCAGTGAAGTGTAAGCAATGCTTAGATGAACTTACAGTCCAAGTTTGGTTACTCTATCACAATCCAAACTTTATATGTAAGTAGGACAGAATTACAGACAGACAAGCAAACAAACAGACAGACAGACGATCCAAACACTATATGCCCCCGGTGGACCTTTCAGGCCGGGGGCATAAAAAGATGTTTGATGTGAACCAAGCTACATCTTCCAACCTGAATTTTTTAGGCAGTTTTTCTCACTTATTTTTTTCAGTTTCTTATCTTAAATTTTGTCCAATTTACACATACATCAAAATAAAAAAATAATGATAAAAAATTAATATAAATATGCATACTAACCAACCACCTCTAAATAAAATTGTAATGATGTAATCATGAAAATTAATCCACTGTTCAAATCGGTAATCAAAATTTAATTTGTACTTAAAAAAAAGGATTAAGACAAAATCAGGACTTGGTTAATCATAAATGTGATCGGTATCAGGAAATGATCATTTTTTTCAAAAGGATCAGTCTATAAAAGTTCCACTGTATAACGAAATACAAATGAAACGATAAATTAGAAATTGTGAGCTCTGCATTCTACAGGTTTCTTACCCGAGTCCTTCGTGTACAACAGGTGATGAGAAGAGTCACAAAATATATGAGACCTATACCACCAACCAAATAGTAAGCAAAATTATTGTTACTTTCTTCTCCTGGCCACAGCGGAACAGAAGAGTTAAACATTTTTATGTTGTGGACAAATTATCACATTCCCAGCAATCTTTTTATATCCTCAGAGCACTGCAAAAGTAAGATACAGAGATAAGTTCTATATAATGTAAAAACATCTAAAAAGTAAAAACTAGGCATTTATCGTAACATTCACTAGATACATGCACATTAAGACTTTTTTCTTTACACTCAACTATCATATGTTTCAGGAATTTTCTAACCTCTTTTAAAAATTCTGGGTCCTTGGTCGGAAAAATTTACAACATTTTAACTCATTCAACCCTAAAGACACATTTGGGCTATTCTAAGTCATTGATTTACAGAAACATACAAACTATTTTCACATTGGGAATGGGTCCTGTAACTGGGCCCAATAACATTCCAGGAAAATTGCTGGTCTATGGAAAAAAGTAACCAAGCATACTCGGGACCACAAAATAACAGAATTTGATGTAACCTCAAGGATGTCATTGGAAGGTGATAACAGGAGAATTTAACCCCCTACTCTCAATAAATAGCTGCTTACTTTTGACAAAATGACATGAACTTCTATACAAAAAGACAGAAATTCTCCTGCTACTTTGACAGTTTCACCGGTTACTATAAAAGTTAATGACATCCTTGAACCCATTTACGGGTTACAAGTTACAAGGAATGACCGTAACATTTTGGGAATGGGGCTTAAACCTTTTGAATTTCAGCAACATTTTATTGAAATTGGGAAATCACAAAAACTTGAAAAAGACACAAAACTGTTTGAAAATACAAGAATCTCTTCGAATTCATTGCCATTTGATGCCGATTGCAAAATTTAAACTTCAAATTGAGAAAAATTTCTTTTGCATTGGGAATGGTTCCTTATTTCAGCCCCTACATTATGGTGTAAAGTTCTTGTAAAAATACACAATTTAACTGTTTGAAAATATAAGAATCTCTTCAAATTCATTGTCATTTGACTTTAAATTCAATAGGGATTTTCAAGTTCATGAATTGTCCCTTATTATTCTAGATTTTTTGTGCTGCTATCATGTGACCTTTAGTCAGAGCTACTTCTGCTTAATGTTGTTTACATACTGGTAGGTCACTACTCACCAGAGCAGATGTTCAACTTCATACAATAAATCAAAATGATGCAATATTCAATGTCTTGTAGATTGTTCAGACGTTTAAAATGTCAATTTGTTTCTGATATAAAAGGACTAGTAACAATAATCTGGCCTTCAGATATAATTGAATTTTATTTCTTAATTGATGCAAAGACACACACCAAAAATCGTTAGGGCTAACAACGTTGAAGGGGCACGGGAAAAAAACCGATCCAAAAAGGGATTATGTAAGAACTTATAATGGTAAAATGGAGATCATGAATGCATATTGGGGGAAAAAATATGCATTTTTTTATATTGGGACTTTATTTTGGCCCCTATGATATGGTGGAAAGTCCCTAATGTCAGTAATATTCAATAAACCATTTTCCTGCAATTGCAGTCCTAATAACATTGTCCTTGACATTGGATGGCAAAATCACCATAGGAGTTTGAGATTTTAATCCCAGCAGCATTACAAACAGGCCCCATTCTCAGAAAGATACCCCCATAAACCTTTTAGGGGATGTTTGCCTGAGAATGAAGTTGTTATTGGGGTATTTGCCTGAGAAGCTGTTAATTTGAGGGTTTTAGCCTTCAGGGATTTTCCAACCTCCAAAATTCTAGGTCCAGTGTCAGGAAATTTTGGAAAAAATACAACACTTTTACTAAAATAGAAACTTTAATTTGAGACATTTGTTTGAAATACTTTATTTTTTATTTTGGATTTCAAAATTGGGAATATTTGCATAATTTTGGGAAAATACAAGCCATTTTTGCATTGGGAATGGGTCCTGTAATTGGACCCAAAATCAGTCTATGAAAATCCCTGGCCCTAAAAAAGATGTCATTTGGGAGTATCCTCCTATGACAGATGTTGTTTTAATGGGTTTGTGGCTGGAGAAAGGAGTTGTTTTTGGGGTATTAGCCTTAGAAAGGGATTATTTTCCTTAAAAGGGGGCTGTTTAAGTGTTTCGGATTATTACACAGTCACAGGTATGGCTTAAGGAGAATTTTTCTGAGATGAGGCTGTTTTTGGAGGATCCCTGAGAAAGGGATTGCTTCAGGAGTACTAGTCTGAAAAAGAGTTTTGGGAATGCCTGAGAAGGGTTTTTTCTAATATCTAGGGGTTGTTTTGCTAGTATAATGTATTTGTCCAAGAAGGACGTAGCTTTATATAAACATTTGCTGAGATGTGTGTTGTTTTGGGGGTATTTACCTGAAACATGTTTTTTTTCGGTGGGGGGGGGGGTTGTTAACACTACAGAATCCCCATAGGGATTAGGGGGGCTATTTGCCATTTTAGACATTTACTGATTTAGTCTGGTGTTTACTCAATACCTATTGATTTTCATTGTTTTGATATAATACATGTAGATCCATTTATTTGATTATATAATCACAGGCATTTTGTCATGCAATTCCCCCATCGTAATAACATCCGTTGGTCTTACTACGATCGGGGGATTGCATGACACAAGTGCCTCACCACTGCCGAAGGCGAAGTGTGGAATGTGGTTCACCGACATTGTTGAGGACAATAAGGTCATTGATTAGATTTTGGTCAGTGACTGATTATGAAATATGATTGACGTTTTACTACTTGTGACTTTCAGTAACACGCGTATAACGATCCTATGATGATATCTCAATCTGCAACTTGACTCTATTTAACTCAATCATACTCACTGGCAATTTGGCATTTCATATAAAACGCGCCTTACCTATTTTGTCTGACTCTTCCTGTCTCTTGACGTCAAACTGTTACTGCGCCCTCTATCGACATGTCAGTGCGCTCCCGTTAGTGAAGTTGTTAAATTTAACAATGCGTTGTGCAACCGGGTCCAAGTTTTTATTTCTCCATTAAATTTCTCTTTAATTTAGAGGGATCAAATTACAATGAAAAATATTTTTAAATTATCTAGTAGATTTAGATGATTTTGTCAGTTATCAATCAAAATAACCGAACAAGATCTAAAAGGGAAAGGCCCAAAGGGACTGACATTCTAAATCAAAGTACTGAAAGTTCTGACACGAGTTGATGGTAACCGTAAGTTTTAATGATGTATAATACACTCGGTATACTTAAAAAATATACATTGTGTACACATAAAGGGTACCACTGTCATGTTTTAAATTTTGAATTCACTGCCTTTTTACTGAGAAAATGCATGTTATTTCCAGAGTTTCATAATAAGCAAAAACCTGTGAGAATCACCCATTTTATTTTTCAAATAAGAACAATACTGACAATGAGAACATCACAGTTTTTCTCACATTTTTACCATTGATATCACACGTGAGTAGCTTATAGGTCAAATGTTGGATTACTTTTTAATTCGGTAAAATTAGGTTTACAGAAAATGTAACTTAAAATCGGGGCAGACATTTGGCCTAACGTGAGTACTGAAGGCTTATCTATTATGTAACAAACTAAATAGATCAGCGATATTATTATAAAATCGTGTGCTTATAAACATCGTTTCATCAATATTAAATTAAATTTCTATGCGACAGGGCAATATTGTACTCTTAATACGCTATACTTCCCATCAGTAACCTAAAATCGTGTGCGTGTAAAACATTTTCCCAACTTCAAAGACTGCCGCGATCACGTGGATGAGGGATGACGCAACTTCTATGTCCCACTTCACAGCCAGATCTTGCCAATACCATAGGCCAAAATTTGAAGCTCGGCGAATTTATTTTTCATTCCTCAAATTTTAAATCACCACCATTATTTTCAAGAATTTTTCAAGAAGCTTTGCATAAACATTTTTAAAAAGTCAAACCTAACCTACTTTAAATTTTTTCTAGATCCTCCACTGTTGTATATGTCTATTGCATTATCTAATACATATGATTTTTACCGGGAAAAAACATTTCCATAAAAAAAAAATTGCCCCACACTTTTGATTTGTTTATTACGCCACTGCATAAAGAACACTGCACCATTTCATGCGCCGTTGGCGTCTTGCCCCCCCCCCCCCCAAAAAAAATAAAAACAAGAAACCATTACGCCCCTCTTTGAAAATTCCTGGATCTGCTCCTGCAAACTTGTCAATTGATTTAGATCGCGTCAAGTTGATTGATCTAAAAGGAAAATATTCACTAATATACTTAGATGTAAACAAAAATCTAATGATATTTAATATATTCCTTCGTTAATTGTGACTGCAAACGGCATTTCAAATTTTTGGTGGATTTTCAAATCAACCAGAGATGCGTCTAATCCACGGACATGCATGGCGACAGATGATATAGAGATGCCAATCATTTTATCTGTCATCTCAGTTTAAAAATACTTATTATAAACGCAATAGTTGTTGTATTTTAGCAACTTTTACTGAGTCAGTGGCGTAGGAAACTTGTAAGTCAGAAGGGGAGGACAAACATGTGCTTATGAAAATGTTTTCCCCGGTTTAAGATTTGTTTTCATGTGCCCTTTGATTATGCAATAAACATATACAATTATATTTGAAACAATTAACTTACGTGTTGATAGTATAAAAAATGTTTGTGAGAACCCCCCCCCCCAAAAAAAAAAATATTTCTACGCATAAAGGTATTTTGCATTTGATAGAAGATTCAGTTTAATTTATCAGCACAATTTGTCAAGTACGGCCTACATCTCTGAGAATCTAGGCACTTTCAGTTTTGCTTCGCAGGCTAGGTATTCTGTCTGTACCACACCGAGTGTTACAATTCGATCCCGTCCATTACTCAAGGGTTACGATTCGTTTGAAACCATGGCTATTTAAGATGATCGAACACTTAATGAGGACATATAACTTAGTCAAACAGAAACAAGTCAAATATCGATTTAAGCAAGGTATTCTGACGGTAAATCACTCTGATTGTTTGTTGATTTTTTTTCAGTCATAATGCACTGCATCCACATGTATAATCGGCTTTCGTAGAAAACGGTTGATTGTGGCTTAAAAAGCATTAACAAACTCAGTACTTCAAAATATTCTTGCTAGTTTCTTTAGAGTATCATATTGACCAAAACACTGTGTATCGTTATATTTAAATCTTTTGAAACCAAGAAAGATAAAATGTGCATTTGTTGTGAGATCTCAGCTATCCCATTAATCTTAGCTTCGCGGTCTTTAGAACATGTCCCTTTTTAGAATAGAGCTAAATAGTCTGAGTCATGCATCTCGTCTTTGTAAGGAAAAGCTCTTAATATTTCTCATAAAGAAATGTTGTCGGACTAATAATAGGAAGTAAAATGATGCGTGTTGTTTTTATACAAGATTTAGCGATCGATTTTCTTTAATTATCCTTCTATGACTTCAGCTCTTGTTACTTTTACAACATGTAAACCATAACTCCCTTTGTCAGGTTTGAGACATAAAAACCCACTGTAGAGCTGTCACATATACCCCCAGGTTTTATATTAGAAATGCAAATCATATTTATTTACAATGGTTTCTGTATTGTCTGTATCATGTGTATACTGGCGCTAATATATCAGCTATTGATTTTTGTGATGGCTGTATATTTCATGCAAATTATTGGGTTCAATCACAGTTGTGCTAAACAAAAGAACACTATCATCAGATTCTAAAATAACAATTGTGTTAATATAAAACTCGTAGATACCAAGGTACATGTATATCTTCAGGATGTCCAAGATACAATATGCAATTCATGTGAATATTGGACAAATACGTATCGCTGGAAATCAAGAGGTGTGATCAGGTGCCATGGAGTATTGGCCTAATTACAAACCAACTTGTGATCCACGCACAATGTATACTGAGAAATGACATGTTTGTATATTGGTTGTATCTGATTGTAAATAATGACGAAAACCATTGCTGGTTTGAAGAAATCTTCAGAAACATTATATATGTAATATTGTTTTCTTTTCAGAAAAATCCAGAAGTTTACAAATAACTTTATAGTCAACATGATAAAATAAAAGTTGATCTGGAGTATTGAGTATATTAAGTTACTTTGGTCCCAGATCGGGTTTCAAATTGCAACCTGTACCTTTTTAATACACTGGAATTGGTTTCACCAGGACTCGGACTGAGTGCTAATTCACAGACTGTAGGCATGATGTTTGTAGCGCCATCACATATTATTTATTTTCGCTTATATGTATGACTATTTGTGGTTTTATTTACGTTTTCATTTCTTTCTTTCTTTTTTTATTTTAGTTTATTGTATCTTAATTTTTTTTGGGGGAGGGGGGTAGGCTAATTACTTAACGAGTTAAATATACATACATCGGTCACATAACGGCCACAAAATGAAACTGTATAAGGGGTCACAAGGGACCAGAAAATATTACCTTTATGTGCAGGTGACCCTTATACACAGGTTCAATTTAGTTGAATATGCAGTCAAGGGACTTGAAAAAACTGGCCTTTATAAAAGGTAATCCTTATATAGAGGTTCGAGCAGGTTTTACTATATAGAGCTAATGACCTTCCTTCTGTATCAGATAAACGTTTATTAAAAAGGATGGGCCCGGAGGATAAGATGTTTACATCAAGTATCAATCAACATCTAATGAAAAATAACATACCCAATGCTCAGAGCGTGAAAATTATAGCGCGTTAAACGAAAGGTAAACGTTTATAACATGCCTGTCCGCGGGGCACACTGGAACACTAATTGCTGATATATACGGGGTAGGCGGTTGACTTACAATAACACTAGTGTTTAGGTGTCCTGTACCCGACCGAACACCCGTATCATTTTCATGTGATCCTGTGTTAAAATACACAGTACATGGTGATTTCGCCGTCAATGTTGCATTAAATCCAATTATTCGTTGACCTTTAAGACCTTAAATATAGGGTTTCATGGCAGGAATTGGCCACCGTTGACATTTGTTATCGGTGTATAGTTTACGTGCACTGGGTGGTTTATTTGTAATCCTTTTTACGATAACGACGGTTACAACAATTGTTGCTCTGTAATTTACAAAGGCTAAATTTTGTTCTCCCTTTCTTTCGAGAAAACAGTCGGATATTATTTCATTTGTCGCGTAGACTTCGGTAAATTTAGCATACCAGTCACGTAGCTATAATAGTATCATGATATATCATTTTGTATAACAACCCCCACCCAAAAAAAATAGGAACATGCCACATTTCCTAAAGTTTTAGGATCCAGTTATCAAAGTTTGGGAACCAATAGCTGTTCTTTCAGAATCCTCTGACCCCGGTGTAAATAAATCCTGAAATATCAGTTTTGTGAAGTTTCCGGGACCCCGCAACCTTTGACCAGTTTAGGGATCCAATTCGGCATCAGGTCCCAGTATTTATAAAAACATCCCAATTATTTCGACCTAACTGTGTTATCGTGTACTAATTCTCAGTGAAATTAATTTGTAGTTCTATCCACTGAAGTATAGACCTGCTATCCATCTCCATATTGTGCAGTAAAGGCCTATATACATAATATCCCCATTTAGACGCAACTACTTTTTACTTACTTTAAGTGACGAGTGGTACAAAAATGACGAAAACATGCACATTCATGTCCTTTCCAAATATCACGTACGTCTAAGTAAGGATGCGTCTTATCATCGGACATGCAGGGTGCTAATATGATGGTTAGTACATGTAAGTATTAACCATTCATACATGTATATTGTCACATCATCGGGGTGGGTATTCAGATCAGCTACTAAATGGTAACACACAGTTGTTATCATATGCGATTCTGTATAGAATACTGTATACCCGGACATTTTCGCCTCTGGATCTTTCTAAGGCGAAAATTGTGAAAAATAAACGGCAGCGAAAATTTCCAAGCACACACTATACCATCTATGAAATTTGAATTAAATATTTGCTTTTATTATGCACATTCAAGAAATGTGACCAGCGATTTTTCAAGAATTTCAAGAATACAACAGACTCCTCGGGATTCTCTCAACTTAACTGGACCCGATAACAGAACACAGGCACAATCACAAAACTTTGATAAATATTCATTTTTTTTTATTATCGATATTATATTTTAAAAAGCAACTCTTTGTTACACAAAAGTTGACTATTACATTTTTGCGATATTCATCCGCTGTCTTATTTATAAATAAAATATTGCGTTGATACATAATATTGAATAATTCACTTGAATAAACTTTGGTAGAAAATCGGGAAAACTGATGAACCTCTCAGCAATGTTTTTGGCAAATACATAACTCTCTCTCTCTCTCTAACTCTCTCTCTCTCAACATGACAATAAAGACCAAACAATTACCCTGGATTAGCAGGCATTGGCCAGCATTGTTGATTTATATCTGGAGTAAAGATTTCATATTAAATGATAATTTGACAAACAAAAATATTTGTTCCATTCGGTACCATTTCATTTTACCATTATTTATATCACAGCACCATATCTGTAGTTTATTCTGCAAACCTTGTACTTTTTCCTGTCTAACGTAAGATAAAGATAATGGGATAGTGCTGAGACGTACAAATGTATTATAACACGTGTTATATACGTCTCCGGATAGTGACACTAATAGGGAAAGGTAATCTTAGGTAGACGTTCCTTATGACAACCAGACCCATTTAAAAATACTTGGGACTATTTCATTTTTTAAACATGTATTTCATTAAATCTTTATTATTTATATTTCGGTAAATCATTCTTTTTTCATATACGATATATATTACATATATGTTTCGGTGGGTTGCCATAAGGAACTCTCAGTTTCTAAACTGGCTTATATATAAACACAGTGCTGTATATATATATATATTTCGGAATAAATTTTTTACACGATTATAAAGATGTTTCGGTGGGTTGCCATAAGGAACTCTCAGTTTCTAAACTGGCTTGAACCCCAGTACTGTACAAGTGACACTTAAAGGGCCCATACGGTTCAAAATCCATCTAGAATTACATGGACACTTAAACATACGTTCTGTTTTATCCTCTGTTAAACATAAACAAGTGACAATGTTAAATGTTACGCATGATTACACGGATTCCTTTGTCCCACATTCTTAAAAACCAAATACTAACAAACTTTATACACGTTTATACAAACTTTAACATTCATTTATAACAAGCCGGGGAAATAAATACATGCATGATATAGCCGTTTCTTTTTGATATACCAAATATTTAAGTGTAAGTTACATGTTCTGTAGATATATAGTTTTATTACATAAAATATGCATGCAACAATATATTTCCATATAAAATAAGTGTCTCGAAAAATATTTGAATTAACACATTGCCGACACCTATGTCCCCCAGCGTTTAACACCATTACGAGAACAGGCTTGCCGATTGTCCGTGAACAGAGCGGGACATTCCATGATCTTATGATAACATTTGAATAATGAACAAAACATCCCTGCATAGACAGCGCATTTGTTTTCTCGTTTAGACATGATTTTTTTTCTGCCAAATACAAAATGATTATCTAATTTTAGAGATATTCCAAAAAGATTGTCAACCATGATGTCCATGAAAAGAACAAATAAAATAAGAGAAAAAAATAAGGTGAAGGCTTATCCATCCGATTATCTCCCCTTTTGTATGATTAACTCCCTTTAAAGCTGATGCATTGCTGTTGAAAGTCATTAAATATTTATGTTTTATTTCAAAATTTGTGTAAAATTAATGATTCCATTGCAATTCTTAAATGATATTTTTATCCCTTCGTGGGCCACAATACAGATTTATTCTTTGATGGTAATATGCTAGAACTGTAAAAATATGAAAAGGGACATAATAGTTTTATATAGGGCCGTAACATCATTTCCCTTTGTTTACATTTATATTACACCCATGCATGTATAATACATGTCATGACAAACAGAAAATTGTCTCACTTTTCAGTTGGCCCACACCAGCTATCCTGTTAATTTTTACTGTTTGATTTACAACCAGGGGTGTATCAGCAAATTATAACATAATTTCCCTTTTTCGGTATACTCCCCTGGTAAAATTATTCACCTACAAATGTCCCATAACCACGGGTAACAGACTTCAATGCATTTGCTATCCCTACCCTGAAAATGTTACATACATAATTTTGAAAAGGAATTTTTAGATTTAAATAAAATTAATTAGACAGTTTTACAATAAGTTGAAAGTTTTCATAAGTTTACAAATACAGTCACACTGTGGTACAGTGCTTTTATCATACTAATACTCTAGAAATCTTTGAACGCCCTCTTGTTAAACATAAATAGACTGGTTGAAGACTACATCTAGATTAACATTTTACAAGTATATGCATTTTAATATGTGTTTAATTATGGGATCGTTTTAAATAGTTGCACACTTACACTTTTTAAACATACAATTCTGGTACCATTGACATTCCATATTCACCAGGGCACGCATTTCGCATTTAAATGTATAATTGATGCGGCATATTATGAACAGCATGGAAGATAAGGATAATAAGTAGTCATACAATATGAACTAGGAACATATTTGTCATAATTAAGCGGTTGTATTCCCTGTTATCATTATGATTTACAACCATTTAAAATTAAATAGGTTGACCTGATTTTCATTTGAGCGAATCTTGTGGATATAATTAAACTGACGGCATTCGCGTCTTTTGCTTTGACGTATTATTTGAACTGTTAAACTTGCTGTACAGACAGATTCCATATAAGTAGCGTATTTCAAAAATCATGGAAAATGGCAAGAAAATGTGAGGACTTGTAAATAAAAACAAAAATAAGATGACATTTTCTATGATTCAGTGATTTGAGTGGTATGCTCTTTTCTATTGATTAAGACGATTAAGACCAGTCTATTATGGTATGTAGGGTTGAAGGGTTATTTAGGGTCCTTAGTTGAAACTTATGCTGATTATTTCAGTAAGTATGCTTGTTTCTGATTGACGGTGCAACCCCCCCCCCAACCAGGTACATGATACGAATAGTGAACAAATTGTCTTCCTGCATCACTGAAAATTGGCTGACATCGTATTACCGAAAATTTGTTGAGTCTGGGGTAAAACTACAATAAATCCAATGAAATCGTGACCATGAATATAAAATAAGGAAATTAATTAAAGTAATAAATCATTTTGATGCTCGAGCATAATACAATTTTGTACGTTATCAGCCAATTGTGATGTGGTGTAACAGTTTATACAAGGGTGTATTTTACGAGAATTCAAGCGATATGTACATGTAATGAAAATGTTTTCACTGTTCAAAATGAGTATAACATGTTCCCCTCTTTGGTAAAAGCCCTGATAAATCAAAAAGTGGGAACATCAGTATATCTATGTAAACTTGGCTAACATATGCATGTACTACATGTGATAAGATATTACGAGGAAATACAGCTGTTACAACTTACATGTACGTGTATAGTTTTACATAGTAGATGTCCATATAATGAAGTTTTACTGACAGATACATACGATTTTGGCCTATTTGATCAAACTTTTAAACATTTGATATAATCATGTTTATAATATAGACTACAGGTATGTAGACAATAATGTAATAGTTCTCATGGGAACAAATGTAAAGAAAATATTTAAACAGTCAACGTCGGTGTTTATCCATTCTCCCATTGTGGTCCCGACATTAACAAAATAAAACCCAACCTAAATACAAATACAAACAAAATGTAAATAACGCACGAAACACTTCCGTAAAATAAAAATTTCATAGGTTGACCTGATTTTCATTTGAGCGAATCTTCTGTAAATTTAAATTTACTCGACATGCGATTAAGTTTGTCGGCATTATTCATGCTCATAGTCAAATTGTACAGCTTAGGAGTTTTTTTTATCTTTTCAAGTCCGTAAATTTTAACAATTTCGGATTTAGAGTCCATAAAAAAATTATAAAAATCACAAACAGTCCGTTTACTTTTTCTCGCCTGCAGATATATAAAACATGAAGTAATTTTCTAGAGCGATAAAAATAAGCTTTTCTTGTTACACGTAAAATGTCAATATTAATGTTTATTTGAAGAGGGAACCCCAAAGGTGAACTAGGTAAAATATGTCACGTCAAAGAAATAGGTATGCGTTATACGGAAGATTAGACCTTAAAAGAAGAAAATCTACCTGTGATTTAGGTTTCCTTTCTAAACACAGCTAGATTAGGATTGACAAATACATCTGCTACTTTTTTGTTTCTTTTAATTTGCACTCGGGTGATTCGTCATGTTAATCCATACGGGGTATAATGGAGTTTCGGAAATGAAGTCACGTACCGAACCTAACATTGAAAAACATTTACTTTATGAGTCATAGACTACTCATACTATCACAGGAGGAGTGTATTTATCATTTCAATTCTGTTTTTAGAGGTATGTAGAGACGTACCACCTATACATTTTTAAAGTTTGACTTGAGGGCCATTGACTACGTACTTCTACAAGCTGATACAACCGTCATTTGGTAACTGTTTTAATTGAAAATATAGACATGATGTAACCTGACCATGGTAGTAATTTGCTCACTTTAAAATGTTCATTTCTAATGTTAGAAATTGACACAACTAATAAAATCTTATTTGTTTGCGCCGGAACTGTTTTCGAACTACAGCACATTAAAATAAACTTTATACCTGATGTAAAGTTCGAACCATTTTAAGATGAAAGAGACAGATTTAAATAAAAGTAATGATGTTCTTTAGTCGAGTTATGTCCCTTTGTTCAACTCCCGTGAATACAGCAAGAAATAAGGAGCTTAAATATATCTATAAATGCGTTTTATTTCTCTCTAGAACTTGACGAAATGGGAACAAATCATATAATCGGCGATATATAATGATTTTCAATCTGTGTCTTAATATTAAAAGATGATGAAATACAAGTAACTGATCGCAGTTTGCCCTAGAGTTTACTCCCTTAACATTACTGTTTTATATATATATATATATATATACATACGACTCAGAATAAAAGCCTGCGCGTAATTGTGTGTTGGGGAAGAAGGAGCGGGTGTTGTCAGCGTGTGTATCGAGATGTTTATATGTTTACATACAGAAATACATATCATTATAAAACTTGATTAATCTGAGTTGTATCAATAAAAACAATAAACCACACAAGTGTCACCGAGATTTGAACGTTGAACAGGGTCCATGATCACGAAGCAATCTTAGATATAAGTCAAAATTTCAGTCTTCAATAAAATGCTTGATTAGCAAATTTTAAAATCTAGACTCTTTAGAAATTTAAGTTGTTAAAATGAAAAAAGTCTAATACTAGAATAAAAACACCAAGGAAATCTCATTGGCTCAGGATATCCTAATTTTAACGCAAGTCTAAGTTCGCTTCGTAATACTGGGACCAGAAATATTAATATTTTGCGCAGCAGCATGCCACACGTTGACAGTCTTCAGGTGGACACTTCTGTCTTTTAGGCCTCACAATCTATCTCGTATTGTTCCGCTAACTCGTCTGGTGGTCTAAGTTCCACTTGGAAATTATGCGCTTTTCCCTGCGAACTAAGATTGTGTTTGTAAACATTAAAACTTGCTCCTAATGACAACGCCATTTTGCGACAGTTTAAAGTAGAATCTACAAGAAAGGCATAACACTCGGTTTCTTTTGTCCGCGAGGAAAGCTCCTTAACCACAATAAAAGTGAACACACGCCAATATTTCATATCCTGAACACCATAGGAAATAAAATCAATTGGAATTAATCCATAGGTAACTTCATCTTTAACTTTGTTGTTTTTATGTTCCCGGATATCAATACCTTTCCCGGAAAACACCAAATAAGTGAATGGAACTTCAACGGTCTCATTCGCACTTAATTTTTCCTTGACTTCTTTCACCATTTCGTCTACTGGTTGTCTGACCGTATGCAATCCGAACAAACCTTTGACAGTACGTTTTCCTAAATATTTTGCTTCAAAAACTTGCGGGAGCTTATCAATCCTTACGACAGAAAACTTTGAAACTGTTTTTGAAGGCTCTTTAGATTTTTGTTTATCAAACTTTGTCAACTTTTTTAATCTCGAAAGGACCGAGCCCGATTTTTTGGAATCTTTCTTGGCAATGGCACCTTTAGATTTCTCTTTAGAAGAACTTTTGGTCGAGTTACTTCCTTCTGAATTTGTTTCACTTTTCGTGTCGTCTGCTTTTTCAGAAGCAGACGATTCCGCACCAATAGATTGTGTTTCCGGTGTATCGGTGTCCTCTCCATTGTGTGGAATTTCAGACATGTCTAAATCGGCAGCTATCGCTATGTTATCCAGCCTTCCGATGGCATCTTCGAAATCATTCTCAATACCTTCCGTAATAATTTCTTCTCCGTTCTCCGTTACTGAACTGTCGTCAATGTTCTGTTGTATTTCCGACATTTTAATCAGAAAAGCTAATATAGTTCCACGTCCAGACAGCACTTGGTAACGAGTTAACACTAACACGACTGATAAATTGTTGATTGCTGTACACTTTGAGCGACTGTAAACGTAAATACCTTCATTTACACGTCCAGCTCATGTCCAAGTTTATCTGGAAAACACTTATAAACGTTTCAAATTTCACATATTCACTAAGACCTGATAGTAAGACGTGGGTGATACAAAATATCTACGTTCTGATATCACTTTACGTGTATACCTGTTCCGTGCGCAGGTAAGGAATAACAAAAGTATTGATTTGTGTACGATGTTCCGGTACAGCGACTCGGAATTTCATTTAAAACCCATTCATACTAGCTGTTTAAGGCGGTGACTTATCTCCCCATTATGATTTTTGTGTAGTTCAAATTCTTTTGGACGACGTAAAGGCGAGTAATAAAGATAAGTAAAATTATGAATGGGGCCACGTTGGGGGTTTAATAATACTATCAGGGTAATCAGGATTGCCACTTCATGTTTGGTTTTCGCCTAGACAGGTGTCCCTCGTTTGTGTTAACTAATAACATAATTGTCAACAATTACTAATTCATTGACAATGTCAGTTTCAAGTATGGTAATAATATATATTATAATTAATGAGATAAAAATAATCAAACACAGGCGTAGATATAGAGTGATAAATTACAGAAATAGAGGAAAATTAAAACAAATTAGCGAATATTGAAATTGACAAGTATAAACAACCGGTATAACCGCATAAAAGATTCGTTTACTTGCGAAAATTGAGAAGTTAATACAACTAAATAACAATAATAAAAAAAAAACAACATTCAACAGGTTAACGAATTGCTGAAAAAATAGAAGGAAAATAAAAGAAAAAAAACAAGACCCCAAGATCCACCACAAAATATTGTAATTCCCTCCACGATAAATCACCAACAATATTAATCAGTTTGCGCATATGCATAAGTGTGCATAAGCATTGCAATTATACAGAGGAAGATTCTTTAAAACGATATTTGGTTGCTATTCCATTTAGTGACAATCCGAGACGACATTCAGTCATAGTCGTATGGTTCCACGATATCTAGTGACGATCCCACGGTATCTACCGGCAACTTCAACTCTAATGACAATTTTACGACATCAAGTGACGATCCCACTACATCTCGTGGCAACCCCACTATATCTAGTGATGTTCCCACGACATCTAGTGACAAGACAATCCCACGATATCTAGTAACAATCACACTACATCTAGTGACAATATCCCACTACATCATGTCATTTAGTGACAATCACACAGCATTTAGTGACAATCCCATGAGATCTAGTGACAATCCCACAACATTTAGTGACAATCCCACGATATCTAGTGACAAGCCCACTACATCTAGTGACAATCCCACAATGTCTAGTGACAATCCCACTACATTAAGAGACAAGTTCACGACATGTAGTGAAAATCACACTATATCTCGTGACAATCCAAATCCACGAGGTAAGGGTAAGTTCAATTTATATCGACCCTCTTCAATCAAAAGAAAATGTGCGGACATTCTGAATTTTGCCAAAATACAACTATGAGAGCCGATTAATGGTTTTCTGAGATTGTATTGCAACATAGGTATCAGGTAAGCACATATACAAACGGCATTTTGAAGATTCTTGGAAATAACTAGTTTGCATATTTTGAATAAAAATGTCAGTCAATCGAGCTAAACAGATATGCATGCAAGCTTTACGGTTTGGAACAAATCGTTGTAACCATACATAACCCAGACCTATACTAGACAACACATTTATGACATGACTCAACCAGTTAGCATTAGTATCCAATTTATTAAACACATAATCATAAATTGATCTAGGAATACGATTTTAAATACTAGTATCTAAAGTTTTGTCCAGTATTTCAGAACAGAAAATTTTCGACATATACTCAATGGACATAAATGAGATATAACATATGATTTGGCACATTTCCTTTGATCGTTAAAAAAACGTTTACAAAAATCTGTATGCATCTTCAAAATCCCATACCTCACTTCTATAATTAAGAACAATTTTAACATACGTGTCAAACATATATAATTTTGTTTCAATATTAAAGTAATTAAATTAAACTATAAATTTTCTATAAATTCAATGCAACATTTCTATTACATTTTCGACCATGTTGGGCGTACACATTATAACCTATTGCAATCATATAACAAAGTTAAACCAAGATCAGAAAAACGACTTCAATAGGTACGTTATTGTAATTATACCAAATCAAATTTTGGTTCAATCTAACACCATTACGAAAAAGTACATTTTGTACATTAAGGCAATGTCCCAATCTTCACAATAATTACGTTACGTTTTCAACATTTCTTGCAGACCATCGACTGATTCTGAAATAATACAGTGTTGTTTGCGTATATCAATAAGAATAATGAAATGTTCCTTAATTCAATAGAACCATGGTTGTCTACAAATCTATATTCGAAATCGTTGTTATATATTGAGAAGAAAAAGGGAGACACATTTTCCCATGTTGGGTATATTTCAATAGCTGCGTTTATGCTATTTATATAGCTGAAATGAAGGCTTATACATTGTTATATCAAACCTCTTTTTTCCGAAATATAAATCTGTTTTCCAAATCGTTTATATATAATGCAAAGAGGCAGGGAGATAATCCCTCACCCTGCAACAATCCCTTTGACGTCTCCAAAACAGTTGAAGATTCCAACTTGTATTTTAAACAACAACTTTTATCATCATATAAAGATCTCAAAATAATTATCATCCTACCATTAACCCCCGATCTGGCAAGTTTAATGAATAGTATATTCCTATTTACACTACCAAAAGCTTTGAAATGATCAACAAAACAACAATAAAATTTTGTTTCTTTTGGTTAAAGTTTTATCAATAATTCTATGCAACGCAAACACTACATCAACAGTACTAGAACTAACAAAAACCAAACTGTGCGTAAGAAATAACACTGTATTTGTCTGACCATTCTAAAAGTCTGTTGTTCAAAATTGACGTAAAACGTTTCGACAGAAAACTAACAAGTGTAATACCCCAATAATTATTCGAGTCGTTCTTATCACCCTTTTTGTGTAAAGGGATAATAACGCCTTTTGATGAAGCTTCTGGAAAACACCCTTTTTAAATGTAAGAACTCTGTTGAATGATAATTAAAACAGGTATTGTGTCTCACGGTTAGCATGTGTCGTCAAGGAAACCTCTTTCTATTGGCATGCGTCCAGAGCACAGGTTAAAATTTTGTCATTTCACCTGTAGTCCTGTCTATGTCCGTCCCCGTTTAGTTGCAACATTCCTGCAGGACGAAAGACAAGCAAAATGATAAAAAAGAAAACAAAACAGTTACTGTTTAAGAGTCTATCTATCGCTTTTACAATTGGTCTATTCATTGTGTGAAAAATCTATGGATACCCATAAAAGCTTTGAAAAGAATTTCAGACAATCACATTCCATCTTTATCTTATATAGGAACATCTAATACAATAGATAAACAATACACTTAATTAATTACAGGAAATAATAACTATAGTATATATATAAAAAAAAAAAAAAAAAAAAAAAAAAGACAAAAAAAAAAAAAAAAAAAAAAGACAACAACAAAAAACAAAACCAAAAAACAAACAAACGAAAAAACAAACAACAACAATCAAACCAATATTTCGAGTTTTTCTACTTTTACTACTTGTACTTGATTTACAATAACTACTACGAGTTAGATACAGGCATTACAATATTATATCCCTATATATTTTGAGAAAATAAGGTCAGGTCTAGTGTGGTATGCATAAGTGTTATACAAAAAGTAAAGTCGAATTGAATAACCGCCAAACTGGGTTTCTCAAGAAATTTTTACAAAATATATAGGAATTTAAGAATGTTTATATCTCTGTGTTGTTACTGTCTAAGTACTAGTAGTTACAAATGAAAGAAAATATTTTGAAAAAAAAAACTGCTAATGCCCCTTTAATTTCATATAAGTGAACCCAGGGTTACATATCTTATGGTACACATAAGGATTGCTTTTCATTTTTGGAAAAAAAACATGGAATGTACATGCAATGACTCATGGAAAAAATCCTATGTGCAGCGCGATATTACCATTATCTGTGAAACTGTAGTCAGCTGGATACGAAATTCATTCTATATAATTGACTTTGGGGGGTCATAGGACGTGACAACGGAACAACTGTATGTCCAGCATTAAATATACAACGCAAAAGGTCTGTATACTTGCAATGAAGGAAATAACAGTCAGTATGTAAATATATACATGTATTTCACAGGATTATTAAATCATAAAAATATAACATGTCAAGAGTATGAATTATTTCTATATCTAAAAGGAAGTGATAATTTTCAAGATTGTAAAGCTGTTAAGTGTTTGTGGAGTTTTGTAGTTGAATTATTGGTCTGAAGAAAAGTGTCTTCTATAATAGTAGGACTTTGGGTATTTAATTCTCAAATCTGAATGAGTTGGATATTTAGGAATACAAGGAAACTCATCCTCGATTTCTGATCTACAAAGTGGACATGTCCGTCTCTCAAGGGTGTATTTATAACATGACCCACTTAAAATATATACTGTTCTACTACATTGATTACAAACGTTAATGTAATGATCACCACTTTGCATTTTGATTTGTAGCTCGCCTGAGCCGAAGGCTCAAGTTAGCTATTGTGATCACTCCCCGTCCGGCATCCGTCGTCCGGCGTTCGGCGTCCGGCGTTCGTCCGTAAACTTTTCATATTTTCAACTGAAGGAATTTTAACAAAACTTAAGATCCTTTACGAAATTTGTAGTTTTCAGGCAGATTGGCCCAGGGTGGATCCAGGGCGGGGCAGAATAGGCCCCAAAAGACACCCTTTTTAAAAATCTTCTTCTCCAGAATCATTACATGAATTGAAAAACGGATTGTTTCTGAGTGATCTACATGGATGTATGATTCAAGTTTGTATTTTTCATAAAAATTGGAATATTAATTGTTGACGCGTTTTTGATTTTTTTTTCAGACTTTGTTATTTTCATTCATTTTTGCATGATTTCCTTAATTATCTCCCCTTGCATTCACTTTGATGCATTCATTTAATGTGCTTTACTTGTAATTAGCTGAAGAAATGTTTTTGTGCAAGAATTTTACCGAAATTTAATTTCTAGTTATTTTTGAATTTCTTAAAACAGCAATATTTATGTTTCTTGGCTAGATCAGCCTACATGTACATATTCTTCTTGGTCTTCTTTCTACATTTGTAGACGGTTCTCAGGTTAGCGATTGAGGCCCTCTTGGGCCTCTTGATTTTTAAATTTTGAATTGTGTTTTACGCCACACTCAACAATTTTTCAGTTATATGATGGCGTTCAGACTTTAATGGTGGATTTTAACCCGACTACAACTTACCCGGGAAGAGACCACCGGCCTTCTGTAATTAAACTGGCGAACGTTCTCACAAAACCAGCGGGACTCGAACCTGCGCTGACAGGAAGTGAGAGATTTCACGATTTAAAGCGAGATGCTCTAACCACTCGAGCACGGAGACCACTATCACTTGCAGTGTGGTGATATGCAATAACGATAGCAATAGGAATTGTTCATTTATTGTAAAAAAAGTGTTTTAAAAAAAACACTTCTTAGAACAAAACAAAATTATAAAATATTTTTCTTTATCCAACTCTCATTTGGAAAAGAACATTCTTAATATGCGTGAGATAAAAATACATGAATGTATACTTCGTTGAATTCAATTTATAATTTCAATATAGAATTCAATTGTACAAGCGGTATGTATATATTAATATAAATATTTCATGTTAAATCAGTTATGGTTTACAAATCAACTGAATGCAATTTCGTGTATTAAATATCGACTGATTTTCTATCTAAATATAGATTAATAGCCACAATCTATACATGAGAAAGTCCACCTCACCTCTTTCTAAATATAGATTCTATAATCTATATATGGGAAAGTCCACCTCACCTCTTTCTAAATATAGATTCTATAATCTATACATGAGAAATTCCACCTCACCTCTTTCTAAATATAGATTCTATAATCTATACATGGGGAAAGTCCACCTCACCTCTTTCTAAATATAGATTCTATAATCTATACATGAGAAAGTCCACCTCACCTCTTTCTAAATATAGATTCTATAATCTATACATGAGATAGTCCACCTCACCTCTTTCTAAATATAGATTCTATAATCTATACATGAGAAAGTCCACCGCACCTCTTTCTAAATATAGATTCTATAATCTATACATGAGAATGTCCACATGAAATATAGAATAAAGTCCACCTCACCTCTTTCTAAATATAGATTCTATAATCTATACATGAGAAAGTCCACCTCACCTCTTTCTAAATATAGATTCTATAATCTATACATGAGAATGTCCAACTCACCTCTTTCTAAATATAGATTCTATAATCTATACATGAGAAAGTCCACCTCACCTCTTTCTAAATGTAGATTCTATAATCCATACATGAGAAAGTCCACCTCACAAAATTATTTGATTTTAATTTTAGACAACAGAAATGCATCACTCCTACAGTGCTAGTGAAGGAAAATAATGGCAGTGTAAGCTTATAAAACTTGATATATGGTCATATTCATCTTCCCAAGTCAAGGTTTTCCTATCCACTCCGTTACTCACACACCGTGGCCTGTATATTGTGACTTCGCCGCGTCCATCGGCTGCGGGTACCACTTCATGAACCAATCAGAACGCGTCTAACAATACATCACGCATCTAAGGTCTACCTTCCAAAAATAGGTTGTACAGGTAAAACAAAAGTACTAGAGATTCAGTAATGCATGGAGTCCGTGCAAGGCAATTATGTTTTACCTGTACAACCTATTTTTGGTATCGTTTTGGTTTTTGACTCTACCTTTACCACTTTACCTTGGTACACCTATACCTTGGTATACCTATACGTAAACACAGAATAACGGCGAGGGGTCAGGCTATGCCACGAGTCTTTTCACTGGTTAATGTCAGGGGTCAGTGTCGGGTCAATCTAAATGAAATTTTAAATCGGCGCTTGATGTCGCCACTAGTGACAGCCAAATATGAAATGAAATCTGTCAAGGTGTTTGAGGAACGACGTGGATCAGAAATCATTGACTTTGGAAGATGGGCCATACTAGTAGGAGATACACAATATTAGTGAAAGGTTATAGAACTGGATATATGGTAATACTAGAGGAGGTACGCAATATTACTGCAAGCCTATATAACTTGATATACGGTAAAACTAGAGGAGGTACGCAATGCTAATGCAAGGTTATAGCAATACTAGCGGAGGTACGCAATATGAATGTAAGCTTACAGAACTTGATATGTGGCAAAACTACAGGATTTTGACTTGATTTTGGATAGTGTTTTACTCCACACTCAATAGGTTTTAGTTATAATATAATTCATATGGTTTTTAATGGTGGTTGAGAGACCCCGGTGACAATGTGCCCGGGAAGAGACTGGTTCAAAGCGCGATGCTCAAACCACACAGTCACGGAGGTCCCGATACTAAAGGTACAGCAAGCTTTTTGAACTATGGATGTATGTAATGATAACCACAGGCATCATCAATGGTTACATTAACTTAGAAGTGTGACAGTGTAATGCTATTAGCGTTAAATATAACGTTGATCATATCACATTGTCTTATACCTGTCAGTATGTAATTTGTACTTAAAGGAATGACACAGTGACAATTACAAGTTTCTACCTACAGTTAATCTTAATAGATGTGTTAAATGATCCATATCTAGTGGAACCCAATGAATCTGAAGGATAAGTATCCGTAAACATATCCAGGGTGATCTAGAACAATATAATTTTAAGAGTACAGATACTGAAGATGAAAATATAAAAATCACAGATACTAAAGTATTAATCTTCAGGATGTCCAGGAACAATATGCATATCTGGTGAATATTGGCCAAACACGGATCTTTGCAAATCTAGACGTGGGATCAGGTGCCACGGAGATGTAAGCATCCTCTGTTGACCGGTCGTACCCGCCCTTTGCCTGCAGTAAAATTCATATGAAATGAGTGATGAATAAATCCTCGTCACAATTAGTATAGACGACTCAACAACCGCTAGGACCTCCAAAATACAATATAAGAATATAATAAACATTGGTAAAAAGAGACATCTAGGACATCCGTAGATGAGATCAGATGCCATGGAAGAGTATCCCGTCAAGTCCCAATCAAAGCAAGTTTGGAATAAATCTTTGTCCGAATCTGTTTAAAGTACCAGTATTCAAAATCCACTATCAGACAAATAACCCAACATTTCTGTCTATGATACCTGATGATTGCAAACGAGGCCATTATATCGACCGTAAATTTTGCGAAATGATTATCTTAAACGCGATTTCCCACAACCTTGTGACAACTATTAGTGACCTAGCTATAAATTCCTCGCTCAAGATAACATGTTCGTGAACATCGGCACTTGTTTCTGTTGCTCACTTAAAAAACAACAACAACATTTTGATTCTAAATTGTATGAGTATTATATGTATCACAAACAAGTGCTATTTTAAAAACTGACAAAGTTTTCATATTAATGAAATGATGTTTAATGCGATAATTCCAGACATATGTTGAAGAAATTGATAAATAAAAGCAACAACTTGTAATATAGGGACCTCCATGACACTTGATCACATCTTTGTATTGTCCGAAAGTCCGTGTTTGTCCAATATTAGAGCAATATATTGGCGTAACTGGCTATTTCAAATAGGGTGGCCAAATGGGGGACGATATTTTATCTGGTTGGGCCACACATATGTATTTTTTCTTGTATTTAAATCAGGATAATTATATTAAATTGTATTCTATATAAGTATTATTTACCCATTTGTTTGAATGGGGGCTCAGAGGACCACATTTTCAAATTAGAGTCCAGTGGCCTCCTGCCCCCAGTGATTATACTTACATACTGCATACATACCTTGAAAATTTCGCCCCTGGATATTTTCGCCCTTTTACGACAGAAAACATATTCACCCCGTATTAAATTCGCCCTAAATCACTTTAGTCTAATAGATGGCATGACTTGTCATGTTTCAATTACATATACATGCCTTTAGCTTAAAATTTCGAATTCGTTTTAAATTCGCCCTTTCATCTACGGGCTAAAATTAAACGGGAGCGAAAATTTCCAGATGTACAATATTGTCTTCTTGACTTCCTCATGGTTGACAACATTGGTATTTGTGCTTTTATTTTGTTTGACGTATCGGCATACTTTAATAGGTAAGAAGTAAAAAAATAGCGAAATTGTCACGATTGTGTATACAGTTGTCAAGCCTGTTGCTGTATTTCCAGTACATCCCTGCTACACCAGTCATAAGTTGAAACAAAGCTGAACTATGTGACCCTTTCATCAATAGATTAGAGCTCCGATTGCAGTATCAGTTACGTGTCACATGAGTATCAGCGGTGTACTTCCGGATTCAAATCTTATGTGACACTTCATATTCTAATTTAAGATACAGATAGTCGACTTATCGTAATATTGTTTGTTTTGTTAGTGTTTTAAGTTCTCCCAATATTTGTTTACTTCTATGGAGAGTCACCAGCATATAGGACTTACAGATATGGATATACGCAGCCAGTGTTAATCGCTTTAAGTGCTATGCTACCTAATGCAGACGTAAACGTGATACAACAAGTTTATTGTGTAAATCACAATGAAACACTGGTGGATGCGGAATGATTCGACTGAATTAAACACCTGACTCCCAAATTCAATTTTCTTCATTTGTTTCCCTATTAATACACCATTTAATTTTTTAATTATTTAAAAGCTAAGATACCCATCTTTTTACAGTGGTTACTATTAGACTGATTTAGCTATGCATTAAGATTTATTATTTGGCCTTATATTATACCACTTTCCCTTTAGAAAATCTGCAGAAAATTGGTGTTCAATTATAACAAATCTCAGATACCAAAGTATAAATCAATAGAATGTCCAGGACATAGATACAAATCTGGTAAAAATGGACAAACACGGACCTCTGGAAACCAAAAGGTGGGATCAGGTGCCATGGAGGAGAAAGCATCCCCTGTCGACCGGTCACACCCGCCGTGAGTCCACATTTAAGTCCAATGAAATACGTGAAGAGTGAATCCTCGTCACAATTGGTACAGACGTCTCAACAACCGCCAACGAAAAGGCAACTCGACATTTCACTTTCATTTCACCGACCGTAAAATTTGCGGAACGTTGACATTAAACGCGGTTTTCGATATCCCTGTGCCAATAATTTGTCAGTGAGTAGTTTACCTCTGTATATAAAATCTTCATATGTTGTACACGCCCTTGCATATCGGATCATTTGTGAAATATAAACTCCATATGCGGGTGACTGAGGGATATTACTACCTAAATGTGGAAAATTTACGATGGGAAAGCCGAAATCGTCGCGTTTGTCGTATAGCTTAGTTGCTAATTTCCCGTCTGTGTCTATATTAAGTAAAATGTCTAATTGACAGAAACGATGGTCTTGTGCATTATAACTTTGGTATTATGTTTATACTATTTGTAACCACTAGGTCCGGTTGCCACTGCTGGTGGACCGTTTAAGTCCCCGAGTGTATAAATAAACTTAGTACCTGGTTTTTCGATACCAGCTGATAATCTTAAACTAAAGTAATATTTGACACTGATAAGACCATTTAATTTCTAAATTATTTAAAAGCTAGGATAGTCATATTTTTACAGTGGTTACTATTAGAGGGATTTAGCTATGCATTAAGATTTATTATTTGGCCTTATATTATACCACTTTCCCTTTAGAAAATCTATATAAAATTGGAGCTCCACTGACGTAGTCTAATTGACAGAAACGATCGCCTTGAGCATTATAACTTTGGTATTATGTTTATAATATTTTGAATATCCTCCACCAAGGTATATCTAGGATTCCCTTGAAAAGTGTGAACAGGCCAATCTAATTTCTGTTTACTATACCAAATACACACACACACACACACACACACACACACACACACACACACACACATATATATATATATATATATATATAAAACATAAGTGGATACAGGAAAATAAATATATTCTTTAAAAAAGTACCAAGGGAAAATAATTTTTGAAAGTATATTTTTCAATATCCGTATGATAAAGGTTTCAATAAATATTCTAATTATAGAAAAAAAAATCGCCATTTTCTCCCCAATATTGACAATTTACAAAAATATGTAAATACAAATTTCCAAAAAATATTTTTATAATCCTTAAGGTTTAATTATATGACATTATGAATGTGAAAATAATTTATCTACAGAAATTTAAGATATGGTCACCAAAACTCAACTATTGTGATGCGTTAGTCGCGTCGTGTTGGGTATATTTGTGGCACGACTAAAATTTGAAAAATAGATCAGTAAATACTGAAAATTAATCAGTTGATTTAATGTAAAAATTATTCTTATGACTTTTTAAATGAAAATTATTCCCTTAAAAGTGTCATTCTGGTAAATAGAGGCGTCATTAAGGAGATTACCAGGACCCGGTTGCACAACACATTGTTAAATCTAACCTACAGTTAGCCCATTGGTTTAATATTGATTAACTTCACGTTTTTAACAACCTGTTGTGTAACTGGATCCTGATCAGTAGTTTCTATTTATAACTTTACTTTTGGCATTGTATGATACCATTTCCTGTTTCGGACCCCAACATATTTTTAAAATCAAGCTCAACAAATGGTCGTCCTGATAATTTCTTTTTGTCCTTTTCCCCCATAACTATAACGTTGGTATAGACCCTTTCACATTAACTGCAGTCCTGTAACTTTGAGGGAATAAATGATACCGATACCCGCAAAAATATAGACGTCGTTACAGTAACTGATTGTTTCTTGACGTTATTTTCCGGGAATCTGTATCATTTATTCCCTCAAAGTTACAGGACCGCAGTCATCGTGAAAGGGTCTATTATGTTTATAATATTTATAACCACTAGGTCGTTACCACCGCTGGTGGACCGTTTGAGTCCCGAGGAGAGCCCAGTACCTGGTACTTCGGTACAAGCTGATTATTTTATACTTACGATATACGTGTATTTCAAATGGATAGCACTGTCTATTTTTAAACTCCTCTGAAACTCAAGAACTAATAATTTTACAGTGGTCACTTTTACACAGATTTGAAAATACAGTTGGCTTGTTTTTGGTCTTAGATGATACTAGGGCTGCCTCGATAAACCGATATACCATGTATTGTAATGCATTGTTTCACAATATGGATACCGCAATACAGCACAGTGTACCAGTATATCACCAAAAAATTAAAAATTAATATTTCTGTAAATTAAAACTCAACTTTCGATTGTTTTCATGAAAATATACACCGATTGACAAATAACTTTCATAACCGCAGTAGTCTTGATCAGATGAACGTTTGTAAGTGTACTAAAATACGGCACATTATAACTATAAGAACTTTACAACACCACATTATAACTATAAGAACTTTACAACACTGCGTTTCAACCGTAATGGTGGCAACCGCAGATCTGGAATTGATTCCTTACAAAAAAGCAAATAGCGTCACATAGGAATTTGGTTTTCGTTTCAACGTTGACGTAAAACACAAGAAGTAGTGTCAGGCATTGTTGTATGCAAAAGTTACAATCACTGATGCCATAATATGTAGTGGAATGGCAAATCTTATGTTGAACAATATTTGTTTTGTTGCAGTCCATTAGTAGAGTTTAAAATTAAATGTTTTGTTGTGTTCAAATTTCAAGTACATGTACTGACAGTAAGGACGATGTTCACTCATTCTGTTATATACACCAAGTACATGTACTTCAATAAAATGATCAAATATGGTTATAATATGGATAGCAATTAATTTTAAAAAGAACACTACTTGTTTTAATTACCTTACAGATGAGTAGTATATGTGGGACACTTGGACTCACCTTTTTCCAAGAAACGACACACACCCCTGATTTCCAGGAATTGCAGTTATATAGAGATGATGCTATATAACGTATTCACGGGGTCGCCGGGGGGTAACTGCCACACGATAGACCCGGCCGTTTTCAATGTTTTCCACCCGCCGCGATAGATGGGTCGCGCGCAGGTGTCCAATGACATAGTGTAAAAATTTTGAAAACGCGTTAAACAAGTTCACCCCAATTTAAAAACATGTCTAATCAATCTAATGAGCAGTTATTGGATCTACCGATCCCCCCCTCCCAATATATCCAACCGTTATTGGATCTACCGAGCCACCCCGAGATGTATATTTCGATGTCGTGGGATTCCGAGGTGAACTGGCGTAACAAAATCTTTTGGTTTAAGTACAACCGCGGTACCGGGAGAGCCGAGCCATGGGACCCCGCGGTGGAATGGCGTAACAAACACAACGGTGTTACCGAGATAGACAAAAAAGATTGGTTTGAGTACACCGGAGCTACCGGGAGAGACGAGCCGTGGGATCCTGCGGTGAACTGGCATTCCAAAATAGTTTGGTTTAAGTACAACGGCGTTACCGAGAGAGACGAGCCGTGGGATCCCGCGGTGAACTGGCTTGTCAAAGGATTTTGGGTTGAGTACAACCGCTATACCGGGAGAGACGAGCCGTGGGACCCTGCGGTGAACTGGCAGAACAAAACCTTTTGGTTTAAGTACAATCGCGATACCGGGAGAGATGAGCCGTGGGATCCCGCGGTGCCCTGGTGGAACAAAATAGTTTGGTTTAAGTACAACCGCGATACCGGGAGAGACGAGTCGTGGGATCCCGCGGTGAACTGGCTTGGCAAAAAAGATTGGTTTGAGTACAACCGCGATACCGGGAGAGACGAGCCGTGGGATCCCGCGGTGAACTGGCGTGACAAAAAAGTGTGGTTTAAGTACAACCGCTATACCGGGAGAGACGGGCCGTGGGATCCCGCGGTGGACTGGCTTGACAAACTCATTATGTAAAACTAATTTATATTTTACAAAAAAATACTAAAATTTATATTTTACAAAAAATATAAATTAAATGTCCAACGAACAGAGAAAAAGTTGTCGTCTATAAAATAGTCACGAGGGGTGGCGAAGAGCGTCTAAAAAATCTGTATTTAATCTATCGTCTGCCGAATGAAAATATATTTTTGTTATTGTTCCAAACGATACATGACGATCTGGCATCGACTCGTCGTCGTGTTCGAAAACGATAAAATCATCATCTTCTTCTTCGATCGAAAGATCATATTTTTCGATATGTACTATATCGAGTGTCATTTATATTTACAAAAAATATAATTTATTGCATAAACTTGTACCTCGTCGGTTGTTCTGTCCGCAAGATCAGCTTGGAGTGCTTGCGCTGCGACAGCTCGTGCTTGAGACGTCGCTTTTCCGCGTCGTCGGGGATGACGTCGTTCTCGTCCAGACATTCGTTGTAGCTAAACTTGTCTTTGGTGTAGAAGAGCGCGACCCACTTGACCTGCGTGCGAAGATCTTTTGACGCACTATTATATCTCTGTGTCAATATCCACACGGATTGGTTGGTGTGTCTTCCCGAAAACGCCAACATGGACAGGGCGTCCGCTTTCTTTTTTATCTGCCTCGTGGCCGAACAGTCGTCGATGATGTACACCGTGGGTGTCCCCTTGTATTTGTCGTAAAAGACTCGCAACAGGTCCTGCAATTTCTCCTCCCCCGTTTTCGACACGGGATTGACGATGACGACGCGCTTGTTTTTAGGATGTTTTATATCTTCGCCTATCCATTTTCTCGATTTGTACGCCTTGTTGAAATCGATCGATGGACACAGGATAACGATGTGATCGAAGAAATCTTTGTATTCGTCTTCCAACAGATCGAGGACAAACTCCGTCTTCCCGCAACCGGTGGCACCCACGATCATGGCGGAATGAGGCTGTTTAATGTACATTTTTTAATGACTTCATTTTTTTTAAGATATAACGCTCGCGAAACGGCCGTTCGACATGTTGATCTGTCCGTCTTTGACGACGAAAATGTAAACGTCAAAGGGATCGGTATCGATTTCGGGAGTTTTCTCGATTCGGACGTCGACGCCTTGGCTGATGTTTTGAAGCTTACGACCCGTGCCGTGGAGATTATTTTCGGGTGTCGTGCGTAAATCTAACCAGAGGGCGTAATGATCTTTGAGATATTTTCCCAGAGTCACTTCACTCAGGTCGAGTTCCTTGGCGACTGATTCTGTGATGTTTTCGCGATTCAGGGAAGCCGAGAAAAACTTTTTAATCTCGTTGTATTGGTGAGGAGGTTTCATTCCGGCGGGAAAGAGTTGGTTCGGTTGTCCCTCGATGGTTATCTCCACGTGGGTGATTCTCGGATTATAAAATTTTTCCGGATCTTTTATAGAAATATCCTTGAAGAGAAACAGAATGCCCGAGAGAGAGAAATTGCAGGGGTGTTGATTGAATAAGTGTGGGAGGCCTCCGATTTACTCATCGTCGTTTTGAGATAGCGCAATATTTTGTTGAAGTAATAGGCGTGATTTCCAGCATACCTCTGTCTGATGCTGCGAGCGAGACTGGCGTCGGTAATTTTTTCGAACTCCAACGTGATGTTGGTCGCCTTATAACTAAGCGTCTTATCGACATCGCCGGGGTCCGGTGAGACGACGTGTACGGCATCGTTAAACGTCAGCATGTATTCCAATCTATCCTGCAATCCCGCTTGATAAAAAGGTTCGCTCGTTTCCAATATTTCGAAATCCAATGGAATACAAAATCGATTGCCGTACGCCGCGGCAATTTCGTAGTGTTCGTTGGTGTCGCGTGGTATTTTATAGCTGGTGGGTTTCGCCCTTATTTCATTTAGATTGTTATTCTGTATTCCCTGATAGGCCATGTTACGTCGTTCTACTTTCCAAAGATCGTTATAGACTAAAAATTTATCGGCATCGTCGATGGTTTGAACGGTATTTCCCGAAATCTTCACCTCGATTTTTTTAACGATGTTACGACCCAGATTATTATAAACACCCGCTTTAGTGAGATCACCACCCTCCACGCCGATTTCCATATCGAAGCATAGTTTCGTAGTTCTGGGGACGATGACGTCGTTGTCGCTCAAACTGGGAAAACGAATCGTCAACGTTTGGTTTTCTTCGATACTCGAGGGATTATGGGAATTGGTGACCGTTTGACGAACACCCTTCACACCGAAGGGAGCACTCAATCTTCGATCGGGATCGAGAATGTGTCCGTAATGCATCATCTTTTTATTTTATGCGATAAAAAATTTTAACTCGTTTTAAAATGGCTGATATTTACGAGTTCGATTATCCGCTGTACGTCGGCGATGATGTTCAAGAAACACCGATTAACGATGAACCCGTGGATAATAATGAACCACTCCAGTGGGATGATCATGGTTTACCAGAACCCCCCCCTCAGTCCTCAAGGAGATCAACGAGAGCGATTAGAATTGGGTAAAAAAATCGATGAATGGAAACGAGAAATCGGTGTGGCCGAGACCAACTTAGAAATTCAGCGAGACGACGATGGGGGTCTTTATGCAGAGTGGCATGGTAAACATATCAAATTAACGGACAAACGCAATCCGAACAAATACCTGGCTATTGGAACGTTGAGAAAACACGGTCTCGCATTCCTCGAAGATCTGGGTAAAAAAGGTATTAGACAGAAGGCGTCGGCGGTCAGACGCAACATCGTGGACGCCTTCGGAGACATCGAGATGGAAGAAACGAGCGTGAAGCGAGTGGACGACGGGATTGAGAGATTATCAGAAAGTATGGAAGATCTGAACCGCGAATTGCCCATGAGAGAATTGCTGGGGTTGGATAAAAGTTTACAAACCATTCGCGGTTCATTACGCGTTCAGGAGGCCAAGAGAGTGGAGCTGGAACGCATGTTGTCTCAGTGGAAGGAGGACCTCGAACACAATCCGGATGATAGGGAACGCATCGAGAGGGAGATAACCAAGATGCGAGGTGAATTGGACGGCGTGAACGAGAGCGTCGGTATCCTAAAGGGGCATCTAAAATCGCAACTCACCACCATCCGGGAAACGATCACGGGGCTGTTTGACAAGAATACGTCCTTGCGAGAACGAATCGCCACTCTGTTCAAAGAACAGGGTATCACCATCTTCAGCGTCCTGACGGCGATCGGCATGACGGTGGGATTCTTAGTCGAATTGCTCCTTCCGGGAACGACGGTTGCACCTCCACCCTCGCCTCCTCCTCCCCCGAACAAGGAGGGTGGATTACAGGAATGGCTCAAGAAACAGTTAGACGCGGTTGGAAAACTGCTCGCGAGATTGGCCGCCAAATTCGGCGAGGCGTTGCCGGGTATATTGGGTTCCATCCTTTCCTGGATCCTGTCGACGCTAGGCAAAACCGCCATGTGGTTGGGTGATCATCTGTGGGTGTTAGGCATGGTCGTCGTCGGCTGGTTGTTAACGAAACTCAACGAAGAAAAGAAAATAACGATAGAGCGAGAATGGCCGTCTTTTGACTTTCGTGATCGTCTTGCGGCGGGGACGTGACACGTATGGGAGGCGGGGGTTTGACCCGTATGGGAGATGGTTCGACCTGTTTGACCGGTTGGACGAACGTTTTCGCGTTGAGGTCGACGTTCGTTCCCGTTTTTGTGGTTTCTGGCGCGATCAAGAATTCGTTATTATAATCGGCGATGTTGGAACCGATTTTCATCTCCATGTTGCTGGGTAGCATGTAAAGCCCCGGATGGATGACAAAGTCGAGTGTGGAATTTGCATATCTTAGACAATTTTCGTAGCGTGAAATGTCGGCGGGTAGATCGAGCGGTCTGTTGATCGCGTCCTCGACGTTGACCAAGAATTGCTTCTGGGCGTCGAGCGAGGTGGCACCGGCGTCCACGATCGAGGCTCTGGTCTGGCCTTGGGCACCCAAGACCGCCCAGGCGAAGACTCGAATGGACGCGTCCAATCTGGCCAGACCCGGAAGCGTGAATCCCTCCGAACGGTTCGTGATGAACGTGGACCACTTCGTGTTATACGTTCCGAAGATGGTTCCCTTGATTTTCCAGTCCGCACGGACCGACACTCCGAATTCGCGACAGATCCGCTGGTACGCCGAAGCGTCGACGTTGTTCGTGTAGTGCTCGAAATCGGAATCGCTGGGTAAGGGGGTGGCGATTTCCTTCAGGATCCTTCTGATCTGATAGTAGACGTGGAACCGGAAGAACGACTTCGACAGGTTGTCGTCTCCCATTCCCAACGTCACGCCGCATCCTGTCGTGGTGCACCACACCGCGAAATTTAACTGGTTCACCAGAATCCATCGATGGGATGTTGATATCACCGCTTCAACATGGCGTAGTATTTCGGAGTACCGTCCTCGAAGACGTTCGGGTTGTTGTACTTGACAAAGATGTTCTAGAACGACGCAAGAAACTTTTTAGTCGTATTGACGTAGACGTCAAAAGACGACAAATCCAAATCCTCTCTGTATTCGTATACGTTCATCTTTTATTAAAAAAATAAAATTGTTATAAAAAACATGTTTCATCTCGTGACGAAAATCGGCGAACCCGTGAAACTATCTCGATACATCGACAACGCGAACGACGAGTGGTGCGTGGGCGTAAAGTCCGTCCATTTTTGGAACGGTCTGTACAACATAAAAAAAGACGTCAAGATACAACACGCCAAATGTAGAGACAGACCGAGAATCCAAACCGTGCACGCCGGATCGTACACGTTCAAAGACATACAACGAATTCTCAATAAATATCTCGAGAAAATAGTATTGGACAAAACCACGATGATAGTAAGACTCGACGGTAAAGCATCTAATTTGCTACAGATTCCGCCGGAACTCACCAAGATTCTCGGAATCGGCGAAAAAGTTTCTCTCGTCGGGACCGTCTACCCGACCAATAGCATCAACCTGCAACCGGTGGAACTCCTCAACGTTCATCTCGAAGAACTTGCCGAGGGAGACACGTTCAAAGACGGGAGGTCGAACGACGTCGTCAAATCCATGCCGTGCCCCAACGTGAAATTTTCCGAGTTAAAGCTGAAACGCGATCGCATCACAGAATTAACGATACAACTAAAAGACGAGAACGGACACCTCGTCGACAATCACGGTCATCCCGTTCACGTGCTCTTAGAGTTTAAGAAAAATTAGTTTTAAATAATAAAAAGAGATGTCTAGATCGGGATTCTATTACGACGACTTGGAGAGAGAAGAACTCTTGGAAGACATTAAAGAAGAGGTCAACATGTTAACCAAAAACCGTCGCATCATGAACACGTTCCAATTCGACGTGAATAAAAACGGAAGAATCAGACCGTCGCTGGGTACGACGATGTTGTTCGACGGTCACGTCTTTCGCGTCGGACTCTTGGGGGAACTGGACGTGACGCTCATCTTGAACGACGTCGAACACAAGACCTTTCAAACGAAAACTGGCGACGTCATCACGTTGAATCCGCCGTTGCGGGTGACGTCGGGAGACGTTCTAAATTTCGGAGTGAATAAGGGGTCGAAATCGGGGACAGTCAACGGCGTCGTCGTATTAGACATATAAAAAATGTTCGCGTATAAAAAAAGAGATGAGTAAAAACGAATTATATCCACCGTTAGAACCCGATCCGCAACACTATCGTTTAAAGCGAATCGGCGAGATCGAACATACGTTTCGTCGAGAGATAGAAACGCGGAAGAGCATCCACAAAAAGTATAAACGAATAGTGAACACCGCAGACGGCGTCGACGCGGCTCTCATCTCGGGAGGCGTCGTCGTCGGAGGACTCGGATTCCTCGTCCCCATCGCGGGACTACCTCTCCAAATTATAGCCTTGACCGTAGGTTCGGTGGGGTTGGCTATGAAAGGAATAAGACGATTACTGATGAAAAAATCGGAAAAACACCTCAAGATCACCAAACTCGCGGAGAGTAAAGTTAATTCGATATCGGATCTGGTGAGTCGCGCGCTCGAGGACGGGAAGATCACGGACGAAGAATTTGCCACCGTGTCCCACGAGTTGACCAAGTATCGCGAGATGAAGGACAAACTCTATTCTACACACCACAAGGTCATAAAAAAGGAGTCGGACAAAGAGATGGAGGACTTGCGCAAGCAGCTCCAAGACCTCGTAAACAAATCCGCTTCGCGTTAACCGTAGATTTTTAAGACAAACACTATATTTTAAAAATCGTCGGGTTTTTTTTTCTTGGGACGTCCGCGTCTTCTCTCTGACCTCTTATGTACCTTGTGCCACTCGTCTGCGCGTTCTTTTCCACCACACGTATAACACGTTTCGTATTTAGTACTATTGGCCATCCATTTTCTACAAGAGGTGCAATATTTCAACGTATCGATACCTCGCTCTTTCACGTAGTTGTGATGAATGCTACAAAACAACGAGTTCGCGACGACCGGATGTTTACACGGGTAGTCTCTGCGCATGCACGGCATTTGACACGTTAGTTCGTCTTCGGTCCAATACAGTAAGACTTGGCAGTCCAACTGTACACACGGTATGTCGTCCCTCTTTAACATCTCTTTTACTCCGCGTTCGGTAAAATAAACATTTTTTATTTATTTATTTTTTTTAACCCATTTACCAATTTTTTAACGTTAAGAAATGAAACGTTTTACCGAGATGGTCTTGTTCGCGTTGTTGTCGTTTATCGCTGTATGGTGTTTGCTCGTATTAGCCGCGATATTATATATTTTACGTCTGGAACATTATCGCAGACCAGAAAAATGGATAAGAATTGTTTTGAAAAAAATGACTTAAAGAAAATTTTTCGTTATAAAAAGAAAACATGGCGTTTGTGACAATTGAGAACTTTGACGTAGACAATTTAAGAATCGGAAACCATTATGTGACTACGAAACCGGTTCCTTATCAGAAAGTTTACATCGCGTACAAGTATTCGGACGGCCGCGTGAAGCCGTTGGTTATACGCACTCCCAAAACGAAATCGTTCGGATTGTGGGAAAATAAGGACCTCTCTACCGAAAAGTTACGCGATTATTCTATGAATTTTAATTGTGACAAAAAAAAGAGTTTACCGACATGTTGGAAAAAATTACGACATTTTTAAGATTGGAAATAGAGAAACTCGCAAAGGAACTGAAAAACAAAGGTCGAAAATCCCCCATCGATATCAACGATATCAATATTTTCAAACAAAATAAAGACGGAAACCTTGTTATATACCCGAAAGTGAAAATCGATAAAGATGAAAAATAATACCTATTTTTTATAGAAAGAGAACAGACGACGACCCGAAAGATAAAAACCGACTCGTCGAAACCGATCCGCTCAATTACTTGAAAAAACAATGTTCGGTAATTGGGTCTTTATATATAGAAAGTGTTTATGTCAGCAATACCGTCGTATCCGTACAAAACATTTTAGACCAGGTCATCGTCGTCAAAACGATAGACGTTGCTCCTCTACCGTCTTTGTCCGATTGTCTAGAAGACTTGGACTTGGATTCCGATACAGAATAAAAATGTGATACAGACTTATTTTGTAAAAATATTTTTACAAAATATAAAGAAATGTATCTCTATTAAAAAGATGAATGTGAACAATTGATTAGAAAAGCTCAAGGATGTACCTCTCAAAACCAGCTTATCGTTCTTCATCGGTTCCGGACACGCGCGTTATTTTCTAGGAAAAGACGTGACGCTTGCCGAATTGGAACAGATGACCGATGAGAAGGCCTTAAAACTGGCTCGTCTGCTATTAGCTCGACTCTTCACAGGTCTGAGCATATGGGTATTAAATTTCACCAGCGATCGGCTTCTACAAGACGTTAAACATATTGCCTCCCAGGTGTACAACGTTGCTCCAGACGACATAGAGTTCGACCAAGAAGACGAAGACGTGGAGTCCAACGTTAACAAAATATAAAAAAATGTATCTCTATTAAAAACAATGAATGCGGACGATGTATTAGCAGAGCCCAGCAAGGATATATCTTCCAAAGACAGATTGTAGACCATCGTCAGTTCCGGACGCTCGCGTCATTTTCTAGGAAAAGACGTCACGTCTTCCGAATTGGAAAAGATGAACGACAAGGAGGTCGAAGCTCTGAGTCGTCTGTTACACGCTCGACTCAACATGCGCATGGCCAAATCAATAGCAAATTCCTTCATCAGTCTGTATTCGCAAGGACTTAAATATTTTTTCGACATCAAAGACGAACCTAAACTGATCGAGGACTTGAACGAAGACCCCTTCTTGAACGCGGCCATAGGTGAAGTGTGTTGTAGTTTATATTACAAATACGGTGCGTATTTAGCGCCTCTCAGTATAGCCGCCACGACTAGCAGTCACATTGTCAGATTTAAAAAAACTGACGTTATAGAAAAAGAGAATGAATGCGGAGGAATTAATAGGGAAGGCGAAGAAGAATCCAAAACGCCAGGAAGCGGGGAAGAAGGGTGCCCAACGTAGATGGAATAGCAATACCAATAGCAACGATGGCAATGCTAATAGCAACGATAGCAATGCTAATAGCAACGATAGCTGGAAATGGCTAGCGGTAGCGGGCGGACTCGCGGTTGGTGGATTTCTGATCTACATAAAAAAAACCAGAGCCCCAAGTAATTTAACCACCACCAGAACCTAAAGTAATACCGTCCAAAGTAATTCAACGCGGCGTACATGAAATGCTATAAAATAATTTTCTCTCGTATTAAAAAAGATGGTGACACTGCAAAAATTCGACGAGGCTAAAAAAAAGATGGTGACACTGCAAAAATTCGACGAGGCTAAACTGAGTCTAGGAGACACCCTCGAGGAAACAGAGCCCGTACCCCATAAAAAAAAACCAATTCTTTACGAGGGTAAAAGACTCGCCATCAGGACTCCCCCGATGGACTCGATCGGCTTGTGGGGAGACTATTCGAGCACCCAGACGGTCTATTCCTTGGGACTTATACCGAACAAGAAAACAACTCTCGCGCTGGAGAGGATCATTAAGTGCATCCGAAGGAAAGTCGGGATGTGCCTTCTGAAGCTGAGGTTCGACGTCAAGAGGCTCTCTGTTCTGACCTATGACGAAATGTTTAAGAAGAAGATGACCTTGTACCCCAATATGTATATTGTCGGGGAGACGAAATTTATCACCACGAGATTCTTCACGGTGACCCCTGCCGACGAGAGGTGCGTGCCCGTCAATAATATTCCTTACTATACTAAGAAGAGGTGTAAGGTTATCTGTAACCTGGTAATCGATGAAGTATACATAGACCACATGCAACAATCCATTTGGTGCAAGACGAGCGACGTCTTCGTGACGGAGGATCCCAAGGTGATGAAAATCTTCATGATGGAGTAACCTAAATAATGACGCTCTCATAAATAATTTTCTCTCGTATTAAAAAAAGGATGAGTGAAAAAGATTTGGTCAACACCGCGTATCACGCGGCCGTCAATACGGGAATTGCCATCGGCTACGCGCAACTTTCCAATAAATTCTTCAAGATGCCGGCACCCAAGATGGATTTCAACCCGAAGGACTTCGGGATGATCCTCCTGGAGTTTGCTCTCGCCAATTACACCAAGGACATGTTGGTCAAGAAGGGATACATCCCCGCCGATATCATGAAACAAAATAAAACCGTCCCTATTAAAAAAAATGGCTACGATCGCGATGATGGTAGGCGGTGCATTGGTCAACGCCCTGGCGTTTTCCGGATCGCAATTTTTATTTTCGAATCACGACGAGCAAAAGAGACACGACGAGGCGATGGAAAAACTGACCAAGGCCAGAGACGAATGGAATCACGAACGCACGAAACGATTAGATTTTTTAAACGAGAGACTGAAAAAAGAAGGACACGCGCTGTACACCTACAAAGAAGTAGACGCCGCCATGTCTCTCTACTCGCAGACGATGGGCGAAGAGCAGATGTCTCCCGAACCGACGTTGAGCGATTTCTATCAACCCTCCGAAGAGCAAAAAGATAAAGAAATCCTCTTCGTGCTGGTGGGGACGGGACTCGTGTTCTATGGCGTAAAAAAATATGTCGCCTAAAGTAAAATAGAAGAGATCTATTACAAACACTATTGGAAAGGAAAGGAGGCCATCAAGAAATTGGCCAAGGCGGCTAACGTCGACGAAAGGGAGGCGTTGGAGTTCCTTAAAAAACAAGACGTGTGGCAAATCTATCTGCCCTCCCCCAAGAAAATCGTGCGACCCCGATTCGAAAACGCGAAAGAAAACGACACTCACCAGGCCGATCTGTTGTTTTTACCACACGATAAGGTGGGCGGGAAAAACGTACAAATACGCGTTGACGTTGGTCGACGTGGGCACTCGTCACAAAGAAGCGGAACCGTTGACGAGCAAAGACAGTAAAGAAGTGGCCGACGCTTTCGAAAAGATTTACGAAAGACGTTTGACGTTTCCGAAATTATTACAAGTCGATCCTGGTCGCGAATTCATGGGTGCCGTCTCCAAACTCATGACTAGACACGACGTGAGAATAAGAAGGGGAAGAGTCGACGTTCATCGCGACCAAGCCATCGTCGAACGATTTAATAGAACGTTGTGTGAACAGTTGTTTAGCTATCAATACGATCAAGAGATGAAATCTAAGGACAGAAACAGAGAATGGGTGAAGCGGTTACAGGAAGTCGTAAAAACGATCAACGAAGAGACCAACCAGCCCGAAAAGGTAGAACCCGTCGATAAAGTTCAACCAACCATCAGCCCCTTTTCGAAAGTAAGATATCTGTATCAACCGGGCGAATTGGAAGGCGGTAAAAAAAGGGCCACCGACCCCATCTGGAGCGTCGATAAACACGACATAGACAGACATTTCAGAATGCAGGGCATCGACATGTATTATCTCCGGGAACCGGCACCGCAAAGAACGTTCGTCAGAGAGGAATTGTTGGTCGTCGATTAAAGAATTTATTAATACATGTATTAATAAATTTTAATACCCGTAGGGAAGCGTTTCGTACCCGTCCGTCATCACCCGTTTATCGTAACACAACGTAAACTCTTTCTCTTGGTACCGATTCACTATTCGTTTGGTTTTGGAATCTCTCGTGATGGCGTTTTATCGGATGGTCGTAATCCTCTGACGCATTTCTTTGACGACGTCGGTCATCGTGTCTCGGTTGATGTAAAGAGAATTTTCGTAATTCAGACTAAACCCCTTGACCTTGCACACCTTTTTACCCGCGTTCGTTTCGTACGAATAAGATTTAGGTCCGGTGGCACACCACGACGTTATAAAATCGCCGCTTAATTCGTCCGTCAAATCACCCAAGTTATCACCCGTGTCGATCGAGACCCCGTCGTCGCGATCGACGTACCACACGCTATCGGTGTCAAATCCCAAAACCCTATCGTCGAGTTTGTCCAACACGTCGTATAACATGGTTCTGGCGTGCGCCGTCGTATAACACGCTATGAAGATGTTGACATCCTTGCCCTTGTCGACGAATTGTCCCTTTAAATCGTAAGACATCTGGACCATGTCGTCGTTGATAAACTGAATGTTGAGATTGTCTATCGTGTCGTCCAACAATAGGGTATAGAAGTCTTTCGGTTCGTTCACGTGTTTAGTTTGTTTCATGTTGACCCTTTGACCGAATTTACCCCAGAGAGAGTTGAGACATAATTTAGAGATTGCGCGCATGCCCGGATTATACTCTATTTTACCCAAATCGATACCCAATCGTTCTTTGACCATTTTTTATACCGTTCTTCCGATTCGTAGGGGGTGCCCGGACCGACCTTTAATACGGAACTTTCCATCTTGATTTTCATAAAGTTCTTCACGTATTCTTTGAAGAGGTCCGTTGTCCTCGCTGGTGTGTAGAGAAAACCCCAAACTTCGTAAATTTTCTCTATCTCGTACCCCTTATCCAAGGCCTTGAATAGCTCGGGAGTACACCACGTTCCCACAAAAGACCTCTGTTCGTCGGCGTGTTCGCACGTCGTCTGCGTCTGTCGTTCGGCACACGTCTTACACAGTGGGAACAAGAGTTTTTCTGCATCTCCGCGTTTCATTTTGACGGGTAAGACGGGATGATATGATTTCCGGGGCGGTACGACTTTACATTTGACGAACCCCAACCAATCTCGATCGACGCGGTCGGGATTATATATTTTAGTGGGATGACCGACCGGGTAGGTCTTATAAAACTGGACTGTCGGGTACAAACTAACAAAGTCGACGTATCGTCCCTTTTCTCTTCCGTCGAAATCGTATATTAACTTGGTCACGTTTGTTCTACCGCCGAAAAAAGCATCTCGTGGATTCAAGGGCGTCGCGATCTCTTTATTTTTTATACCCGTTGTATCGCATTCCCAGGCCTCGATTAACACGTAACCGGCACGTCTTATCTTCTCGTTTTTCGCGGCGGTTCGTTTTCTGAGCGTTTCCATGTCTAGTTGGTTCTTGTTATTGATGGTGTCTCGCGCGTAACACTTTTCGCACCCGTGCCAGAAACAACCTTGAAATTCGTAAACCGTCCTCGCGTCTTCGCAATACCCGTCGACTTTTACCGATGTCGGGTAGATTCACCTCGCCGCCGTTCAACGCGTGTCGAATGACGACGTCGTCTCTCTCGGCCATGTGATCAAGCCAAGAAATGGATTTCGCGCTGTACGTTTCGTGAGCGACGTTATCGTTATGGACGGCTATCGGTTTTTTTGGGCATGTAATTGCTTCTATAAACGGTCATGCACACGGACGCTATCGTCACGTACTGTAACGGATCTATATTTTCCAGCTCGATAAAGTCTTCCCTGAATTTCAACATGGACCGCCGTAATATGTCGACGTCGGATGTGCAGTAGTCCCTCAATTCTTTCTGGAAATCAAACACGTCGTTCTTTCGCGAGTCGTACCATGCTAAAAAATCTTTCCTATTGCGAACGCTCATATAATCGAAGCCGTAGTGTTTTTTGCTAGGTAACGTACCCACGTGATTTTGGTGACACGGCTTGTTGAAATAATGCGGAAAATACCCCTTTTTGAGTTCGGTCAAACCAAACGTTTTCGGAAACTCTGCCAGAGCAGATTGGACAAAATTTATGGAATCGACAAAACGAATGGGTCCGACTTCCATGTACATGATCTTCGTACCGTTGTAAATGCAATAGGGCTTAACGTTGTGCTCCACGAAATATTTTAACAAAAACTGCGCGTCGTACGCTTTCGCATTGTGTGCTATGAACGTGCCCTTTTCTTGTTCCAAAACAAACTCGCAAAAATCGTCTACCGTAGAAAATTCGTGTTGTTGACCGTTAAACTCTTGACACACGATTAGATTCGGTATGTGAACACCGGTGTCTTGCGTCGCTTCTATGTCGTAAAAATAATACTTCGTCGTTCGCGTGTAACAACTGTAACATGTTTTCTTGGGCGGACACCCCGTACACTTTCAACCCTTACATCGTTTCTCGAGCATGAAACACGTGTGTTTCGTCATGTCGACATATTCTTTACAATTCGGGCATTTGGAACGGCCGCATATATGGGACTTCAAGTCATTGACCAACCGTTCACACTCTAAACATTTCTGAACGATTAAACAAACCATGTCCAGGTTGCCGTCTAGCGTGCCTCTGACGCGTTTATGTTCCTTAAAACATTCTTCGCCGAAAAACGTTCTATTACAATCGTCGCACACTTTCCTTTCACCACCGGGGCAATTATAACCGAAGCACGATAAACACTTTTCAGGACATTTATGACAGTCTCTTTTTTTATACGATTTTTTACAAGTATGACAGTAATATCTTTTACCCAAAAACCCCGTCATGGTCGTAATCACGTCGAAGTGATTTTTATTCTTGTATAGATATATCGCATCGTCGTCGCTTCCTTCGGTCGTATAGATGAGGTCGTTGAATTGATCACCGTCCACTATGTTGATCTGCACGCCCAAGTGATCGGCAAACGTTTTCACGTCTTCTAAGGTACAACCGTGATCTCGGACGGGAACTCCCGCTTCTCCGTGAAGTTTTAACGCTTCGACCTGTTGTAATTTTCGACTATTGTTGAAACCGTGTCGAAGCTGGGAATTCGTCCATTTATCTTTATGTTTGTTGGCAACCGCTGTCACGATGGCTCGTGCCAAACACGTAGTGTCGTCGTTTTTAATCGTGATGATACTTCTTTTCGATGACGAAGTCGTCTTTGTCACCGGTTCTTTAGGCCTCCCCTTCCCCCTTGGCATTTTCGTAGACTGGACGACTATTTCTAATTCTTCTATGGACACCTCGTAATATTCTATATAGTCTTGCAGTGCTTTGAATAAATCTTTGGCTAAATCACCAGAGACGGTGATATATTTCGTACTGAACGGTTTCGGGAATTTCGGGTGATTGATGATGATGCGAAATTTATCGCCGTTTTGCAAACCTCTATCGTTTATCACCGACCTCACGAGGTGTAGAAATAAACGGTCTATATCGACAACCCTTTCCCTCAATAGAACTATTTTATAATCGTCAAACGTGGTGTCAAACTTTAACCTGCGTGTCGAGGAAATTTTATCAAAACGATAGGTCTGGCCCGTGTATACGCGTTTGGGTTTTAAAAAAGTTTTTTTAAAATCGGGCGGGATCGGTAGATCCAATAACGGTTGGATATATTGGGTCGTAATAGACATCTTGGGGGGGGGATCGGTAGATCCAATAACTGCTCATTAGATTGATTAGACATGTTTTTAAATTGGGGTGAAATTGTTTAACGCGTTTTCAAGTTTTTAACACTATGTCATTGGACACCTGCGCGCGCCCCATCTATCGCGGCGGGTGGAAAACATTGAAAACGGCCGGGTCTAGCGTGTGGCAGTTACCCCCCGCGCGACCCCGTGAATACGTTATATAGCATCATCTCTATATAACTGCAATTCCTGGAAATCAGGGGTGTGTGTCGTTTCTTGGAAAAAGGTGAGTCCAAGTGTCCCACATATACAACTCAGATGTTTTATTTCTGGTGCTATTTGTTTTATTCATAAAAATTTTATTATGATATTTTGCCAAGATTTTAACTTGGCTAGGGAGTACGAGGATTTCATATGTCTGATTGACCAAATACCAAACAGAGAGAGAGAGAGAGAGAGAGAGAGAGAGAGAGAGAGAGAGAGAGAGAGAGAGAGAGAGAGAGAGAGAGAGAGAGAGAGAGAGAGAGAGAAACAATAACAATAATATCAAACACATTATAGAGCTACACAAAAGCACAAGGATTGAACTTAAAACTGACAGTAATCTTTTCACTGGTAATGAATAATATTTAAATGTATTGTAAATATTACATCGAATGAATATTACAATTCTGGTGCTAATTGTCAGCAATATATTGCAATACGTATCGCAATACAGAATTAAAATATTGCAATATATCGTGGTACGCTCTCTTCGTATCGTGACAGCCCTAGATGATACCAATTTCCGTTTCATAACTCAACATCTGTTTTAAATTCTAACTGCACTGATGAAGTCGTATTGACAGAAACGATTGTTTTTTGTTTTGTCGTTTTTGAAAAACTATAACTTTGGTATTATGTTTAAATACTGACAAAACTTTTCTAGTATTAAGTAATTTCCACTTAACATTTCACACATGCAAGATGTAGTTTTATTTGACTAATATAATAAAATAGATATTACTTTATATTTCCGGTCCTGTTTTAAAAGTGCTCCTTGCTGTCTGGATATAGAAAATATCAGCGATATATAAAGCTAATATTAGCTTTATATATCGTTGAAAATATGAATATATAGAAATATACACATTTGAGGAAAAGTAATGGAAATATTGGGAAGATTAAGATAACGGTTTTTTTTTCTCTCAGGGAAATAACCTTTAAATGATTGTTAAATTCGACCCAAAATAAATGATATCATTATCAATTATTTATCGGAACTAGTGGTTGGTGTAACACAGAGTTATATTTAGATATGTTTGTTGTGATGATAAATTTGATTTTTAGAAAATTCAGCATAATATAAAAATCTCAGATATCAAAGTATAATTGTTAAGAGGGTTCAAGAGACAATATACAAATCTGATGAACAATGGACAAACACGGACCTCTGGAAATCCAGAGATGGGATCAAGTAACATAGAGGAGCAGGTATCCCCCGTTGACCGGTCATACCGCTGTGGGGCCACAGTTAAATTCAAACGAAGTAAGTGATGATTCTTGATATCCTCTGGGGGAACTTCAAAGTTGAATGGTCCGCTGTATAATTTATTTGATTCTAACATATGCCACTGTGTTTGAATTTGAATTTTGAATATTGTTTTACGCAACACCTAACAGTTTTTCAGTTATAGATTAGGGTTGGAGGCGAGAACCCGGTTACAATATACTTGGGAAGAGACCACAGGTCTTCCGCAAGTGAACTGGAAAACCCTCTCTAAAAATCAGATAAGGCTGCATGCAGGCCATGTGAATACTACATGAAGTTGTATCATAGGCTATAGGCCTAATGACTTCCGCGTGTATGTGAAAAGGGGAATAACTCTCATTTCTTCCTAGACGCTGGATAAAGAGCTGCATACGTGTGCACGCTGAATAAACCAATCACTTCCAATTATTAGGCATTACGAGACTTTGCTTACAGTGCATACATATTTAAAGTAACACCAATTGTTATCCTTATCGATGGAAATCGTGCTTTCTACAAGTGTTTGTCTGAAATTTCAAAATCCATCATTTTAAATACACGAAATGACCTTGACTCATTTCACGGCTTGCGGTTACACTTTGTTGACATAAAAAGATAACAACCAAAAGACGTTATAGACGAGTCAGACAACAGTTACATGACTCTTCCATAATGAATCTGATTTTCTTTGTCAATGGGAAGAAGGTATGTAGACAAAAGCGGTTGAATTTATTGAAATGTATTTATTTGTATGTTGTTGCTGGTCTTATTATAGGCCTAGATCTAGGCCCTAACTGTCAATGCCGCGGCTAGCTACAGTAAAATACCATCTTCGTCATAGGTGTCGGAAGCAAATTGATAGTGGGGGGGGGGTTGCTAAACCAACTTAAAACACACACACGCCAGAAACGTCTGGGGGCTAAGCCCCAATTTTCAATACCTATGCCTGTCTTCGCAAAAAATGCCCCCCCCCCCCCCGATTCCGACGCCTATGTTCGTTGCAGCTGTAACTATGCCGCGGCATGCTGTGTTACACTGAAGTCAGTATAAATCTAGATATCTATTGGTATAACAGAACATACGAGCATACTTGACTATCACTGATGTTAAGATAAATATAGTTACCTGTCTTACCATTGTCGTGATAATATGGCGCTGCCCTACATTTGATTGTAACGGGAAAACAGTAGCCTAAAATGACAATTAGGCTACAGCATTCAGCACGTTCAGTTAAACAAAATAAATAAATGCTACTCTAAAGTTGCACATCTCGGATGCATCTGACGTGTAGGCTATACATTTCCAATTTTGGTCAATCGAAAATAAGTATGTAGTCATGTACTCATTTTCAATTTACCAAAATCGGAAACGAATTTACGACACAACTATGTATTACGCTTTGAATGTTATTGGTATCTATACAAATCATAATAAAATACAATATGTAGACAGAATCTAGATCTAGATTCGTTTTTTTCATTTCACGAAATCTATATTTGACGTTTAGGGCCTAGTATTCACATACCATTCCTCCGTTATCAAGAAAGCAATACGCTGACATAGTGTATGACCTCATTTTTGTAACATCACAATATCGTTTGAACGATTATACACTGCAAGTCAGTTTTCAAATACAGTAAAACCTGCTATAGCAGCCACCTCTATATAAGGATTACCTGTTTATAAAGGCCAGTTTTTTCAAGTCCCTTGACTGCATATTTCAACTAAATTGAACCTGTGTATAAGGGTCATCTGCACATAAAGGTCAATATTTTCTGGTTCCCTTGGGTGGTCCCTATATACAGGTATCACTGTATATTTAGTTATCACACTAACACAAACGAAAGCATACTACTAGTCAGATGTTTGTTTGTTTATTGTTGTTTAACGTCCCACTCAAGAATATTTCACTCATATGGAGACGTCACCAAATGCCGGTGAAGGGCTTCAAATTTTGACCTATGCTCGGCACTTACGGCCATTGAGCAGTGAGGGTTCTTTAACGTGCCGACACCTACTGTGACACGGGACCTCCAGTTTATACTGTCTCATCCGAAAGACAGGAAACCAACCTGTCGCCGGCGGGACTCGAACTCACGATCCAGAGTTGAGCTCGCTACCGACTGAGCCAGGCCGGCTCTACTTCTAGTCAGACAGTGGTGATATATGGATTCAGAAGTATCGTGATCCGGAACGTCGGTTTACACTAAATCAACTGTGTCAAACTTTGAATATTGATAGGTATATGCTAATTAGTTTTATTAGATACATAACCCACAAAGCATGATATATTTATATACTGACAGTAATTCCCTTTATTGCAAGTATATAGAGCAGTTGCTTTGCACATTAAATGTAGATCATCATGTGAAGCGAGTGCTTAGTGCTTTACAGTTTGGCGTAGGAATATATGAATATTTAAGAAACCTTTTTTCATCTATTTGTCAGTTAAATCTTCTCTTAAATTTCAACATATGAAGGGTGTCCGGGTAGCGCAGTGGTTAGCGCACTCGCTTTTCACCAATGCGACCCGGGTTCGATCCTCGGATTGGGCAGGGAAGTATGTGAAATGGTTACCAACCCGGATACGCTCCTGTCCTTCGGACTGAGACAGTAAAAACCGAGGTCCCGTGTCACAGTGAGTGTGTGCACGTTAAAGAACCCTCACTGCTCAATGGCCATAGGTGTCGAGCATAGGCCAAAATTTGAAGCCCTTCACCGGCATTGGTGACGTCTCCATATGAGTGAAAGATTCTTGAGTGGGACGTTAAACAACAATAAACAAACAAACAACAATCAACATATGAACAAATCAATAAGAATAGAATATCACATATTTATTTATTTATTTAACATTAAAAGCCAAACATTACCACAAAACATACAAAAATCACAGAAAGAAACCAGAGACACAAAACTGCGATAGATCTAGGTCCTTATTTGACCAGAACCACATACCACAGGAATGAAAGTTCGCTTCGTAGTTACAATTGTAACTTGTCTGTTGAACAGTGAAAAGAGAGTAGACCTAGCGCAACTTTGTCAAGCGATAAACATGTCGCTTTGCCTTCACCAAATATTCTTGTCAGAATTAATTCGTCATTCACATCATGTGACATCAGGCTGAGCTCCATCTCGCAATTCATCTCCAATCGTTGCTGATAAAGAGACCCATTTTGTTTTCTCACAAATGCAATGTCAATGCCTAGCATAAGTAGTGCCCATAGGTTTCTCAGTAATGGAGTTATTGACGGGATACTCTATATTATCATCGTGTTTGTGTTATAAAATGTATGATCAGCTGATAAATACTGCAATGACATACATACCACATCAATCTATTACAGGCCTACATGGGTTTTCATAACGAGGGTGTCAACAATTTATTGCTTAAAAAGCGAATAAAAGTATGTTATTTCACATACAGCGTAATCTGGTTTTGTCGTGTATCAACTGATTTGATGGATTTGCTAGTAGACTATATGCCGAAATACTTACGTATGTTACGAAATAGTCATCACGGCATATCCCACCTGATTGGTAAAAATGTCAAATAAAATGGTTACTTTCAGTTGTCACGAACAAATGTTAGCTGTATCCCTTCCATTAAGTCACACTCAAACTCTATACTATAGTTCATTAATAAAATATCAGAATTCAAACGGAAGTTCGTTCTAATTGTAAAATAGCGTGTCGCTCGACCTCGCATGGGCGCAGTCATTTGCATTTACAATTCTCTTCTGACACATTTAACCCAGTTCCAGCAAGCGGTCGAATATAAATAACAACGAACCAAATCTGAGAATAAGTATTCAAGATTTTCCATATCACTAGTTTCTTTCAAAATGATATGAAAAAAAAGAAAAAATTATTCCATTTAGTATTTCCGGGCAGAAAAGGGGAACTCACACAGCTGTTCAGCTTTTACGTTATATGAAAAACTCCAACCCCCAAAAGCAGTTACATGAATATAGACTGAGTTTCATATACAGCTGTTTCACACTAAATAATAATTTTATATAAACATAAAGATTGTTTTTTCAATTTTTAAAAAAAGCATGAAATATACATGCACTGGATCATGGAAAAAATATATTATGTGCAGCACGAAAAACAATCCTTAAATGCTACACAGTATTGTTCACCCCATGTGTTTAAATAGGCCATGCAACATTTTAAATCAATGCAAATAATAGTACGTCCGCAGTGAATAAGAACATATTGTGATACCACATTTAAAATCCTAACAGAAAACTCCATATAAAAAGTAATGGCAGTGAATTTAAGCATTTTTACATAAAGATCCTTGTCACCATACAGATTTTTTTTAATTCAACCATGACAGAAAAGAATCATGTCACTTTGTGTTACTTAAAGTAAACGACGATTATTTAACAATGAAAAGGTGATTTTTTAGCAACACTATATATAAACTGAAAACCAAAAATATGTATTCGAATATTTGTGACTAATATTCGATTCGTATTCGAATATTCGCTTTCTCCTACATGTGTTCTTTTCTTTCATTCTTTAAAGGGGCATTAGCTGCAATCAAAAAGATTATTTACATTTTTTCTACTTTTACCTCTTGTACTTGATGTACAATAACAAATAAGAGCTATACACAGGCAGTAAAAATCATGATCATATTCCTGTATATTCTGTGAAAATAAGGTTAGGTCCAGTGTGAAATTTATATACCAATAGTAAGGTTGAGTTAATCAAGTGAAAAAGTGCCAAACCTAGGTTTCGGAAGCAATTTTCACAAAATATACAGGAATTTAAGAATTTCTATTCCTTTGTATGTCTGATGTTTTGTTATTGTATACCAATCTAAATAGTACAAAAGGAAGAAAAATGTTTTGAAAAAAAACCCCACAGCTAATGCCCCTTTAAATTACCTTCAGTGCACTCTAATATCAGGAAATCAACCAATACATGCTAATTACCATTTATCTCTTGATTGTGGATAATTATCTGAATATTTCAGAGTCGAAGATTTTATAATTGAATATTTAATGCAGATGGAATTTTGCTATGCCAGAGTATGTTTTAGGAGAAATTCTCTAATACCCATCATCTCCTTTCTATGTTGATTCGTAATGGTAATGTATTGCTACTGGTCGGGGGACAGTAGCCGGCTTGGACCAGTAGCCGTCTATTGCATGATTTCGGCTATTTAAAACATGATTTTTGAGATTTGTTTTAACTTTAATTCACTAGATAAATAATTTTCTCGTACAAAAGAAAAACATATTGTCGAGGTACATACTAAGGAGGAAATAACACCATAGCCGGCCACTAGTCCTAGCCAGCTACTGGACCCCGACTAGTGCAGTCCACAACTATTGTAAACGGGTTAATTACGCGATGTCACACCTTACTGTTTGCAGTCTAGTATTACATAATAATTCTTAGCACAACTGCTGGGCTGGTACGTGTGTGTGTGTGTGTGTGTGGGGGGGGTAATTTACATAAAGACTCTTCATCGCGTATTTAGTGTAAATTACCCCGTTTACAGTATATTTTTACCAGTCATGTTATCAAATATTCCAATATTCGTCCATGATTAATACTTGTACATTTATTTACATATTTAACCAGCCGTGGGCAACTTGTGCCTATGTAGTGAAGGTACCAAATGTTATACATAGTTTAAAATGACGAAGGAACATGTTAGTTTTATCCGAAATAATGCTATTAGCGGTAAATTTTTGATTCGGTTCGGATAATATTGCAAGCATGTATCTTAATGTAAGTCAGTATAACGTAGTGCATCACTACTGATTCGATCCGTATTTAAATACTTTAATATCCATATATAGAAACATGGTTATTATATCTTCATGCCATTAAACATACATGTATTAATTCCATGGACTTTAATACTACATGAATGCATTGATTATCATTTCAGATAGAAATCACCGATCCTAAACCGGAAAGCAACTTGCTTCAGTATCTCCGAAGAACTCGTATCCTTTGATGTTTTAACTTATTAACACCTAAAGACACATTTGGACTTACCTAAATCATTGATTTACAGAAGAGTCCATTGTCAGGGGTTGATGGGTTAATGAATAAAATTTCAGAAATTAATCAGTTAAAGCAGTAGAGGTGTGGTCGATAGATATTTACCTTTTTATAACATGAGATCCACCACGTAGTTAAAGAAAGTGAAATTCAGACTATTTTGCATATCTCTGTTGATTTTTGATAAGACGGTATCAGTTTAACGCATGACAAACAAGATGAAATGATGAAACTAAAAGATGTTCATTGTTAGAGTATTGTTCGTATGTAGGATCGCGAAAACTTATGTTTTTTAGTTTTTACTTAATGAGTGTAACATTGCTACCTTAAAAACTTATAGTAAACTGAAGGTAAAGGGACATTAGCTGTGTTAACGAAAAACAATATTTGAATTTTGTCAATTTTACCAGTTGGACTTGATGTACAATAACAAATAAGAGTGATACACGGGCATAACAAATCTGATATTCCTATATGTTTTGTGAAAAAGGTTAGGTGCATTGTGGTATTCATATGCAAATATAAGGTTGAGTTAATCAATTGCAGTTGAAAAAGTGCCAAACCTGCTTTTCTCAAACAATTTTCAGAAAATATATAGGAATTTAAGAATTTTTATGCCAGTGTATTTATCTTTTTGTTATTATTTATCACCTAAGTAGTTAAAAAGGGAAAGCAAATTTGGAAAAAAAGACAGCTTCAAGTATAGTTAAAGTTTATATTTAGACATAAAATATTTTAATATGGTAATCAAAGTTTTAACTTACGTAAAAACTTTGATTTACTATAGTTACTGGAGTTTACTGTAGTGTGTTTTGTTGGGCTACATTGTTTGTCTGTATGCGTGTTATTAAGTTTATATAGAGAACGTACAAAGCTATTTTGACAGTATTATGTTGAGTAATATGTTGTTAGTGAACAGAAATCGGTAATGGATGACTTTTATGCAATTCCATACATGGTCCTTTTAAGTTCATATATTCCATATGTTCTAGTACTTGTTTTGTCCTATGCTTTGTATATAGGGACCACCCAAGGGACCAGAAAATATTTACCTTTATGTGCAAGTGACCCTTATACAGAGGTTCAATTTAGTTGAAGTATGCAGCAAGGGACTTGAAAAAACTGGTCTTTATAAACAGGTAATCCTTATATAGAGGTGGCCGCTATAGCAGATATTACTGTATTTTAACAATAAAACATTACAGTTCCCGTAAATGTTGTTTATTTATAATGGTTTATTGTTTTATACAACAATGGATAGTAGATTAATCGAATATTTGACATTGTACCGGGAAGTTGGATACAATCAATATATACGATCGTTCTATTTAAACGTGATCAAAATAGTGTTTAATAAAGGAAATAACGTACTGGTATTTAAGCAATTATTGAAGAAAGATACAACAGTGTTAAAATACCGAAATGTCTTAGATACACAGTACAGGGGATAGACACAGGTCAAAGAAGAGATCAGGTGTCTCGGAGGAATAGAATATCTTTTTGACAAGTCGCACTCTTCGTATGTCTATAATTTAAAAATTGACGTTCTGCACTGTAACATTGACATCCAAATGGTTTTCCTTGATGTAATATTAAAGTGTATTTGACCGGAACAAAGGAAGCATGCGGACAAGGAGGATGTGGGGCATGTACTGTGATGATATCATATTACAGCATGGCGGAGGGAAAAGTGATGTATCCTTTCTTGAACTAGTAAACGGAGTAAAGTTATGTAAGAGTGTAAGTGAAATACAGGTCTTCACACAAAAATCAACACAATACGATCTCTTTTCTAAAAATAGGTTGTATAGATAAAACATATGGCCTTGCACGGGTTCCATGCATTCCAACCGACTGACAAAATCTCGTAACTATAGTTTTGGTTTCGTTTTCAATTTTGGACTCAATGGTGCTAGACGTCCAGACTATCTATAGTAATTTAGGTATTTTTATAATAACAATTTACTTTTCTTGGGGAATATTTAAAAGGGCATTTAGGGGCCTCCGTGGCCGAGTGGTTAGAGCATTGCGCTTTAAATCACAAGGCCTCTCATCTCTGGTTCGAATCCCGCTAGGGTCATTTCGAATTAAGTGGGAAAGTTTGTCTGTTTTCTTGCGGAAGGTCGGTGGTCTTTACCCGGATAACCGGGGTTTCTCCTCCACCAATAAAAACTGGACGCCATCATATGACTGAAAGATTGTTGAGTATGGCATAAAACAAAAAAAATCAAAATCAAATCAAAAGGGCATTTAAGAATATAGCGTGACAGATTTAATACTTGCAGCATCACTATACATTTACTAAAATGAACATTTTAATTGATAGTTTCAATAAGTATTGAAATATTTAATTTTGGATTTATGATGCAAAGGCAAAATGTGGAAATTCAAGTCTGAGAGTTTCCCTTAACCAAACCCAGGATAAGGGAAAACAAGGAAAGACAACAGTGTTTGGGATATATATTGACAAATAGTTCAATTGAACATATCACAATTTAATATGTGATATGTTCACATGATGATTCTATTAAATTTAGAATGAGACATAAATAGAGTTGTCAAACAGGTTCATGCACATATGATAAATTCATTTGTGCTTTCTTCGTATATCCCTCCAATGCAAAACGAAACCGCTTCCCGCACTTATGTACGGATTTACGGTGCGTATTTAATGTATTGGGATATAAGAATTGATACAATTTTTATTGAACGTTATTTCCTAACGTGCGAAACAAAAATAGTTTGATTAATTTCAGTATAAACATAATTCTGAAGTGGGGGATATAGGGATCCTATTCGTCGATTTTCCATCAGGAATATATGTAAAAGTTACCTGGTCGGATGGAGTTCATTATTAAAATACAAACGAATAAACATCAACAGACACGCAGCTGCAACAACAAATAAATATACTTTTTATAATGATGAATGTTACGTAACTGGTTAATGTCCCAAAAACATATTTTTATATCATATATAAGAGATAAATGCAACGATGATCTGAAACATATTCGATTGAGATATATTAATATTGATGTAGCGACGTAAGTGTAGGTATGGCCATTTCATTGAAATATATCACATGCTGCAATTTTAAATGTAGTCATTTACTCTCTTATTAAATGCAAATTGATTGCGAATATATGTTTATAAAAAATGTTTCTTTAGTGATCAGATCTTCTACATTTTGTCATCTGTGATCTTTGAGCATGAGAAAAATTTAAATAAGATGGATACACCTCAGTCATAAATATGGCGATACATAAAGTTATCTAATATAGGCTAAGTGGCAAAAACATATTCTAAAGAAATGATTATAATTTACAAAAGTTACGTTCCATTTAAGACTTCATCAAAATCTGTTGATAAAATATTTCTGTTTTACAACAGCGGTATATAAAGCTTGTTAGGCTTTATAATCTCAAAGAGCATGCGATCTTTATATTTGATATGAGAGAGTCGGAGATTATTTATCAATTTGTTATGTGCATGAAGTCGTACAAACCGAGTTCGTTATATTCAAGTTTTACTGTGCCATGTGTTTAACTAAAACACAACTACTACCTGTAATAGAAAGCCTTACTGTAACAGAGACAAATACTGCCTCTGCTTGGAATCGAACCTAGGACCCTTGGTTTACAAGTCTGGTGACTCTACCGATCGAGCTAAAGTAGGAACACCATATAGTTAACCCTGCCACATTACCCCCTCCATTGAAAGAGTCATTCCGACTCTCTTTAGAGATAGCTATCACCTCTGGGGCGATTATAACAGATACAAATACTACCTCTGCTTGGATTCGAACCTAGGACTCCTGATCGAGCTAAAGGGGAAACTCCACTAGCTCAAGCTAGTAGGAACACTATATAACTAACCCTGTCACATTATACACGACGAGCATTCTAGAACTAGAACACTAAGGTAATTGTAGTTTTGTAAGTAGTATTAGAAACTACCCTATTGTTATATAATGATATGTCATAGTGTAGATACCAAGTACTTTAGTCTTTATGTTCTTAACAATTAACAGTCACTTTTCAACAAACGCATGTATCATACCACTTTGTTATTTGCACGGAATGGCGGTCACCACCGTGGAAGGAGTTGGGAGCACGCGAAATGGTCTCCATCCTATACAGGTAAGACAATTTTCTCCAAGTTCCTATCCAAACTTGCCTTAATTAATTTTTAAAATGTTTTAAATTAAAAGGTTATTGCAATTTACCAGTCAATTTTTTTCTTTCTGCAATGATTTAGAGTGAATATCATTGCTATTGTTGTAAGAGTTATATTGATATATTTTCTTATATAGAATATCCGATAAATAACAACATACATCAACATATCTATTGTAATGTAGCACCCTTTTGTCATGTTATAAGACGAGATAGGAATTTTCATCATCACAGTTACCAAGGTCAAAATTCAGATAGATGTACGTGTTCTTAGGTAGTAATAAAATCAGAGTGGTTACAATACACACAAACATACAGAGATACAGACATACACAAACACACAACGGGCACACACATACACGAGAGAGAGAGAGAGAGAATTGTAATGTTTCAATAATTTCTTTTGTAGAAAAGTATGGTTGACTCGCATGGGTTGCAATGTGGCTTTTGTACACCAGGTATGATAATGACTATGTACACATTGTACAGAAACAATCCTCAACCGACCCAGGAAGATATGGAGCGGGTACTGGAAGGTTAGTTAATCAGTTTTAACGATCAAAAACATCCTAGAAACCTAGAATGCATAAACTGCGTAACCGGCATTTGGTGATGAATCATAAATCAAAGCACTGAAAGTACTGATTCGAGTTGATGGTAAAGACGTACAGTATATAATGTCCCGGGTATAATACTCTCAGTATACTGAAAAATCTACATTGTGTACATATGTTTGAAATATAATGAAGGCTGATTTCAATAAAGGGCTACCGATCTTTTTACAGAGGAAATGCATGTTATTTCCGGAGTAAACGAATTAGCAAAAACATGCGAAGCACAATCATGACATTGAAAACATCACATTTTTTCCACATCCTTTACCATTTATATTACATGCAATTAAATTAATATATTTATTATGTTATAACAAACTATATATATCAGCGAAATGTTTATAAAGCCTTTTGCTTATATACATCGCTGCATTGATATTTAATTTTACTTTCCCTTATTAGCACTTGAAAAATCTCTAGGTCAATATGTGTACATGTAAAACATTTTCCGAACTTCAAAGACTGCCACGAGTTTCTCATCAGTTCTAATATCCAATTTCACAGCGAGATGACAATATACAATAAAGGAATGACATGCAACTCGACCAAAATCTCTTTTGAATTTTAAACTGCAGAAGAATTGTAAACAGTCCGATCAATAACTTTTAACGTCAATTTTGTCACAAGCGTATATTGTTAAACAATAATTGAAAAGTAACATTTGAAAGCAAATCTAATGTATTTTAAAACTCACAAAGTCAGACTTACCTTTTAGAAAATATATTTCGATAAGTCTTCTAGACCTATATTTTCTCGTGAATTGATACATTTTTGTTTATTCAAAAAGCAAATATTTACGAATAAAAGTGTGATTTGAAAATTTCAATCTTGAAGTTGAATTTATGTTGCTGAAAAGCAACAATATGTGTACTTACCCGTCAGTATAATGTGCTATTAACACATTCTGCAAAATGTGCTCTGACACCGACTTGATCCCAACAAATCAACTTACGACAACATTTCTGAGTTGATGTTCCATCATCTCGAAAAAATCATATCACCACTTTTGTATCTCAGATGGGATCAGAGGAAACCGTGATTAATAGGTTCATAAGACTTTTTACTTAGCGTTTAATGTGGAGATTATTAACTAAACAAATATGTAAACATTTTAATATGAACTTGTTCTTCCTTGTGAATTGGACAGTCAACTTCCAGTTTATCCCTTTTGTTGGGTTTTATCTTATAGCTTTATATACATACTTGCTCAGGATAAATACACTAAACTGTTTTATATTCATATTACAGGTAACTTGTGCAGATGTACTGGTTACAGACCAATACTTGATGCTTTTAAAAAGGTTTAATTCTAATATCTATCTATCCAGCTGTCCAGCTGTCTGTCTGCCTATCTGTCTTTCTGTCTGTCTGTCTGTCTGTTTATCTGTCTGCTATCAGTCTGTCTGTCAATCAGTCTGTCTGCTTGTCCGTCTGTCTGTTTGTGTCTGCCGTCTGTCTATCAGTCTAACTATCTATATATCTGGCTGTCTGTCTGCCTACCTGTCTTTCTGTCTGTCTGCCTGTCTATCTATCAGTCTAGCTATCTATATATCTAGCTTTCTGTCTCTCTGCATGCCTGCCTGTCTGTCTGTCTGTATATCAGTCTAGCTATCTATATATCTAGCTTTCTGTCTCTCTGCCTGCCTGTCTGTCTGTTTATCTGTATGTTGTCTGTCTGTCTGTCAATCAGTCTGTCTGCTTGTCTGTCTGTCTGTCTGTTTTTGTCTGCCGTCTGTCTATCTATATATCTAGCTATCTATCTGTTTACATGCCTGTCTGTTTGTCTGTCCATCAATCAATCAATCAATCTGTCTGCCTATCTGTCTGTCTGTCAATCAGTCTGTCTGTCTGTTTGCCAGTCTGTCTGCCTTTCTGACTGTCTGACTGTCCGTCTGTCTACTTTTCTGTCTGTCTATCTGTCTGCCTTTCTATTGTATTTACTCACTATTGTTAATTCTTGTTAAAATAACAAACTACACACCATATTATAAATGTTGATACTTCAAATATTCACCCTCAAGCCTAAGTATAAGTAGTCTTCCTTATTGTTCTATTTTTGGCTCAACGTGATTCGTGAACTTTTCATCAATTTCCGCCTATTATACTCCTTTAATACAATGTTTTTGATGATTTTGTTCGTAAAGGCAAAAGAAAAAGACAATGATTGACCTGCCTTTAATATATAAATATTGTAATTCTTTGTTTAAAGAGCTGTCCATGTGGCTTGGGTCTGTGCCAGAATAAAGATGACGAAGGACAGAACATAAAAGAACAGGAACAGGTATAAGATCCATTTAGAGATCATAATAACTGTCAATATTGAGAGAGAGCGAGAGAGAGAGTGAGTTTTGCTATCAAAATTTCACTACTGTTAATGATTATCGATATGTCTGCTGTATTTACATTTACCGCCGATACAATTTGTTTTCTAATGAAAAATACGACAGAAGTGATATTAAATGTTTTGTCTGGTCTCATTGCAAGCTGAATCATCTCTATTGCTTTAAAAGTGATTCATTTTAACGTAAGTTTATTTCTGTGGTAAAATCTTGATTTAAGTTAAAAACGCAAACATTAACAGAAAACTAGTTGTTTAAATGGATTTTTTCTCTTCAGAAATCTTTATCAGCTGCTGGACATATGTTGTTTCTATTATTATTTTCCAAATACTTATGAAATATTTATTTCGATTATTATTATCCGTCAACAGAAACCAGACAACGTAGGAAGAGACGAGTCCAGTAATTACGACGTAACACAAGATGTTATATTTCCGTCTGAATTACAGGTATATTAAACCCAGTATTACATCTTTCTTACGCTTACTTATGCTATTGCTATTACTGTCATCATCATCATCATCATCATCATCATCATCATCATCAATACAGGCATATAGTTGTTATAATAGAATGACGTATATCCATCTGTAGCAAACATTATACTTCATTCTATTATAACAACTGATGGCATAAGTGATTGCTAAACAAATTACGATATGATAACTACGAAAGGAATGACGATGTAACTATATATATATATATATATATATATATATATATATATATATATATATATATATATATATATAATATATATATATATATATATATATAGGAGCCGGGAATGATAAGAATAGTTCACTTTTCTAATACAGTGAATCATGGGCCTAAAGACCCCCTTACGGACACAACAAAACCAGTCTTTATAGGGAGGTGGTCTTTATATAGGATTTGATTGTACAGAAAACGTATTATTGGGGACGGCAAAAAAAAAATTATAACCAAGTTGTCTTTATACATAGGTGGTTGCTAAAGCAAGTTTTATTTTAAAACATATACTTTACATAACAATAAATGTTTAATTTACAGACTGATAAAGAGAAGTACTGCGGCACAACCGAATTCCAAATGGCAAACTACACTTGGAAAAGACCATGTTCCTTGGCAGAAGTGCTAGAAATCAAGGAGAAACACCCGGATGCCACTATTGTTATGGGGTGTACCTATATTGGTATACCGTACATTTAACAAACATTTGTATTTTAGTGAATATTGAAATTATGAAACAGAATTAGGTAAAGCTCGCATGTAGTGCACATCAAGAATTACTTACTGAATTAGAACTAGTGATTGGTTATCATGATACTTATTTTGTCAAACACCACTCTGATTCTACACATAGATACATTGCAGTTGATATAAAAACATGCTGGAATTTCTAATAGACAATATATTTTTAATGTTCGGAGACGTCTTTCAACAAACTGTAGGCATTCCTATGGGAACCAATTGTGCCCCTTTATTGACTGACATGTTCCTCTATTCATACGAAGCAGACTTCATTCAGAAACTGCTGAATCAAGAGAAGAAAAAGGTAGCGGTGTCCTAGGTATATTAGTCTTGTTTGGGATTACTCTGTTTCACTGGGTGAAATGTTGAGTTGCTTTTTCGTTGGCGGTTGTTGAGACGTCTGTCCCAAATGGTGTCGAGGATTCGTTCCTCACATATTTCATTTGGACTTGACTGTGGACTCACGGCGGATGTGACCGGTCGACAGGGGATGTTCACTCCTCCATGGCACCTGATCCCACCTCTTGGTTTTCAAAGGTCCGTGTTTGTCCATTTTTGCCGGATTTGTATCTGTGTCCTGGACATCCTAAAAATTTATACTTTGGTATCTGAGATGTTTTAGATTTCTATTATTGTTGTTTTGTAGTCCGCTAGGAATTCTACACACGTAAAATGCTTGCCATATATCATTAATAAACTGCCTGCTACCATACAACTGGAAAAAATATTGAGTAATCACAAATAAACTACAGTCAGACTTGTCTACAAATTCCGCTGAAGAGAACATACAAATAAGTCGCTATAGACAGGCGACCTTTATAAAAAGGTTTATTCATTATAAAAAGTGAACAAAGATTATTCTGAATTGCCTTTATAGGCAGGTTCCCTTTATATCAAGGTGGCCTTTAATGCAAGTATGACTACAAAAATGAAATAAAATGATAATAAGGCGAAAATGTCACATTCTCACGCAAACTAATAAAACGTCCGAATTTGACAGTGTTATGGAACGAACTAATGGCTGTATAGTAATATCCATGTCATGTGACACATGTACCATGACATGGCTTCATGGAATTTCAGTACATTTGAAAAAACGACATTGAATAATAATAAACTGTACATACTTGTAGGTTACCAAATAAAGAAGAAATTATTGAGCTCAAATGTAATACTGTGTTGTACACATGTCAAGGAGCTACAAAGGGTGGACTGTGTTGATAATGGAATCATTGTTGGATCTGCCGTGACTTTGGCAACCATGGAGAGAAAATTGAAAGAAATGATTGGAAATGTTGCTGGTATGATATGGAATTTTTTCCTAAAAAAATGATTTGTTTTTCGAAATATTACACTGTGACCTTTACACTTTGTTAATTTGCAGTGATATCAACTGTTGGCTCATTGTCTCATTTGTTGGAACCTAAATTATTTTTTCTGAATATTTGCTAGTGGACGTTGTATGTTGTAGAAGTTTTCACCAGACACCATTAAACTGAAAATTCAAAACATTAAATTATTTATTACATGTTTTGGGGGTGAAATACAAGGCTTTATCAATTAAAAAAAATTGTTGCTTTTAAATGTTATTTTTTGGCTATACCTTTAGATTTATTATTTGACCTTGTATGATACCACTTTCTCTTTAGAAAATACATATACATGATCGTCTTGAGCATTATAACTTTGGCATTATGTTTATAATATTTTCACAGTATAAAAAATAACATTCGATGCAAAGTCATTTTAAAACATACTTTTTCAAATTTTTGCACTACTTTTTCTTGTTTTATCAGAATTTTTTTATGAAAAATGTATTAAATAGAACATCAAAATTGGCAAATATCTTCTGTATTCTTATCTTGCTTGTATTTTATCATTATTCATTTTGAGATGAGCTGCATTTACTCCTCAATTACATATCGAACCTTATAGGAATTGATTACCTCCCTTATGGTTTATTATATTCGTTAGCTAAAATCAGGTAATCGGTGATGGATGTAGTAAAATGTTGATCGTTTATCTTCATTCTGCATTTGAAAAAGTATTGTGAATTTTGTAAAATTAATGCATTTATATACAGTTTTTAATGTTAAACAGACGCACAGAAAATCAATGTATTTATATAAAGTTTTTAATGTTATACAGAAACACAGAAAAGGACCATTTCGGCATTGTTAGAATGTATCAGATGGATTGGTGCAGATCAAATACGAAACATTGCGGTAGGTTCCCAAATATATATATTTGGCGATAAGAGAAACAACAACAACAAAATAAAATAAGATACAATAAAAAGAATAATAAGGTAAAGAAAAATAAGATTAAAAAAAAAACGAAACAAAAACTTTCTAAAGCAAAAAATGAAAACAATAACAAAAAAGTCAATCCCCCAATCAAAACCCCCAAAACAATCCCAGTGATGCTAAACACTGTTGTAGGTGTCTGACTTTCATAAGTGTGGTTACCAGGCTGTTGTACATCTAACGTATTGTCTTCTATTGACCAGAATGAACCCGATGATATAAAATATAAAGGTTATTGTTCTGGCTGATTTCCAGATGTTTATACAAATCCTGACATGCACTGATAAAGATAGAACCCACTTGTACATAGCAGTACGTATCCTGATTTTTCTTGATCGGTTCCTGGACTTGTTCACACAACTACCGGTATTCATATTAATTAGCCAATTCGAGGCCAATACACTGATGTATGTCTGTTCAGATCTTGTTAACAGAATTACACAGGCTATTACTAGATATTAGTATATTTTGTATAACAATGATACAGTTGTGGATGTCACAAGTTTTGTGTGATTACGTTAAGTATTGATATTGCATGGTTCCAAACCTTTTAAAACAAAATGCTTTTTGTATTCGAGTAACACATTTTATATATGATTATATACTCTTTTCCATTCATGCAGACTCTTGGTGGGCACCTGATGAGTAAAGCCCCAAACCATGACCTACAGACTCTGATGATGGCTATGAATGCAGAGTTATCGTTCTTGGACAAAGGTTCATATACACACCACATACACATCTATACTACTGCAATTATAGATTGATAGCAATACGTTACTGAACTTATAAACTATGTTTTGTTTTTCATTAACTCATCAATTCCTTAAAAACAATGGACTTTTCAGTAAATTAATGACCTGGACCAGTCCAAATGTGTCTTTAGGAGTGAATTAGTTAATTGGTTATTAATTTTTGCATCCCGATAATTGATTGTATCTTTTTATTCCACTACCAGAACGATTAACAATAGTTTCTCCTAGTCTGTATCAGCATACATCCTTTATATGTTTTCCACGATGTATTAACTTGTCTGCCTAACTTATAAAATTAATTTGAATTTAGAAAAGAAAACTGTGACGTGCAAAATGGATAACTGCTTTATCAACAATGGAAGAGGAAAACCAGGGAGTTCTGACATACTCATTTCAATCACAATTCCATTTGTGAAAGAGGTAAGAAAAACAGTATTCTTTAAATGGATATTCTTCCACAAAATATTGGCCTTTATGTGCAGGTGACCCTCATACACAGGTTTAATTTAGTTGAAGTATGCAGTCATGGTATTTTTCAAAACTGGCCTTTATAGACAGGAGATCCTTATATAGAGGTGACCGCTATAGCAGGTTTTAATGTATATATATATATATATATATATATATATATATATATATATATATATATATATATATATATATATATATATATATACTGAAAATGGTAATCAAACAAAACGATAACTAAAAAACTACTAAACTCAGTTGGTAGTTTGAGCTTAGTTTAGTAGTATATATATACTGAATGATATATTATTAAAGGGACATTAGCTGTGTCTACCAAAGTACTTCGATTTTTCTACTGGTCAGATCCAGTGTATGCATATACAAATAGTAAGATTGAATCAATCAATTGCAAGTGAGTAATTGCCAAAATGGGTTTCTCAAGTATTTTCAACAAAATATGAAAGATTAGAATTAAAGAACTTTTATGCCTATGTATATCTCTTTTTTATTATATATCAATATTTCAAACATAATACCAAAGTTATAATGCTCAGGGCGATCGTTTCTGTCAGTCAGACTTCATCAGTTGAGCTCCAATTTCAAATGTATATGTATTTTCTAAAGTGAAAGTGGGATCATACAATGTCAAATATTAAATCTAAAAGTATAACCAAAAACTTTTTTAGAGTAACCACTGTAAAAAGATGACTATCTGAGCTATCTTTGAAGTAAAAAAAGGAAAGACATTAAAAAAGCACAGCTAATGCCCCTTTAAGATTCGTTTTGCTTCATCTATACTTCTCTCGAGTTTTACAATGGTAATTAGTTCTGCCTGTTTATTACATATAGAGACAGTACATTCAGTACTACAAGCAACCACACAGACGAGGCTTCGATTACGCAATTGTAAATGCCGGAATGTTTGTCAGGTTTTCCGAATCTGGTAAAGTTGAAGATATAAGACTCTGCTTCGGAAATGTTGACAGCAGACCTAGAATGGTGGAGAAAACAAAGGAAATCGTAAATAATTGGTAAGTAAATATTAATGTAATGCCAATGTCAATTTTATTTTCCAGATTTTTGAATTTCTCTTTATTTGTAATGTCTTTGTTCGTTAACAGGTTTTTAAGTTTAAACTTATTTATTTTAAAACGATTAGCAAACAAGTTATATCAACTTAAATTAATGTCTCTCGTTGTTCATAATGTTGGCGTGCGGGGGTCCTTGCTGTGGGAGGAAATCTGGGTACCCGGAGAAAACCCACGCGTTTGACTTGGCGACCAGCATACCATCGCACATACTCCCCTGTCCAATACAAGGATTGAACCCGGGTCGCATTGGTTAGAAGCGAGGGTGCTAATCACTACGCTACTCAGACACCCATGCTTTTAATGAATTCCATGTAGAAATATTTGCGATCGATACCTTTTTCACAAGTCTTAACTGAGAGTCTATACGGTACATAAATAATGACAGTGAATGATTGGACTAATGATTGGAGAAGTAAGCATGCTCTGATGAGTGGCCACACCCATCGTGGGTCGACTGTGAGATTTAAATCATAATAAATTTGAAATAAGTTTTGGTTATAATCGGCATAAACCATTTAAAAGTTATATCGATATTTTCAAATAAGTAATTCGGCATATCAGTTAGTGAAACGTGGTATTTGCCAATACGGTCATTATAGCACGCATGATATTTATAAAACTTTATAAGTGAGTTAAAGAGGCATTAGCTGTGTTTTTTCAATTCCCCCTTTTACTACGTAGTTTGATGTACAATAACAAAAAATATATATAAACAAACATACAAATTATTAAATTCCTATATATTTTGTAAAAATTGCTTGAGAAATCAGGGTTTAGCACTTTTTCAATTACATTATCTCAACCTTACTATTTGTCTATGAATACTACACAAGACCTGACCTTATTTTCACAAAATATGTAGGAGTATAAGATTTTATGAATGTGTTTAGCTCTTATTTGTTGATTTTAATCAAGTACAAGTAGTAAAAGTAGAAAAAAGCGAAATACATGTAATTTGTTTTTGGTAAACACAGCTAATGCCCCTTTAATTAGTAAGCTGACCTGAGAGTTATCACAGTTGGTTTTTTGTTTGTTTTGTTTTGTTATTAGAGTGTTACTATTACAACATGGGTAATAGATGATTTGCTGCCTGGCCGTGAGAGAGCGCAAACATGTTAAAACCGCTTTTGCCATTGAATTCTGAGGCCACATAATATTGACATGTAATTAATAATTATACAAGAGTATTGATAAGAACAATATAAAATTAATTTTTGCACTTCCAACAGCAACTGGGATGAGGACTTGATGACCAAAATCTGTGATACCCTTGTAGATGAAATGAAGGACGGTTGTCATGACAACATTCAGTATAGGTTGACACTGGTCTGCAGTTTCTTTTTCAAGTTTTTCCAGGCGATGCGAGGAAATCTTGGAAATAAACAAGAGGTAATGTTGAGTCATTTCAGGTCATAATGGTATATGCTTGATAATCTAAATTTTAGGTTGTTTGGTCTGAATTTAGATGTATTTATAAAACTGCCAAAAATGAGTCCATGTCTATTTTTTCCGGAATAAACATAAATAAGAGATGGACATTCGAAACACATTTGTATCAGAGTCAGATCAATTTTTAACAAAATTAAACTGCGGTTAGGACATTTCTCCAACAAATATGTTGAACAGAATTGTACTGAGGTTAGGTGATTTCTGAACAGATGTATTGCGGTCAGTAGATATCTACACAAACTTGCACTGCAGTACGGTCAGGAGATATCTACACAAACTTGTACTGTGGTCAGGACTGGAGTTATCTACACAAACTGATGCTGCGGTTAGGAGATTTATACACAAATTTTTATTGTGGTCAGGAGATATCTACACAAACTTGTGCTATGGTCAATAGCTATCTATACAAACTTGTACTGTGGTCAGTAGATATCGACACAAACTTGTGCTGTGGTCAGGATATTTCTACACAAACTTGTACTGTGGTCTGGTGATATCTACACAAACTTGTGCTGTGGACATGAGGTATAGACACTAACTTGTACTGCGGCAGTTGATATCTACACAAAATTGTTCTGCGGTCTGGAGATATCTACACAAACTTTTGATGTGGTCATTGATATGTTGTACTTAGGAGGTATTTACACAAACTTGTGCGGAGGTAGGTGATATCTACACAAATTTGTGCTGTGGTCAGAAGATATCTACAAAAATTTGTGCTATGGTCTGTAGATATTTACACAAACTTGTGTTGGTCAGGAGATATTTACGCATACTTGTGCTTCAGTCAGCAGATTTCTACACAAACTTGTACTGTGCACACGGTCAGAAGGTTTTTAAACAGTTGTTCTGCGGTCAATAGATATCAACACAGATTTGTAATGCAGACAGGAGAATTCTAAACAACATTGTACTGCAGACAGGGATTTCTAAACAGATGCACTGCGTTAAGTAAATATCTACAGAAATTATACTGTGGCCAGGAGATTTCAAAACAAACTTGTACTATGGTCAGGAGATTTCAAACAGATGTTTCACAGTCAGCATTCATGGTTTTTAGCTCACCTCGTGAAGTGAAGGCAAGCTAATGCTATTCCTAAGAAGATTTGATTTGGGCATTATCTCGGAAAGTAGAAAGACTAAACTTCCCAATCTTACACTGATGATGCATCTAATGATGCACATTAAATCACAGTTCGCAGATTTGGCATCTGACTTACATTTCATGGTTTAGTGACCACGTTAAGAAGATTTGATTTGGGCATTATCTCGGAAAGTAGAAAGACTAAACTTCCCAATCTTACACTGATGATGCATCTAATGATGCACATTAAATCACAGTTCGCAGATTTGGCATCTGACTTACATTTCATGGTTTAGTGACCACGTTAAGAAGATTTGATTGGGCATTATCTCGGAAAGTAGAAAGACTAAACTTCCCAATCTTACACTGATGATGCATCTAATGATGCACATTAAATCACAGTTCGCAGATTTGGCATCTGACTTACATTTCATGGTTTAGTGACCACGTTAAGAAGATTTTATTTTGGCATTATCTCGGAAAGTAGTAATGTTAGACAGACCAAACTTGTATGGGAGCTGAATGTCCATGTCTTCTTGGATAGAAAACAAGATCTGACATGGCTGTATTGTCTTTGGTCATGTGAGTGACTTGTAATTTTAGTGTGCTACAGAAATACCATAGTTTCCATTATGTTATTTTTCACTGGTTATCACTTTTGATATTTTTGTATATTTCGGTAATGTTTAATCGAAAAATAATTGTGTTATATATGTGAAAATACAAATATTTAAAATCAGAAACCAAGGCATTAATTGTCAAGAGGTTCAGGAGATAATATACAAGGCTAGTAGACATTGTACATACACGTACCACTGAAAATCCAGAGGTGGGATCAGGTGCCATGGAGGAGTGAGGGGTAAATCCTCGTCACAGTCAGAAAAGAGGATTCAACAACCTTTTTATCTTGGTTACCTGAATACAGAAGAAATATACAGTGAAACTAGAATATAACGACCTCCTTAGGGACACAATGAAACCGGTCGTTATAGGGAGGTGGTCTTTATATAGAGATTGATTTGTACACAAATGGTAGTATTTAGGACTACAAACAGTCTTTGTGAACAGGTGGTCACTAAAGCAGGTTTTACTGTATGTTGTTACTACCTTGTTTGTTTTATTCCAATTAGACGAAATGCGGTTTGGTAAATTTGCCGTCAAGCAGTTCTCAGTTTTATGACTTCCCAGACCCGGAAGGGAACCATGTCGTTTGGAAACCTATACCACATACATCAGCGCAAAGTGTTACCTCCGGCGAAGCCGTTTATATAGATGATATGCCAACATACTCAAGTAATTAGATTGTATTCTTTTTCATAGGCTTAGTAAAAATTGCAAAACATTTGTTTTTAAAATTACAAACCATTCCCTTTACAAGAAGCTCAATAATCAATATTCATCGATATACTTGTAAAAGCCAATAATTTGACATGCATCTAATTGCTTTGAATTTATGTTCGGATTCATTTAAGATAAACACAGATTAAATTCCATGTAAGTGAGTATAGCCTTTAAGGGAAATTTAGCTGAACATACATTTTCTATGTTTTTGGCAAACTATAAAAACTTTCTTTCTCATATGTGTATACATGTTTTGATACCCAGTACAACCTTAAATGGATTAGTGTGTGTGGTGTGTGTGGATAGGTACCATTGTTACATCGGGAAGTTAAATATTCAATTAATAAGTAATCCAATTTTTCGTACTGGCATCTTTTAGACAACAGAATGATTATTTTTCAACAAAATGAGAATAAAATTGATAATTAAAATTTCAGACGAGCTTTTTGTTGCCTATGTTGGAAGTACGAAGTCCCACGCTAAGATATTGTCAGTGGACGCAAGCCAAGCTCTGAAAGTTCCTGGTGTTGTCGATTATATAGACAAACAAGATGTTCCAGGGGATCAGAAGTATGGATTGTTTGCTCTTGACGAGGAATTGTTCGCTGACGGGAAGGTATGAGCATGAACATCAGTATCCATGAGTACTGCGTATCTGTATATCTGAATATCTGAAAATAAATTCTGGATATTGTGCCTCTTTCTCAAGTCAATTTTCTGACATTACTTTTTAGTTTTATTTTGGCTAAGTGAATATTTGTAAAGTTTTAATTTGTTGATGAGAATAAATATTTTATTCTTCTTCTTTTAAGTTTAGAATTTTGAATTAAGGTTATTTGACCCTATCTCTTAAAAGAAAACCTGTCGCAAAATAACCACGTTAAAATATTCATGTAGTTATTCCCGACAAATAATTATGATTTACATTACAATGTGCATTATAAATATTATAAATCATGAAATAGAAATAATATATTTCTCATTAGTATATTTCTCTATTCGGACATTTAACATCACATTTTCCAAAGGGAAATCAGTTATATTGTAAAGAGAAATCCAAAAACTTATGACTGTTTTTGTTAAATATGATTCTTTTCATTTCAAAAGGTCAGGTGTTATGGACAACCAATAGGAGCAATTATAGCGGAAAATCGAGAAATTGCCAGATCTGCTGCGAAATTAGTCAAAGTTGAATATCAGGAGTTACCAGCAGTGTATACTGTTGAGGTTAGTATGCATGGAGAGAGAGAGAGAGAGAGAGAGAGAGAGAGAGAGAGAGAGAGAGAGAGAGAGACAGAGAGAGACAGACAGACAGACAGACACTATTATTTGTATATCGTTAATTTATCCATTGATCTTTTTTGATGTGTCTCATTCAGCAAGCGATGGAAGAAAAATCCTTCTATGATCATACCAATTCAGTGAAACAAGGGGACGTGGCAGATGGCTTAAAAAGATCTGATATAACTATAGAAGGGGTGGTGGAGACATCAGCACAAGACCATTTTTATTTGGAGCCTCAGGCAGTTTTGGTTGTCCCAAAAAGAGAACAAAACGAGTTAGAGGTATTTCTGAGTGGCCAATGGACTACCATAGTTCAGGTAATGACTTTACAATACAATTATTCAGTTAGATTTTTTTAAAAGCAGAGTGAATAGAAGGATATTTTTATTTTATATATAATCGTATGTAAGACAGAAAGGTTCAACAGAGGATGCTTACTCCTTCATGACACCTGATCCCACCTATTGATTTCCAGAGGTCCGTGTTTGTCCAATTTTTACCAGATTCGTATCTTTATCCTGGACATCCTAAATATTTATACTTTAGTATTTGATATTTCTTATATTAGAAAACGTGTGTGAGTAAATTCGACATACCCGATATCTGAATATTTGTAATTTGACATTATTTCTTCAACCTGATATCAGTGCCAGAAATGCTGGTCTAAACTGTCTTTTGGGGTATTATAAGCACACTACCAAAGTTGTTGTTTTGTAAAATAAGAGATACCAAAAAAAATTGTGGCGAACATTTGTACCCGATAGGCAATTCATATATAATATTTAGATATTTTTCATATTATGTACATGATAATGACCAACTCGCGTATGTCTATTTCCAGAACCAAGTTAGTCAATTTTTAAAAATTCCACGGAACCGGGTTGTCGTGAAAGTCAAACGAGTGGGTAAGTATCTCTTTCTTTCTTCTTCTTATCTTCTTGTTCTTCTCTCTCTCTGTCTCTCTCTCTGTCTCTCTCTGTCTCTCTCTCTCTCTCATGGAAGGTCAAGAGGTGGCATTAAGTGTCATGGTAATATTTACTAACCCTAACACGCTACATACTGTTTAGATTTAGAAATATAGGAGGACAAAACATTGGGTCGACGTACACAAATGATGACGTAAGATCTTAATTAGGAGACCTATATTTGAATAAACATAAATTTATTTGCATTAAATGTGAGTATTGATTCGCTTTTCGTTGAACCAAATACATTGTCAAATATGCACAAATCGTCTAAGCAATTGGAATGTAATTCTAATTATAATGCACGGTTCAATGTCAGTGTACTTCCAATTATTTCCATTTCAATTGTTACATGTAGGGAATTTCTTTAATCATGTTAATCTTCCAAAATCTCTGAAATCAAAAATTGTAAAATTAATTTTTTAAAAAGAGCTTAGGTATTTAAATCTAGAGTATTGTATAATGGTGAGTAAATATATTGTATTGATAATGTTTATGTAGGCGGTGGATTTGGTGGAAAAGTTACAACTCCGGTTTTGATCAGTGGAATAACAGCGGTAGCAGCTTGGAAGTAAGTGTAAACAACATGTGAGTGCTAATTCAGTTAAAATGTTTATCTTAACCCTTTCAACCCTACAGACCATAATAGACTGGTCTGAAACAATGAAAAGAACATACATGTACCACTCAGAATCTCAGGGGTGAAAGGGTTAAAAGCGGTCAAGTCTTGGCTTTGCTTCCTGGTGCCGAGTAATGTAGCGATTGTATTCTTTTGCATCATCCGCTCGGCATATGAAGTAAAAGGCACTGGTCTATCAGCTGAAATTTGACCTTTTAAATCCTACAGGTCATAATAGACTTGTCTAAACAATGGAAAAGAACATACCATCTAGATACATAGGGCTTGAAGGGTTAAAACTGAGGTCTCGTGCCATGACATACATGACATGGTGAAGAATTCTCACGGCATTGACATAGGTATGTAGCGCGGGTCAATATTTGTGATAATTCACCTACAGCTGATGGCGTCTTTCATATAAGTGATCGGATTTGGACGTATTGTAAAGTTACAATTAATCATAAGCAAAACTTTGCATTCGACGAGTGATATATCGTTGATAAAGATTAAATGAATTCATAATCGATCGAAGATATGTTACTGTAAGCAAGGAATTTTTTACGAAAAATTTTTTACTTTTGCGATATTACTAAATCAAACATTTCGCTTGTGTTTGATTCATGTGGAAATAAAAGTTGAAAGAGCATATCTACAAATTTCGACAGCAAAACAGTTCATGTGATCGTTAACTTTGCAATTTTCTCTCATCTTGTAATTGGCTCAGATTTCCATATTTACATTGGAACAGCTAGAACACATCGGCGTCATTTAATTCATTTCTTATGATAAACACCCATAATGTATCTAAAAGGGCATTAGCTACGTTTTTTACACAGAAAATAATTCGTTTTTTATTTCTTAGATTGATATGGAATAATAAAAAAGAAAAAAGATACACATCAGCACAGAATTTCTTAATTTCCTGTATATTTTGTAAAAATTGCTTGAGAAACCCAGTTTGGCAATTTTTCACTTGCAGTTAACTCACCATTACTATTTGTATAAGCATACAACACTGGACCTGACTTAAATTTCACAACATATATAGGAATATAAGAATTTTTATGCCTGTTTTTATCTCTTATTTGTTCTTGTGCATAAATCTAAGTAGTAAAAACAAAATAAATTATTTTTGAAAACACAGCTGATGCCCCTTTAAGCCATAGACTATTTTATGTAAACAAAACTTTTTGTAGGACCAATCGACCTGTGCGGTGCATATACGAAAGAGAAGAGGACATTCGTTTTAGAGGAAAGAGGACGGGCATTAAGGCATTTTACAAGGTATTTATGTTGTAGTTGTTTTGTTTGTCGTCGCACTCAAGAATCTTTCACTCATATGGAGACGTCACCAAATGCCAGTGAAGGGCTTCGGATTTTGGCCTATGCTCGGCACTTACGGCACTTGAACAGTGAGGGTTCTTTAATGTACCGACACCTACTGTGACACGGGGCCTTGGTTTTTAATGTCTTATCCGAAGGACATGCATACCATACAAGGTATTTATTGAAATGATGAATAAAGTTGGAAGTAGAGTGAGAACGGATAGAAAACAACTTGTAAAACAGTTCTTGTGGATTGGATAAGTGATCTTTATATTAAAGTCTACAAAAGATATGAATAGAAATCATTTACTTGTTCCGGTCTTTTCGGTCTTTTTCTCTTGGTTAGTACTATAATCCACATCTTCATATTTTCCCGCTATATTTCAATTGTTTTAGGGATGTACGACACTATTTTATGGTCAGTATAATAGTCTTGTTTGCGATTAATCTGTTTCACTGGGTGAAATGTTGAGTTGCCTTTTCGTTGGCGGTTGTTGAGACATCTGTACCAATTGTGACAAGGATTCGTTCCTCATGTATTTCAATTGGACTTGACTGTGGACTCACGGCGAGTGTGACCGGTCGACAGGGGATGCTTACTCCTCCATTGCACCTGATCCCACCTCTTGGTTTCCAGTTGTCTGTGTTTGTCCATTTTTGCCGAATTTGTATCTGAGTCCTGGACATCCTATAGATTTATATGTTGGTATCTGAGATGTTTTATATATTGGAATAACCACTTGCAGTGTTCCATTGATAGAGCATTCGCCTTGCAAGCAAAACGTCCGGGGTTCAATTTCTGGTCCTGGGTCACATTCATGACTTTAAACATCAAAGTACTGAAAGTGCTTACGAGTTGAAGGTAGATCTAATCGTTATAATCAGAGACAATAATAATTATATGTACATCCCCTCAGTAGCACGTAAAACTCTAGGTCAATATGTGTACATGTAAAACATTTTCCCAACTTCAAAGATTGCCGTGAGTTTCTCATCAGTTAAGATCGCGTGAAGGACACAGCATCTAATGTCCGGCTTGAGATGCCAATACACGCAACTGGCCCACAAACTCATTTGCATATCAAGCGTACTCGACTCTTGATCGTGAGGTCGTGAGTTCGAGTCCAGCCGGCGGCAGGTTAGTTTCCTCTCCTTCGGATTGAAACAGTAAAAACCGAGGTCCCGTGTCACAGTAGGTGTCGGCACGTTAAAGAACCCTCACTGCTCAATGGTCGTAAGTGCTGAGCATAGGCCAAAATTTGAAGCCCTTCACCGGCATTTTGTGACGTCTCCATATGATTGAAAGATTCTTGAGTGGTAAGTTAAACAACAATAAAATAAACAAACTGAGTTGATGGAACATCAACTGTTAAAACGTTTGTGACTGTTCCTTCACCAAGCATACGAAGTGAAAGCAATGGGCCTTTCGGATGAAAGTGAACATCACCTGTGTCTAGGAAGGGACAAAGATCCGATGTCACGTGTCACGGATGAAAGTGAACGTCACCTGTGTCTAGGATGGGACAAAGAACCGATGTCACGTGTCACGGATGAAAGTGAACGTCACCTGTGTCTAGGATAGGACAAAGAACCGATGTCACGTGTCACGGATGAAAGTTAACGTCACCTGTGTCTAGGATTGGACAAAGAACCGATGTCACGTGTCACGGATGAAAGTGAACGTCACCTGTGTCTAGGATGGAACAAAGAACTGATGTCACGTGTCACGGCAGGTGTGGCATGTAAACAATAGCAATGGCGTCAGTCCATAGAACAGGTCAAAATTTGTGGCAGTTTACCTGAAGGTGATGCCATCTCCATTTAAGTGAAAAGGTCATGGTAGGATGTAAATCAACAATAAATATCCACATTGGTGGACATTTTTTACGCCACACTCAATAATTTTTCAATTATATGGTGGCGACCAGTATATAAATATAACATTCATGAGAGGGTGGTAGTGGAAATTAACATCCCGAGGAAATACATTGTCAACCGAGGCGAAGCCGTCACATATACACGTATGTTCATTTGTTTGTTTACTTTGTTTAGTGTGCACATATTTTTGTTGTCTTTTTGTTTATTTACAGGCAGGCGTTTCAAAGGAGGGCAAAATCAACACAGTTTCTATAGAATTCTACTGCAATGCCGGTTATACATACGACAGTACTTCATGGGTATGTTGTGTTTTTTCGTTATTCTGGCTACTGACAGGACATTAGATGAATTATGACTTTCCTACTTCTTAAAACTGGTACACAAGATAGTTTCGAAAGACAAAAATGTTGCTTAACACCTAATTGTAGAATAGTTATTAATAAACGTTTTGACACACACACACACACACAGACACAAACACACACACACAGAGACACACACACACACACACACACACACAGACAGACAGACACACAGACAGACAGACAGACAGACAGACAGACACACACACACAGATACAGACAGACAGACAGACAGACAGACAGACAGACACACACACACACACACACACACACACACACACAAACACACATTACCTCAACTCTAACATGCAGTAAACTAATAATATCATGATTGAATGTTTGTAGACATATCCATTAGATATTTATAATGCTATACTCCATGCTTACTGTGTTGCAAATCAGCGTTTTCTATAGATCTCTGTAAGTATTTTTTTCTCTTCTGTTCTTTCAGATTGTTGACTTTTCATTACTGTTTTTACCTGGTTGTTACAATATCCCAAACTTTTGTGCCAATGGTTACATGTGCAAAACAAACATTCCCTCCAGTACAGCTTGCAGAGGTTTTTCCGGTCCACAAGGTCACTTTATTATTGAGAGTATAGTTAACGACATTGCTGAACGTATTAAAGTTCCACAGTTCCTGGTTTGTATAAATATAGTTATAACTATTACTGTATGTGTATTTAAATTAGTGCACTCATATTTTAGCGCTCTCAGGGATATAGACTTATTAGCGCAATCTTAAATTCGCGCAATTAATTTCATTAGATTTGTTGTGTATACAGAATGACAGGATCGAGAAATTTTAGCACTGCCCTTGATTTAGCGCAATGACTTGAGCGTGAAAGGGGCTAATATTAAAATACCGCTTAAATAAGTACACGTACAGTAATTAATAGTGTTTTCATAATGGGCCTGATATATCTCCGAGGTCTGTAATAATAGGTAAGGATGTGTGTAATGCCCTTAGTCAATTATTGCTGACTGAGGACATATCACGTGGCCATTATGGAAACAGCTATCTCTGAATACTTTTATCAGCAAACTAAACAGAGGGAATATGTATTGTAATTGATTGTTTGTACTCAATGGTTATTCCAGTGAAATAGTCCCTCTTAAAACAGTCAGCTTACTTAGATTTTCTGTTCTTTTGTAATGACTAGTTTAATCCAAAACAACCATGTAATAATGCCAACCCTGTGTTTTTATCGATTTTCTGACAAGCAGCCTCCAAGTACCTTTTGGAAGAGATTTTATGTTTTTGGGAGACTTCCTGTAACTGCTTGCAGTTGTAATTATACCCTGTATAAAATACGGATGTAACTTAATATCAATCATGTACGTCAACATGTAAACAGTAGTGACGTCAATAAAACAGCATACAAACATACTGAATAGTAGATATTATGGACTGTAGGGAAATCCAGAGGTGAGATCAGGTACTGTGAATTTAAAATTTTGAAATTTGAGTAGTGCTTTACGCCACATTCAACAATATTTTAGTTATATGGTGGTGGTCAGATTTTAATGGAGGAGGAGATACCCCCACTACATTGTATCCGGGAATTAGACCACTGACTTTCTACAAGTAAACTGGCAAACTTTCTGACAAAATAAACCTAGGTTGCAGTGGGACTCAAACCTGCGCTGACCAGAAGCTGTCTTTTGTGAGAAAGTTAACTTGCGTAAGCCATGTGGTTTCCTCCCGGGTACATTGTAACCGGGTTCTCTGCTCCTCCATTAAAACTGGCCGCCACCATATAAATGAAAAATCGTTGAGTGTGGCATAAAACAAAATTCAAAATGAATCATGATTTAAACAAAGTTATAAAACATTCACAGAGATTCAATATAATATAATCACTAAATTTCAGAAACCACATCTATTTCAAAAATGAATTTATTACTAAGGTACAGGGATGTGGTATGACCCTTAGCTCTGCCTCTTTAAAGTAATCACAATATATCAATATGAACCTCTGGCAATGCTTTTTGGAATGTGGACAAGACAAGAGAACTGTCCCGCACATCTTATAACTACTTTTGTTAAGATGTTTCCCGGTTGATTTTAGGTGAAGGAGATGAATATGTATCAGGAAGGGGACGTAACTGTACACAATAAGAAGTTGACTGATTTCAACTTGACAAGGTGTTGGAAGGAATGTATGTCGCAAAGTAACTTTGAAGAGCGGCGTAGACAAGTTGAAGAGTTCAATGGGTGAGGATAATTATACAAAATTCACACCTTTTCGATAAAATATATATGATAAGTAATTGTTTTAACAAGATTTTGTAAAACCTGCCATAACGGACACTTTGAATCAGCGGACACCCTGCGATAATGGCTAATTTGTCTAAGTCCCAATTTACATGTAATACAAGACTACTAGCATCTGTTTTAAATAAATGGACACCTCCCTTACCCGGACAGCAGATAAAGATGTTGGCCCAAATATGCATCATGTCTGTATATTTTACTTTGAATTAGTGGACATTCTTCCTATGATCGACTTCAATTGCCACAGGCAATTTCTCACTAAGCTGTATGTCCCAACTTTTATCTTGGAAAAAATACCTAGTAAAATCTTTTGTTTTGGGTTTTTGCTTGATATTTATTTCCTTGCATTGCATCGTAGCAGTTGATTACAAGAACAATTGTGTTAGTTTTAAGTATGATATTTTAGCAGTGAATGGTTATCATTCATTCAGCGGACGCCTCTCTATAACAGACAATATGGCAACCGTCCACTAAACATAGGTTTTACTGTATACATACTGGTTGCAAAGTCAGTTATATAGAATGAATTTTGTATCCAGCTAACTATAGATTCACAGATAATGGTAATATATATAAATGTACGTATTGTTTTTTATTTTTTTCATTTTTAAATATACATGCAATGACTCATGAAAAAAATTCAATGTGCAGCACGTAATGCACAGAATTAATTCCATGAGCAATTGCATGTATATTCCATGTTTTTTTTTTAAAAAATGAAAAAAAAAATCCTTGATTGGAGCATTGGTGAAAACTTTCATACAAAAGATGCATGGCTTTACAACTGTCATGTCGACTGATGTTGGTAGCGGTATATATTAGTTACACTATTGATACTATCGTCTCCATATAAATGAAAAATTGGCGAGAAATAAAGCAACACAATAAATGATCAATCATATGAGAACTAGTATTATCTCTTGGCCAATCTTCTTAATGATAATGTCTTATCATCGTGCATTTCTTCTTATTCCAGGAAAAACAAAACCACAAAAAGAGGAATTACAATGACGCCATTGATGTACCCGATGGGTAACCCATTTGTACAATGTGATCAGGTAAATCATTATCATTTCTGTGTGCTGAATTGTTTGGATCTGTCTATAAACAGGTTTATACGCTTACTTGCAAAGCATCAATAGTGAGCTATGATATTTGGGATATATATAAAATGTCAACAGTTATCTAAACGATCGCGTTCGAATTTCCATACGATTACCATTAATTTTGTATTCGATTTATTGAATTCAAAGTTTATATAATCTATATATTGATTATTTTAGAGTTTTGAACTTTTCTGCCAGTGGTAAATTACAAAAAATCGGTCTTGTAACTGTTGAAAGTTGTGTAAAGCATGCATTTAAAGAAAGAAAACAAATCTAAGAATAGTTCAACAATAATGTATATATCAAATTAATCACACAAAAATTCACTGGCAATAAATGAGATATTACGTACAGTGACTTCCTAAACGAATGATATTTCTTATACAACAACAACGAATCAAAATTCATTTTATTCTTATGACTGCATGATCTTTGGGAAAAGTAAATTATGTACTTAACTTAAACGCCAGCGATATAATTGGGTTCCGTTACCCAGTACATGACTGAATAGAAATAAGGTGAAATTTGATTTTATATTTGTAGGCCGGAGCACTGGTACACGTGTACTTAGATGGTTCTGTTCTTATTGCTCATGGTGGAGTTGAAATAGGTCAAGGTATTCACACAAAGATGTGCCAGGTACGTCCAAATTGAGGCGTTTAACTCATGCACCCCTAAAGACACATTTGGACTGGTCTTAGCCATTAATTTACCGAAAAGTCCATTGTTTTTCATTTGTTTAAGAGTTGAATATATCATGTGAAATGTTATATAATGCCGCGTGTTTACGATCTAGCTGTACAAATTTAGGGTCATCTGAGTAACAATAAAATTAATTGACCTATCGCCAAATATCTGACACGTGGCTTTCCATGTGCATTTTTGACGTCATTCGATTGTGACATCATAATCACACATATGTTTGACGGGTCATTTAATTGTGACGTCATAATGGAAAAGTTTGCCAAAAGGGGCCGTGTTGGGCATTTGGTGATAGGTCACTTGTCATCCACCGTCATTAGGATGTTTGACGTTTTCAACTTTGTCTCAAAACTTCCATCCCAATCTTCTGTATATTTGATTTATTAGATATTCAAGGAAAGGATAACAAAATTAAAGGGTTCCATTACACTTAAGTTACGGATTTCGTTATTTGAAGTTTTGTTAAAGCCAGTGGAATGTTATGCCAATCGAAATATAAGTATCTCAAGTCTATTCATTTTCTTTGTTCATAAGGTAGCCGCCACTGCTTTCCAAATTCCAATGGACAAAATATTCATCAGTGAAACTAGTACCAACACGATCCCAAACGCTACAGAGACAGGTGGCAGTTATGCTGGGGATCTTAATGCCGGAGCAGTTCTGGTAAATCAATGTCTAAGTTTTATTTTGATACAGCCCCTTGTGATATAATTAAACCTGATGGTCACATGATTCTTCATCAACAATTTTAATTTAAATTTTGCTCTCAGTGACCACATTATTCCAGTGCTGAGTTTTTGTGAACGGCAAATATCTGACAAATTAATAAAAACATACTGTCCAGTTCACATAGATGGGATGGCGGAGTAACCTTTTGATTATCATATGGATGATTCTACCCATTTTTTGGTTATGCTTCACAGGAAAAACATTTTATTTCTCATTGGATACTTGTATGTATTGTGACAAGTAGGGACAATTACCCTTGTTAGTGTAATTCTAATTTTGTTATGCTTTAATACCTAAGATTTAAGATCGTCCAGGCCAAGAAAGGATTCGTGAGACTGTATTTGACCATATTTGTAGGAGAAATAAACATTTTGAATACCACAAGTGCTGCAGGTATATGTAGTAATTGATCACAAATCTCATACATTTTTTAATGACACACGGTTGAATAGGCAACAAAATGACACGAATTTGCATATGCATGTACATTGATGTGAATCAAAACTGCAACGTGAGCTTATATCCGATGCAATATGTGTATTTTACAGTTTGGAATCAGTTTAATGCTTTAATACTAAACCAGATATAATTAAGTGTACATGTGTTTATTTATCTGATGGATTTATACTATGCTCGTATTTTCCCATTCATATGAAGACAGCATGTGGTACAAATGGAGTACCAGAGCAGTGAGTTTTATTAACCATACTACGATTACCAAGATAGAATGTCGGCTTTAAGTAACATTCAATACCCTTTACCTTTGTTTGCTGAGCCACTGACCGTCCTCCATTTGTGTTAAAACCTCTAGGCAGTGGTCAGGATTAAGCCCGTGGTCTTTCAAATGCAGATGGTAGTACATATTGGATTCCATATTGTTACTGATAAAATAAAAACGATATTTCGTATAGTGATATAATTTTTAACACTGTAGAATGCATGTTGCATCATCAACGAGAGATTGGAACCTTTCAAAAAGGAGAACCCCAAAGGATCATGGGACGACTGGGTAAGTATTGTTTACATTCGTCCTGTTTAATCGAGTTTGATGACCCTTGTGCTGTACACATTTTATATAATGACCGCCGTGACGCATCTCGACACCTATCATCTATGAGCCATCTCGAGTTTTAGCCTTGCAAGACTCAAACTGATAGTCAGGTTAATTATTGGTCTTTCCCGAGATGTATTGTAGTCAGGTATTCTCCCCACCATAATTTTTCTACATTGCTTTATCGAAACTTTCTTCTTTATGTGCATCATAAACCTTATGATTAGAGGAGGAAAGAAAAAAATGAGCCGGCAGAAGGTTTAGATAGCGTTGAAGACTGTTTATTTTCTTATCTAATGTCTTTGATTTTTATGTCATTCTGTAATGTAACTGATAATTTGTCCTTCGGATGAGACAGTAAAAACCGTGTCACAGAAGGTGTTGGCACGTTAAAGAATCCCCATTGCTCAATGGCCCTATGACTTGGTCCGAGCATAGACCAAAATTTGAAGCCATTCACCGGCATTCGGTGACGTCTCCATGTGAGTGAAAGAGTCTTGAGTGGGACGTTAAACAACAATACAACAACAACATCAACAACAACATCAACAACAACAACAACATGTAGCTGATCATTTCATTACAGGTGAATGCTGCTTATGTTAGTAGAGTGAGTTTATCAACCACGGGATATCACAGGTGAGTCATGTATGATAAAAATCACAATTGAGAATTTCGGTTATCCTGATGAAAAACATCCTCCGAAAATGCCAATAATTCTAACAAAAATAGATTCGAAAAGTGATAATGTTTCACAGTTTAAAAAAAAGCTATATGAAATAAACAAAATTATTTTAAGCTTTCAATTTCCAATATTTCTGATATTATGTATGAAACCATGTATAATATTCTGAGTAAATAGTTCAAATCATTTGAGTAATTTTACAGTTGTTACTATTTTGTGGCATGCTAACATGGCACGCTGACTCCTTCCGGACACCTGGTCCCATCCCGTTTGGGATTCGCAATTATTCTTCATACTGAGACCATTTGTATGTCCAATGTGTCGTATTCTAATGGACTTGAAGTTCCTATTATCCATTAGCACTTCTTCATTTTTACTTGGACATACATTTCGGGTTTAGTTTCAGGCTTTTTCTCATACTGCCCTTTCTTTTTTGGAACTACAAATCAATCATAGATTTTTAGCTCATGTGATGAAGTCTTGTCAAAACGATCATCTTGGACATTTATTTTTGCCTTTGATTTACAAAACTACATTCGATATAGTATTCATAATATTTACAACCACTTGGCTGTTGCAACTGCTGGTAGATGGTTGAATCCCCGAGGGTATACATAACTCCAGAAACTGGTATTTCGGTTCTCAACTCAGTTATGATGGTCACCTTTTTACAGTGGTTATTCTAAGATGGATTTGGCAACACAATTACGTTTAGTATTTTGCATTGTATGATACCCCTTTCTCTTTTGAATTATACATCTATTTTAAATTCTAGCTAAATTAAAGAAGTTTTTATTAACAGAAAGAAATTTCTTGAGATTTTCGCCTTTTTTGCTAAACTATAACTTCGGTAGGATGTTTATAATATTGGAATATATTTCCAGACCCCGTGAAGATGGATACAACTTCAAAACTCAGACAGGTGACCACTGTTTTTATTTTACTTTTGGAGCGGTGTGCACAGAAGTGGAAATTGATTGCCTCACAGGTGAACATCAGGTAAGTTATGCTTCCTTTTATGCCACTGTGAGGAATTTATGTCAATTGCTTCCGATGGTTTAGAGGTAGTGTTCGATTAGCAATCTGAAGGCCCTGTGTTTTCCAAACATTGTGTCATATATAACCCTTTACCTTTTAAAGCAAACAAGCTGTTAAAATGCCAGTTTTTGGGTGTTAGGGTATACATAAACATAGTACCTGGTATTTCGGTACCAGCTGAAAATCTTATGCTAAAGGAATATTTCGACTGATAGCACCATTTAAAATTCTAAATTCTTCTAAAGCTAAGATAACCTTCTTTTTACAGTGGTTACTCTTTGACGGATTTTGGCTATACGTTTAGATTTATTATTTGGCCCTGTCTGATACCACTTTCTCTTTAGAAAATATGCATCCTTTATAAATTGGAGCTCAACTGATGATGTCTAATTGACAGAAACAGTCATCCTTGGCATTATATCTTTGGTATTATGTTTATAATATTCATTGTATCAAAATAAAAAATACTTTCTTTTATACAAAAGATGTTCTATAAAAATCCTGGTTTGCAAAAAAATTGTTGTAGTGTCGTAATTTGTTAAAAGAAATCGAATGTGAACAATGGCTGAGTTACTTGGATACAAGGAATATCAATCATCGGCGTATTGATCAGTTGTAAGCAATATATGCAAGACGTGATAACATTTCTACAGGATATATCTTATTTTTGTTTTTAATCAAAGTTCAGGTCTAATCGCGGAATATACTTTTTTATCAAAATGGCTGCCTGTATGCCTTTAAATGGTAATGATTAGTAACTGGCCAAGCGCTCGACATTAAAAGTGAAAGTTACAGTATTTCGTGTGAGATTCTGTGTCACAGCAGGTTTGACATGTTCAGGATCCCACACTGTATTGGTGTCCGTCTATAGATATGATAAATATTTTGGCACCTATAGATTGTGTCTTCGCGTGTGAAGTTTTATAAAAAAGATGAATAGGCATATCTATAATCTCATTTCTTTCATAGGTAGTTGATATCTCAAGATATATAATTCTTTGATTAATTCTTTTATGTAAATGTCACTATTTTAAAGTAAAGTGAATAATAAAACCATATAAATGGTACAGTTCAGGTTTATTCACGCGATCATCGTGCACAAAGTCGGAATTGCAAAGGTTATCACCCGACTGTTTTGAAAATATTCTAGAAATCAATATATATCTATTACTGCCTTGTCATTCCGAACAATTTGTGGTTCCTCTCTGATAAGTGCAAAAAGATCGTGGGAATATAATTTGCGAGTTTAAGTAAACGATGTTTCAGTGAATAGAATGTCAAGTTTATGTGTACAACGGTCGTGCGAATAACCATCACCAGTGACACATAAACCTTCGGAAAGTAAGGGGAATATAACTGTGTATCATCTATTGTTTTGTTGTAGATTTTGCGCACTGACATAGTGATGGATGTCGGCAAAAGTTTGAACCCAGCAATTGACATTGGACAAATAGAAGGCGGTTTTATGATGGTAATTTCTTCATCATTCTACCACTTTATCTGAAAGATATGAAAGTTTTTATTTAACTCATTACCCCAAAAGACACATTAAGGCTCGTCTAAATCATTGTTTTTTTGGAGAGTCCATTTTCAGGGGTTGGTGAGTTAAAGAGATGTATGAATTAAAATATTCTCACTACCGTTATATAGACCGGTAAAAGAAGTGTTGTCTGGGAGTCATGTGGCATAAAATCCTGAGTTAGTTATGTAAAGAGTACCGATACTTAAAGGAATATAATTACTTTTGGTATTTGTTCTAGAATATTTATATATATATATGTGTGTGTGTGTGTGTGTGTATATGTATGTGTCTGTGTGTGTGTTTGTGTGTGTGTTTGTGTGTGTGTGTGTGTGTGTGTGTCTGTTTTAAGAAGCGGGTGAACCTTGACTTGAGTCCAAATATGGCCTCCTTTTCAAAATATTTGCTAGATCTTCATATGAGACATTCAAACATGACGTGTATGTATGACACTAACATTGTTCCAATACAATGTTTAAGTTTATACAATCTAGTACCAAGCAGATATGTAGAAAATGCGTTTAGCTTCATTTTCTAGGCTACAACGAAGTGTAACTGAATTTTGTCCAAAGTTTTAAAATATATCTGCAACATAATACAATCATAATATCAAAACGTTGACACACCGTCAGAGCAATCCTTTGACGAAAATATTTCAAGATGGGGCGTCGTGAATATGTCGTGTCATTTCAAAAATACCAAAAGAGGACAGTCCTCGGTTGAGTTTAAAGTGCGTCGCATTTAGAACTACAATTTCTCACCTTTATTCAGCACAGGTAACATGTGAAGCATTTATATGTAGAGGTTTGCCAGTTGTGGGAGGTGGTGTTATTTTATCGGGTACATTGTAATCAGGTTTTATCCTACATGAGAGAGAGCATATAACTGCAAAATTGTTGCGTTTGGCATAAACGCCATTAATAAACAAACAAATAAATATAAATAAATTGTAGTTAACACATTCACCCCTAAAACACATTTGGAATGGTCCGAGTCATTAATTTACAGAAGAGTCTATTGTTTTTCAGGGGTTGATCAGTTAAATCTTTGTATAAAGTCTTTTATAGATGGAACATTCTATGTGTGTCAACATAACACGCGATTTAATAATGCCTATTTATGAGCCAATATCCCTCAACAAACGTCTAAATTGAAGGATTGAATTTCTATCGTCTACTGATACATCTAAATTTAAAAGTTTGAAAAGAACTTTATTATATTTGAACAGCAATCTAATTTTATTTGTTTTCCAGGGATGTGGCATGATGACCTCGGAGCAAGTGACAATAAAACCGTCCGGGCAAGTCGCAAATTTTGGACCAGTCAATTACAAAATTCCAGGTATTCGCAATATACCACGAGAATTCAAAGTTACGCTCTTAAAAGAAGCAAAAGGCGGAAAAGCAGTATATTCGTCAAAGGTATATATATATATATATATGAGATGTTATGTTAATGTATGTAATTTTTCAAAAACAAAATCAACACCAGAATACATATGTACCATAGTGATATCTTCTACTAAATAAATATTAAGACAAAGAAAAATTCTAAAGCTCTATTCTTCCTTCTGTGGCAATTTTCGAAGTTTTAGGTATTTCAGATACATCTTGCTAGTAGAAAGCAATAGGAGAAAAACTGAGGCTACAGAAGGGGACATGTATTATACCAAGTATAATTTCCACAAATTTTTTGCTTCTTTTTCATATCAAGATTTTTTTCTGTGAGAATGATTAATCATAATTACATATGACGCAATATTCAGTTTCTTGATTAAATGGAAATAGTGGAAAGTACGCCTTGTAATGTTTTAAACATATTTCATTTTGTTAAATCAATCTTTTTGAGGTTTACAATTACCAGGGGACAGAAGGTCAAGTAAAAAGCAAAATAACCCTTTAAATCCTACAGGCCATAATAGACTTAGGGTTGGAAGGGTTAAGTTATTTTCCTTTCAAGATTTACATAATAATTATTCGTAAACTTTTATATTATTCACTTTTCCAGGGAGTTGGAGAGCCGCCGTTACTGCTAGCAGTTTCCGTTCATTTTGCCATAAAAACTGCAATTATGTCGGCAAGAAGGGATAATGGATTTTCTAACTTTTTCCGTCTAGAGTGTCCGGCAACTCCAGATAGAATTCGAATGGCATGTATGGATGACATCAGTCAAAAGGTAATATTTATATATATATATATATATATATATATATTAATGGAATAAATGATCTTACTATAATTTTGTAAAGATAAACATGAGCTATATCAGTATTGTGTTATAAGTATGTCGTATTTCTGTTTGTATATTTTTACACTTCCCACGATTCATACTCATTTAATGTCATTTCAGTGCATGAAAGTGAAGGAAAACGTGCCACGAATTCTGATATGAAGTATGGTGATATTTTGCTGTGTTTTGGGTTTAAGTTATCTGGACCTCGTGCAGTGAATATTCATCAAAATACATTTATTTATGTATTTTAAAATGAAAAATCAATGATCATATATATTTGAAATATAAAAATATATTATTTACCAATGGTGATAGGTTTTATTATTTAAAGATTTTATAGATTGTCTATGTAGTTAACTTAACATTTTGGTTCAAACATTGTAAAATTATCTTTTGTTCAAAATGGTCACAGTATATCACTGATGTGTTATTTTGGCTGTGTATTTACAGTCAATAATACTGTTTATCATATACCAAGTACTTGATATGTACGTTTTGCATGGTATGATATCGGAAAAATCAACTAAGCGATATTGGACCACCGTGCAAAAATCCGTATCAATATCAGACTGGCCATGCAAAAATCCGTATCAATCAACATAATTTTCAGGCTGTACTGTTTGTATATGATAAATAGATTATAACATGATAAAATTCATATCACATCTCATATCAGCCCTCGGGCAATATCAGACCTCGGGTTAAAGCCCTTGGTCTGATATTGAGCCCTTGGGCTGATATGATATGTGATATGAAATTTACCATATAATAATTTCTATGTAGTTGCTTTTATATGCGGGGAATTTAATTCTATATCATACAAAACAAGTTGTAATTAACTAATTGTCTGTAAGTCTTAGAGTCACATGATCTAATTTCCAAATCACTGCAATCACCTTCAAAATGGACTATCAAGCCTTGGTTCATATTCATTATAAATGGTTATGGATTTTGTCTATGGTAGACAGTTGTACTGACTCGATACGTTGGAGTTGGTCAATAGCACAGGTCAGAATGTGTGACACTATATTATCGTAACTTTTCCCGTTCTTAGGAAGAGATAGTAAAACCAGATATCCCCTGTCACAGTATATGTTGACACGTTAAAGAACCTTCACTGCTCAATGGCCGTAAGTGCTGAGCATAGGCATAAATTTGAAGCCCTTCACCGGCATTTGCGGACTCCTCCATATGAGTGAAAAAATCATGAATGGGACATTAAAAAACAACAACAACAACATATTGTCGTTAAACAACAATTAAAGAAATTTCATAATTCGGTCAAAATACAAGGTTATAATTGTTTAACTTACATGTTTAGCTTTGTTTTCTTGGGTAAATAATTGTAAATGATCATTTCTAGTCTACGCCTACCAAGGTATATAGTCATATATTTACAAACACGACGAGTCTACCTCTGATATTATCAGAGTCAACAAAATATTACAGCTACAGTAATACGTGGAGTCAACTTTTAGCTATGTATTCCTTTTTTTTGAAAATAAACGGTATTGATTTTAATAATTAATCATAATCACCAGTTAGCATTTTTTCTTTCCAGAGATACCTGGTTACAAATAAGTATAATGGTGATGTTATCGTTGTTTAATTATTTTGCGATAATTACGTTGTGAGTTTTGGCTATCTATTCCTGTTAGTAATATCCGAGGTCCCGTGTCACAGTAAGTGTCGACATGTTAAAGAATCCTCACTGCTAATGGTCGTAAGTGCCGAGCATAGGCCAAAATTTGAGGCCCTTAATTTGGTGACGTCTCCATACGACTGAAAGATTTATGCAGGCATGAGAAATTTCCGCGTTTTCGCGGAATTCCGATGTTTTTAACATTTTCCCGGTGTTTTCAAAAGTACTTTCGGTTTTTTTTTTCTATTTTTGCCGAAAATCCGGATCCGGGTCCGTTTTTGCATATTACACACTCTCTGCTCGATCTTGAAAACGTTTGTGAAGTTTACTATATGATCAACAATTGTCTAGGTGACGCCGATTGAAACCGGATGTAAGGCAAAACGTGTTCCATGGTCGACTTAACAAGCTGATAATATACATGTAGAAGTTTTTTAAACATGAGTCATGACTCAGCGGAAGGATATCGTACAGCGAGGCCTTGTTAATGACCTTGACGTCGGCATTAAAAACGGATGGAAATGGAGTTGGTTAGAGAAAGAAGTTGACGGTAGTTTACTATCGACCTGCATTTACAAAATTGAAGAGGCTGGGAAGGCTTACTGTTCATTGTGTGCCAAAGAGATAAATATAAACCTAGAAACTAGAATATAAATTATCTTGAAAACCCTCTCAGAATGCGTCAGATTGCAGGATTTTTATTCTAGAATTTCAAAAATTTCTGGGGGGGGGGGGGGGGGGGGGGGCATGCCCCCAGACCCCCCTAGAAGGCTCCCTCGTTTCACCAGGTCGCTGTTGGTGTTTTCAGATTTTTTTGTAATTATCCACTCACATGCCTGTTTATGAGTGGGACGCTAAACAACAATACAACAACGTAATTTATAAGGGGCATATGTGTGTTTTGTAAATTATTTATGATTATGAAGCTTCAAGTAAAGTTATACATTATGTAGTTTATTGTATATGTAGAATATATGTTTACTTATGGAATAAAATATGAATTAGAAAAGTTTCACTTTATTTTCGGAGAAAAAATACAACACTTCTACAAAAATGAATACCCAGTTTGTGCTTTTGATGGAATTGATTGACACATGGCCTGTACGTTGTACGATGGCCTGTACTGTTAATTTTCTATTCTACTTGATGTTATATGTTCAAACGGTCATATATTACGTTTGATATATATATATATATATATATAGAGAGAGAGAGAGAGAGAGATAATATATTACGTTTGATATATATATATATATATATATATATATATATATATATATATATATATATATATATATTGAGAGAGAGAGAGAGTTCAAATTGTATGATCACTATTGAGAATTAACACGATCAGTTTTTCCAATATGGACGAGAAGTTATGAATTAGAAAACGTGGTTATTTATATTTATGCTTCAATTTAGATATCAGTCAAATATTTTGATATCACATGTCAAAGTTATTAATGTTTGTTGACTTTCACTTTGCATTTAAGGGAAGGAATATCTTTCCCGTCACACCCACTTTTCGTGGCATATACTTTAACGATATATACAGAGAATAGATCATGTCTATACAGTATATGTTTTAATTTGGCGATACAATTATGCACAGTAACGATACACGCTTCTCTCAACTATTCATCTTGACTCATAAAAATATACATATCATCATTTGTTTCCTGATCTTCCTGATGTCGCTCATTCATTTCATGATAGAAATTTTCCACTTGACTTTCATTTCTACATTGTTTTGGCGTATCGTAGTCGGGATTGCCGACATGCTGCATTGAACGGTTAAAAATTATTTCTGCAACAGCAGTGTCGTATATTCCTTCCAAATCGTCTGGCAACATTTGAGTTGAAATTCTCATATCATTTACATCGTTTTCTAATTCTCCATGATGAATTTTAGAATAACCAGGATCATTTTCATCTATCACATACGAAACATTTCCATGTCCGGTGTTGCCTTCTTTGCTTCTGTCATTTCCGGAACCTGCACCCTTTATACTTCCGGTGTCATTTGATACTACATCATCTTCCGCTGCATCTATATAATATTCGTTCTCTATAACTTCGGCCTTCTCCGAGGCACGTTTTATTTTCAGATCGTTGTTTTGTGTACTAACGCTGGCATATTCTTGATCTGCAGCTTTGTTATACCTTACCTCGGGCTTCTTTGCACTAAGATTTCGTTCAGTTTTAGAATAGACATCGATCCCAGAATGTACACGTGTTCCTCTAATACGCATGCACAACCACTCCCTTAAAATAAATGAATGTTAAGTTTACAATAAGTACGTTTAACCTAAACATATTTTTGTTTCACTTTGCAGTAAGTTTGTTTAGATGAAAAGTGGAAACAATAAAAATATCACAGCTAAAATGGATTACAACTAATTTTTATCAATTTTATATTTATGTTTTAGTCGTTTAAAAATCTTCAGCCTTGTTCAAAGGTTTAAATTTGCCAACAAATACATTTGTGTGTGTTACTTGACGTGTTGATGAAATTTTACATATCCTTAAATTAATATTCATGTACATATTGATGAGAGCTGACACCATGTGACGAATGCATGTATACCCCTATTTACCTCAAGATATTGATACAATATTGGAGGATAACTCTGCTAAGCAGTCAGTTGTGAAGATTAGCAGAGTGTCCGAGTAGCGCGATGGTTAGCACACTCGCTGCTAATCAATACAGCCTGAGTTCGATCTTCGGATTTGACAGGAGAGCATGTGAGATGGTATGGCGGTAGCCAACTCAGACACGTGAGATATTATGGCGGTAGCCAACTCAGACACGTGAGATATTATGGTGGTAGCCAACTCAGACACGTGAGATATTATGGTGGTAGCCAACTCAGACACGTGAGATATTATGGCGGTAGCCAACTCAGACACGTGAGATATTATGGTGGTAGCCAACTCAGACACGTGAGATATTATGGCGGTAGCCAACTCAGACACGTGAGATATTATGGTGGTAGCCAACTCAGACACGTGAGATATTATGGCGGTAGCCAACTCAGACACGTGAGATATTATGGTGGTAGCCAACTCAGACACGTGAGATATTATGGTGGTAGCCAACTCAGACACGTGAGATATTATGGCGGTAGCCAACTCGGACATGTGAGATGGTATGGCGGTAGCCAACTCAGACACGTGGGTTTTCTCCGGGCACCCCAGTTTCCTCCCACATCAAATCACGTCCGCACGCCAACATCGGAGCCAACCAAGATATTATTTACATAAGTTGCTTTAACCTGTTCGTCAATCGTTGTAAAATAAACAAAGTTTAAACTTTAAACATCAGTCGGTCAGTGTAAAATCGGTAAATGTTATTTTTTCATAACGACCAGTAGGATTGATTCTTTCACACTGAATCTTAACAGGCGAGTTTACAACTGTTAACTTTTATATATTGTTGGATGCAGTTTCAAACAACTTGACTCCCGTTGAAACCTAAGCTGAATTTGTTAGGAAGTTTGCCAGTTTACATACTGAAGGTCGGTGCTATCATTTCTTGCTACATTGTAAACGGGTTCGGTCCCCACTATTACAACAGATTGCCACCATGTAACTAGAACATTTTTGAGTGTGTCGTAAACTACAGTTTTAACAAACAAACAAATAAAAAGCTAGTTTCCAATTAAATATGCTAAATCAATCATATAACGAGAATATTTACCTGCGTCGGTAGGCTAATGCTCCAGTGACTACGGCTAGTAAAACGATCACTACGGATGCGATTATAATTCCTGTCGTCAAGCCTGGAAATACAATTACAATATATACCATTGAACCAGATATACAATTATGGTGTACATTAAACAAAAATGTAACTCTGGAAAATGAAGAGATGGGATTAGGTTCCACGGAGGATCGATCATTTACTGTAAAATGATATGGTTAGTTATGTCAATGTACTGGACTCTATTGCCTGGGTTACTGTACCAAACACACTCTCTAGATGACGTTTGAAAACGGTTTTCAGCAGTGGTCTGAGAATACAAAGCTATCGTGGAGCTGTGCAAATGTGGAGCTAAACGTTTAACAAGATAGACATAGTATTTGTTTTGTTTTTGCTTCGTAATAATTTAATGGATAGCATAATATATCGAGCCAAGTTCAGAAAGGTTAAATATGATAGCTGTATACCGTACCCGACTTTCCACCGCCAGACGACCTGGGCATGTAGACAGTCGCCCCGTTAGTATTTGTATCCATCCTATCACGTGGTAAGCAATAAGGTATTACGAATGCCTCATTACCAACATTACTGTGAATGTCGACTTCCGATTTATTTACTTCTAGGGATCTGCATGAGTCAGGTAGCGTAGGTGTCGTGCTGCTATCTTTTAGAGAAAAAAAGTAAAATTGAAGTAATTATTTAAAGAGTTTAAAGCGTCTATCGTTTAATAAATCTGTTGTTATCCCTCCAAATTGACGGGATATTGCTTTTTGTGTTTTGCTATGCCTGTTTATCTCCCGTTATATTGATAAATGTCAATAAAAACTCGGGCGAGTTAGATTTTGTTTAACATTTGTCGACAGAGAATGATCAGGAATGACATGAAACTGCCGAGGGTATATCATAAACATAACTTGAGTTTATGACATTTTAATACATTGTGTGGTACCAAAAAACCTCCCCTTTAGACCACCTTAAGAACCGAAAGGTTCTCAATACATATCAAATAATTCAGACCCTTTCTTCACTTGTGGTTGTAAAAGCGAGATTCTACTGTAAATATTTGTGAACAAAAGTTAGCAAGACGTTTACTGTTTTATATCGGCACGGAACAGTCCATAAATTGTGACCGTGTTGAAACTTGTAAACGCTTTCACAGATACAAATTACCATGCATAATCATCAGCTGATTTGAGAGAGAGAGAGAGAGAGAGAGAGAGAGAGAGAGAGAGAGAGAGAGAGAGAGAGAGAGAGAGAGAGAGAGAGAGAGAGAGAGAGAGAGAGAGAGAGAGAGAGAGCAAAACAATAACAATAACATCAAACACACATAATAGAGCTACACAAAAGCACAAGGATTGAACTTAAAACTGACAGTAATCTTATCACTGGTAATGAATAATATTTAAATGTATTGAAAATATTACATCGAATGAATATTACAATTCTGGTGCTAATTGTCAGCAATATATTGCAATACGTATCGCAATACAGATAGAGAGAGATAGCTCCATGGGAAATGTCTCAAACTCTGTCCAGTGCTATGGACTGATGCCAAAACAGTGAGCTGATTAATAAAATGTTCTTCACACTATCAAAAATAAGGAAAGGTTAATGTAAAAATGTAATAAAGAAGTCACTACAAATACTTAACAACATCAAATAATGTATTCTCACCTGAATAGCAAATGAATGGTAAAGCTACTGTTGCATTATAACATATTTCCGGAGCTAAATGCAATCCATCTTCGGCAATACTGGCAGTGTAACATCTATAAGCCTGCTGTGAATCTGCAATGTAGAAAGAACATTATGAAGTTTAACTTTCGTAAAAATCAACGTAGAAAGATTGTATTTCAACTGAATAACCTTAAACTCATTATCTTAGTTTATTAAAATAATTCGAAATGATATTTTGACATCTAATAGATTATTTAACGTGGATTCTTTGTCATAAGGAAAATAACAAAATTCGGAATACGTGTGTTTAAAAGGTTATGAGATGAAGGAATACCGCTACAAAAACAATAAAATGGTTATGGATTTTGCATACTACTGACTGCTTCAGGTAGGTCTTACAATTACATCGTCAATTATTTTGACGTGCTACAAATATACATATTCGTTATTGGTTATATATCGGTCGAATATCAACTACGTCACATATTTTGATATGAAATTCATGTCAATCATTCCTCGTAGACAGAAACTACTTTTGAAAGAAGAAAACCCATATGTTAATAGCATGAAATTGATCTCATTACTCTCTGTTTCTGAAACTGATGCTGTTACAGATACATACAATTTTACAGGCGAATTATTAAAAAAATCATTACTATAAACAATACAAACAATTCACAATATCTAATATCACTATCGAAAGGAGTTAAACTATCTTAATATAACGAGATATAGAAATGGTAGGTTTTAAGATCCGTACCTACAACTTCGAAGTAAAATTAGAATCATTGTAATAGGACAAGATAATACCTGATCCAGTAGAACCTTGCGTCTCATACGAATGTAAATCTACCCAGTATGGATTGATCGAATGGTCATCAGGTAACCGTTTACACGCATCATTCTGGACGTATGGCACAAGTAAATAACTTGATTGTTTTATGCATTCACTTGAAACCTCCAACCACGAGCCTTTATCTGTTTTGACATAGGAATTGCCTTTAAAATAGAAAGAAATATATGTTTAATATATATTTCTTTTTGCTTCATAAACTACAACGAAGGCTGTGTGCATACACTCTTTCCACGTTATATGTTCTACTGTAATGGTAGTACGAGTATGTATAGCTATCCTGGACAGGGTCACGTCATATGTTCTGTGGTAATTGTAATATGTATAGATTTCCTGGACAGTATAATGTCAATACGTTATTTCCACGTCATATGTTCTACAGTATGGAAACATGTATAGGTTTCCTGGACAGTGTATATAATGTCAATATGCTATTTCCACGTCATATATTATAAAGTATTGGTAATATTATATATTTCTTGGACCGTGTATATAATGTCACTATGCTATTTCCACTTCATCTGTTCTATAGTAATGGTAACATGTATAGATTTCCTGGACCGTGTATATAATGTCAGTACGCATATTTCCATCTCATATCCTCTATAGTAATGGTGACATGTATAGATTTCCTGGACCGTGTATATAATGTCACTATGCTATTTCCACTTCATCTATTCTATAGTAATGGTAACATGTATAGATTTCCTGGACCGTGTATATAATGTCACTATGCTATTTCCACGTCACCTGTTCTATAGTAGTGGTAACATGTATAGATTTCCTGGACAGTGTATACAATGTAAGTACGCATATTTCCACGTCATATGTTCTATAGTAGTGGTAACATGTATAGATTTCCTGGACCGTGTAAATCATGTCAATACGCTATGTCCACGTTATCGATTGTTTTGAAGTGGCACTTTTTTTTATTGTTGTTTTACATCCCGTCAAGAATTTTTCAGAGAGAGAGAGAGAGAGAGAGAGAGAGAGAGAGAGAGAGAGAGAGAGAGAGAGAGAGAGAGAGAGAGAGAGAGAGAGAGAGAGAGAGAGAGAGAGAGAGAGAGAGAGAGAGAGAGAGATCTGCATACCCGTATGACAAATCCCTTGATTTTGATTTCCACAATCTTCAGCTTTATATTGATATTTTGGTGCCGTGCAATTGAGAGAAACACATCGATGATAGTTTTGGGTAGTTTCATTTCTATTTACATCTGTAAAAATGATTTATCGAAATAACAATAAAAGCAGGAGTCTAATGCAAAATGACTTCAGGCAATTAAGTTAATTCAAAAACCGATGTTATGCATTTATATAGGAATGCAAGTACCTGGGCGTACAATATCATAAATGCTTCGATAATACCCCAAAAGGAGGAGAAAAACGTGTACGCAGTTACGTACTACTGTTATTCAATAGGTGTTAACCTTTTACAATTACCAATGGATAATTGAATTAGAATTTGAATTTCTCGGGAAGAGACAACCGCCCTTCCGCAAGTAAACTGGCAAACTTCCTCCTAAAAACCACCTTAGGTTCCAGTGGGGTTTGAACCTGCGCTGACCAGCAGAGAGACATCATGGTTCAAAGAGCGATGCTCGGCCACGGAGGCCCCATGGATAATCGAAACTCAAAGTCAATTACAATACGACGAAATTAATAGGATATTAAAACTTATCTCAACGTGGAGAACAATTGCGAATCCCACATGGATAATTGAACACTTCAATACAAAACGAAACACTTTGTCCTATAATAGAATATTTATATCAGAATGTAGAGACAATATCAATGAGAGAGAGCATTGGTAAAGTACTGAAAACAAATAAAAGTGCAAAGTAGTTTACAATTTTATGTATAACTTTTTAGCTTTGATTGCAAGTGCAATTTAATATATGACAAATATATAAACAGTAAATTGTATATGTACACTTTTTGTATATATTTACGTATCCATCATTGCCTCCACAAAGACTTGAGTAATCATCGTTGTAATGTAGATTACAAAAACTTGGGTCAACCTTGAAACGATCATCCGGAATCCCTATCAGACAAATGCAGGTTCCATTCTGATAAAACGAAAGAAGGATTTGTTAATATTATATACTTTGCTTTCAGTAGAATCTGTATTTCGATTTAACTTTTGTAATAGATTTAATCTTATATTTACAATCTTAATTTTGTGATACATTTCATCCCTGAATATCTGAGTGGTGTGCTCTTTCTGTTATTTAAAACCAGTCTATAATGGTTTGTAGGGTTGAAAGGATTAATGTTTTATATCCAGACAATCCATATAAGTGAAGAATTCTCGGCGGGATGTAAAACAGACTGACAGGAATTTGTCATTTATATGGAGGTGTCACCTGGCCTACTCTGACACGCACCCTCGTGCCTAGCGCTTGGCGAAGGAACAGTCACTAATATTTTAAAAAGTCTTTGGTGGGACCCGGGTTCCGCGAATTGAATCCGAAACCTTCCACTTGTAAACTCGCGCCTTTCTACTAGACCACTTTATTCAGTTAGTTCTTCCGTAAACGTTGTCCTATTGCCAACGTTTGACACTGGTTTTACAGAACTGTTATAATGATTTTATGAAAAATGGAAAGTTCTTTCATTTCTTTTATTATTATTCATTTCATTTAATTCTTTTAGAAGTAATGGCTAGGTGTCTAAGAGGGGTAAAATATTGATGATTCATCAAGTAATGTGATGATATGTAGGTATTACAATATAAAACATACATAATGCCTCACAGTGATAAGCATACAAAGATATCTCATTTCAGACAAACTTTGACCGCCAAATTAGTGGTATTCCTAGAATGTATCGTGACATCACGAAAATAATAGATAAATTGTACCGTACCTGTATGCCAAACGGTTTATCTCTACAGCGTCGCTGACATGCTGAAATGTCGAAATTTCCCGTCTGTGCTTTGACATTATAAAAGATATCACGATAACAACCTTAAAAGAAGACGTTAAAAAAACTTCATTTTTCATTTCTACAACTTTTAAGCTGCAAGCGCTTAACCAGAAGATAACGACATATAAACTGTTATGTTCTTTCCATTGAAATATATTCTTACATAATGGTCTGAAAATATCTGCGGGTTCCTGTCGCGATGGTTGAAGTTTTTCTGTGTTAAATTTTTTTTATAAATTTATTCATTTGCTTTCTATTTATCATGGTTAACTGACTAATCTCTTTCTATACATCCATCCACGCATTCATCCAAGCATCCATCCACGCATTCATCTACGCATTCGCATATCAATACGTGTAGCAAAAAGTTATTACAAAATCACTTTTTATTTTCGAAAAGAAGTGTAAAATACAGTTCACCCCGATATTCCGCCACTTTTGTTTTCCTGAATGTTGGCGGTATAACGGGTTTGGCAATATATAGAGGTTTACTATTTTAGAGGTGTGGTAGTTATCATCATGACATGTCTTTAATATCTGTTGCATGTCCTGTTACCCATTTGGACCCTATTAAAATGGCCAAAATTAAACCGTCAAAATTATGTAGCAGTAGATATATGTTCGACGGACGGAAAATCTAGATCTATTTCTTACATTAACTCGGAAGCATTTCTAATGTTAACTTTCATCGTTTTTTAATAAAATAACTCTTTGACAGGGCGGTAATACAAAGACTTTAGGTTTATATATCTCATCTACTCATAATTATTTCTTGACGTGTGATAATTGCTGTGTATCACACGACGTGTCGATTTTTTTCTGCCTTTCACGGAAAAAAATTTCCGAGATTTAAAAATTGTGACACTCGTAAGATGGTCCTCGTTTGACCTCTACACTGTTCATACAACTGGATACCAGTTTATGACACTCGATATTCGAGTTATCCCCCTTTGCATTCGAAGTATGAAGTAAACAAACTACCGTCGCAAACACTTCTGCCTGTCTTTTTATCTGGTCTGGCGATATGTTCGAGGGATATAACATGTAAAATGATCATTTATACCAGAGAATCGGCGGCGGATGGCGGTATGCGGGTTTTGGCGTTACAACGAGGGAATTATACGGGAGGAAATCCGTTCTTCAAAACATAGCGGCGGTATGCGGCTTTGGAGTTATAACGGAGGGCGATATAACGGGGATGAACTGTATATCATTTATTCCTTTCTAATTTTCAGTTTTGGGCCTCTGTGGTCGAGTGGTCAGAGCATCGCGCTTTAAGACAGGAAGTCTCTCACTTGCCGTCAGTGAGAGTTCGAGTCCCGCAGGAACCTAAGCTGGTTTTTTGTGAGAAAGTTTGCCAGTTTACTTGCGTAAAGGCCTCTTCCGGAGTAACCAGCTTCTCTCTTCTGCCATTAAAACTGAAAAATTGTTGAGTGTGGCATAAAACAATATTTAAAATTCAAAAGTTCAAATTCAAATTTTCAGTTTTTACAAAAGGTAAAAAGTGATAAAATATGTCATTTACTATTTACTTTCAAATCATGGATGAAACATAAATTCTCTTTTGAACAAGTATTATATGAATTACACGAAAGTTATAGTTTTGTTAACAATAGGGGCAAAAGACGATCATTTCTGTCAATTAGACTTCATCAGTTGAGCTCGATTTTGAAAAAAAGATGTTGAGTTCCGAAACAAAACGTGGTGTCATATAGGCCAACTGGCTTTCCGATGTTAATTTGTACAGGATCTAAGATGATGAAGGTAATATTACCGTAGCCAGCAATCCATGGTGACAAAACTGTATATTCCCCTGTCCAAAATCGTCGACCTTTTAGATTATCTAAAAGAGTAGTTGACCTATATGCGCTAAGAATGTGTTCTTCAGCTAGTTTGCCACCATCGATGCTTGAACATACGCCTTGTGCTTGATACCAAGAAGTTTCGTTCGTACAATGATAGAGTTTATGAACTGCAAAGACTGAACATACGATAATGCATTAACACTTTTGTGGAGAAAGGTTTGAAAATAAAACTGAAATGTACTTTTCAACCACCTACCTTGAACTAATGATGTAATATATACACGTTGAAATTACCATTCATATATGAATCTTTTACAATGACCATTGCATGAATGGGTATGTAAATTTCGGATATTTATTTTGGTAAATTCCGGAAAAAAGGGAAATTGAAATATAAAAAATTAGTATTCATTAGACGAAAGTTATATACATATGATAATTGATATTTATAAAGTATTTGTGAATGATTATTATATTGAATAATTAAACAATTGCAAAATATATGTTCTAATGTTTTATGATACTCGGAGATAAATGTTTTGACAAGTAATCAAAAATGACAATGCAAAGTTATCCCCCTTTGATATTTGATCCTCGAAAACGTTACATCTGTGTATGGGGTATATCTATTTGTCATGAAATATATTCATTTTAATACCTTACAATGCATCCAATTTCGAACTTTTATACAAGGGATACCTTAACCGTTTTACCCCTAAATGATAAATAAAAGGTAAGATATTTTATTTGGTTTAAGACCAGTCTATTATGGCCTGTAGAGGTGAAAGGGTTAAATAACCATATTAGCTTCTGTGTTCCCCATTTGTTTTATTTGAATCTGACGACTGATTCGCAGCTCATGTGACGTCAGGGTATGCTTACTCCTTCGTGGTACCTGGTGCCAAACTGCTTTAGAGCTTGTATATTCATCCTTATTTGACAAAATATGTAAATAATATTACCTTGGCAACAAACACTTAATAATCCAACTGAAATAAGACTGGCGTACGTTTTCATCGTCGATGAGAGCAGTGAAATTGTTATGTATTATAGACTTTCAATGTAAACATATTGTTATCACCAGGACAATGGACGATAACAACCTATTGTTCATTTAGTCAAAGAGATATTATCCCGATTGTCTATTTCCTGTACAAATTGATAACTGTCTATACATACTTACTAAAATCTATGTTTAAATATGTATACACAATGCTCATATATATATATATATATATATATATATATATATATATATATATATATATATATATATATATATATATATATATATATATATATATATATATACTTCGCCATTAAGACCAGCTGTTTGACTTAAAGTGGTCTGATTTGTGTGGTGGTCTCTTAAGTGAGGTTCTTTACTGATTACATTTTCATCAAATGTAATGGTGTGGTCTGTAATACGAGGTTCCACAGTATATATATATATATATATATATATATATATATATATATATATATATATATATATATATATATATATATATATATATATATATTGCAATACAAACACTGTGTATATTTGTATATATTTGTATATATAGAGGCCCTATATATATATATATATATATATATATATATATATATATATATATATATATATATATATATATATATAATTATATAGTTTTGTCTTTATTATTGTGTTTGTTTATGTATGTTGTTTATGTGTTGTGGACACTGGATAAACAATATTGACATTTATCTATTCGACTAAATATTTGTGCTCGGTATGTAACGAGATCGATACCCTTGCAGAGGGACGTCGCAAAAATGTGGACTTTAACTCGTCAATAGTTGCCGAAGAAACTGTAATCATCTATACTAATTTATCTTCAATCAATATGTTATAGTAATGATATTGTATTTACTATCACATTCAATTGTATAGGGTGATAATAGTAATATAGATAAATATAACACAGTGTATCTATATTAAGATACCTCGGAAATAGAGTTCAAACGAACATATAGGTCTTATTGTCTTATCTGATTTTAATAATTTTAAAATGTATTTTCGCAAAATGAAATAATGTTTTGGCTTTGTATATTTGAAATCAAGTTTGGTAATTATATATTAAATCCACTTGAATCACTCTCTATTTCGTAGTGTTAGGTACTTGGGATTACTCTTGACAGTCGCCTACAACGAATTGTGAACCAATGTTTTTGTTTGTTAATGTAGTTGTACGCATGAATATATATATATATATATATACATACAGTGAAATCTGTATATAAAGACCCTCTTGGGGGACACAAGAAAACCAGTCTTTATAGGGAGATTGTCTTATTATAGAGGTTGAGTTTAACACAAATGGTACTATTGGGGACAGCGAAAAAAGGGTCTTTGTGGCCAGATGGCCTTCATACACAGGCGGTCGCTAAAACGGTTTTACTGTAAGTGAGGTAGTACTTGTTTGAATATTTAACAATGTTATGGGGGTTTTAACACAGTGGACACGGTTTTACGCCTCATCAGGTAGTCTGCGCACTTTGATATACTGTATGTTCGTAGTGACGGTGGTTACTCTTATACTGATTTGACGTTACATTTAGGTTTAGTTCTTTGCCTTGTCTTATACCCATTTCTCCTTGGAACTCTACATATATTTTGAATGGGAGCTCATTTTATGAAGTCGTATTGACAGAAAGGATAGTCTTGATCATTATTTTGGCCTTGTATAATTCTATAACTTTGGTTTACATTTGTTTATACTATTGCAATATAACAAAGTTAAAAAATCATGGATCTAATCCGAAACCAATTGTGACGCGGATTTTTCCTCAGCTATTTTATTTGAATTTTTCGGTGAACTCACGGCGGGTGTGACCTGTCAACAGGGGGGATGCTTACTCCTCCATGACATCTGATCACACCTCTGGATTTCCAGAGGTCCTTGTTTGTCCAATGTCAAGAGATTTGTATATGTATTATGGGCATCATGTAGATTTAGAATTTGGCATCTGAGATTTTATATTTTTAATGCAAACTGTTTAAGCCTAGACGATCCTAAGACTTAAGAAGATATTGGATCGTCTATCTAGAGATAAAGATATTCAATACTACCGCCTAGACTAGACTATGACGACTTTGATCTTTTTGAAATATTATAAACATACTACCAAAGTTATAATGCTCAAGATATATCGTTTCTGTCAATTAGACTTCATCAGTTGAGCTCTAATTTGAAAAATATGTGTATTTTCTAAAGATAAAGTGGTATCATAAAAGGCCAAATGATATCTCTAAAAGTATAGCCGAAATCCGTCTAATTAATGCATTAATGTTAGTGATTACAACACGTTTTCATCGAAGTCAGGAAATTATTAGCGCATGATATCTCGATAGCTTCAAATGGAAACATTAAACACATAGGAAATCTCTCCTCGGAGACACGTCATTGACGAATTTGTTAAAATTTTTGTAGCATGATATGAAGACATATAATCAATGCACTTGATATATTACATATTATAATTTGACGACTTTCTAGTGAAGTAATGATTGAAATAATATTGAAACAGCATAAACAACATAAATAAATAACAACATAAACAACAACAACAAGAATAACAACAGCAACAAGAACAACAACGAACCATATGATATTGCAGCAAATCAAAATTGCAAGTAGGTTAAAAACGAAATGAAAATCAGCCCATAATTTATATTCATAAAATTTATTAAATGAAAGTTTAGGTAAAAAATAAATGCTGTCTATCGATACCAAACTGTATTTCTCATTTAACCCTGCGTAGTATCTATACCTATGTCAAGTGAAATAAATCAATATTTCCATTTTCTGGATTGTGACAATGAGTATTGACAATGAAATACATGTATATTGAAAGCTTTTTATGAATGAATTTGGATTCGAGATCCCTCACTGTCTGTTTCATAACGATGTACAAATTTCATCGACTCCTCTTCGATTACGACTTCCGGCTTTTCTCTTGGGGTTTTGCGACTTCTACGTCTGTAGAAAAGAAAACAAAAACACGTATTAGGCCCATGCATTGCTAATTTCAAACCTTAAAGATAGAACGAAAATAAACTGTTAACTGTTTATGTAGTTATATTCAAAGTGAGGAAGTTTATGCCAAAATATGCAAATGCAAATATCTGGAAAATAATTGGTTGGGAGATCAGGTGACATTGCAAAAATGTGTCCATGCCGATAGATCATGGGATACACCTGGTAACAATTAGTATATCAATGTACACGATATCTCTAACTGTTGCCATTTGTTCATTAGTTAATACATAAACACGATATATCTACCTGTAACAATAAATGACTTTATTAAAGTCTCGGGTATGACCTACCCTTTCCGAGGTATAACCATGGGAGTAACTGTGATTGGTTTATATCTACCATTATCGTGGTATGACCAAAGGAGGCACTGCACTACCTACCCTTCCTGTAGTCTTACTATAGGCACCTACGAAATTGATTTATACCTACCCTTACTGTAGACTAACCATAGGTGCCTACGGAATTACTTAATACCTACCCTTCTGTAGTCTAACCATGGACTACGAAATTGGTTTATACATACCCTTCCCGTAGTTTAACTATGGGCGCCTACGGAATCACTATATATCTACCATTCCACTAGTTTAACTATGGGCGCCTACGGAATTGGTTTATACCTACCCCTTCCGTGGTATAATTATAGAAGCCACTGCAACCGGTTTATACATATCCTTCCTCTAGTCTAACCATGGGTGCCTACGAAATTTGTTTATACCTACCCTTTCCTTGAGCAAATCACGATCACGATACAACACCAGGAGGCTATGAGAACTGCACATACAATTATTCCTATGAGTCCTGAAAAAAGAAAACTATACATTGAAGTTGTTGCTAAATCAATATAAAATCTCAGATACCAAAGTATAAATATTCAGTTTCCTGGATCCATATACAAATCTGGTGAATTTTGGACATATACGGACCTCTGGAAATCCAGAGGTGGGATCAGGTGTTAACCGCGATGTCTAACCATTCGGTCAGAATATGTCGGATCATATGGTTATTGTTTACTTTTCTGTTAAACTAATTAATTCAAAACTTAGTGTTGTAACATACCTGATTCATATAAGTCGGCTTTAAATACTGTAGCTGATGGATACAAAATGTTAATTTTCGTACATAACTGGGATAAATTTAGGTTTAACACTTCATTGTCTTCCTCGTAGATAAACTTTGTCTCTGACATTTTTGGGTCCAAACATACAGTGTCTAGCAGGAACCTGTTTGGTTCTGAAATATGATACAGACATTGTTATTTAGCATCGATATATCGTCTGGCTGTCAGATAAATTAACACGCACTTGTTATAGGTGAACTTTGTTAGTGTATTTGAATGGTGTTCTACGTCAGATTCAGCAAGTTTTCAGTTATATATTGGCTGCCAGTTTTCAAATGTGGGGGATGGGAGAAACTCTGTTACAATAAATCAGGGAAGAGACCACTGGTTTTCCGCATGTAAAATTGCAAACTTAGTTTAGGTTTCAGCTGGGTACTGATCAGTGTGAGTGGGTGGATGAAGTTAAACCAAGATATATCGTATCTTGTTTACCCCTGATAGCATTCTGAAGTAATCTGCTCCGCAGACTATTGACTATATAGGTGTATATAACAATACCCATATACTCTAACCATTGGTAATAACTCCTGAAACACTAGGCTCGATTTTCTCATGTAATAAAAGCAACCATCTAATTAAAACGAATCTTAATGAGATTAGCTTCATATGTAATGACAAACTGAAAATATTCCAATGATTTGCTTTTCCATTGAAATTGAATCTCTGACTAATAAAATAAATAACTGTTTTCAGAGAATTTGCTTAAAGATATTTAAATGATAGTCTTACCTAAATGACAGAAATACGGATATAAGTGCATATAGCATTTCTCCATCGTTGAATGTAGGACAGAGTCGTGTATAGTACTTGTTTGGCATTCATACAGGTACTTGGAATCTGCGTCTGTTTTGTAAAAATGCAAATAATTAAAAAACACCAACATCAACAACGGATGCACTGAAATGTCTTAATAAATCGTATTATAGTAGTAAAACAATCATTTTCGGGGAAAATCACGTGAAATACGATAACAAATTACACAAATAATGGATAACCAAAAATAATTAACAATATTCCTGACGTGCATTTATTTGTCGAAGTTTGCAGTAACACTCCTAAAATAATAAACAAAATGAATATTAAATATCTAAATGTGAGATTTATGTACCAATTTTGGTGAGTATTTATTCCTCGTTTCCTTTGAATTTGACTGTTGACTCACAATGTGTGTGACCGGTCAACAGGGGATGCTTGCTCCTCTATTACGACTAATCCCACCATTGGATTTCAAGGGGTAGTGTAAATTGGGATATTTTGACCATTGTTAAATTTTGGTCAATTTGGTCACCCTATTTAAATGGACAAAATTAAACTGTCTTAAATATGTACACGTTTGAGGGCTGGGAAATCTGGATCTGTTTGTAACATTAACCGGGAATTATTTCTAACTTGCATAGCTAAATTTGAGCGGTCTCTGGTCAGAGAGAGCAGATGGTCACTATACAGGGTAAGAAATATATGAATTAAACAAGGTGAGTATTGAAAACGGTCGCAAAAAGCAGATTAGAACAATGACCAAAATTTATTACCCCAAAATATTTTATGACCAAATTGACCAAATCTTAGCGACGCCAAAATATCCCAATTTACGGTACGTATTCGCCGAATGTTCACCAGCTTTGTCTATTATTTCCTGGACATCCTGAAATGTAACATTTTGGTATCAGTAATTTTTATATTAATTCAATATTTTATACCTTTATTAGAATTATATGGGCCCGCATCATGTCTGTAGAGTCCAATCCAATACTGTTGACCTGCCCCACTGGTATCGAATACGTTACAAAGATTGTCACCGATCGCTCCGATCAAGTTACTATCATTTTTGACACAAGCGGCCTCTGCAGCGGCCTTTGGTATAGGTTCGGTTAACATGTGACCATTTGCTAACAAAATTGAAACGATACATCAAAAGCAATATATATATATATATATATACATGTATATATATAAATATATATATATTTATAAGATTAACGTTATTGGTAATATGACAATGGTCCGTCTATGTCATTACCTATTTAACTATGTAAAAATGTAAAGCCTCTGAACACTAAAAAATGACTTAAACAGAGAGAGAGAGAGAGAGAGAGAGAGAGAGAGAGAGAGAGAGAGAGAGAGAGAGAGAGAGAGAGAGAGAGAGAGACAGACAGAGAGAGAGACAGACAGACAGACAGAGAGAGACAGACACAGAGAGAGAGACAGACAGACAGACAGAGAGACAGACAGAGAGAGACAGACAGACAGAGAGAGACAGAGATAGAGAGAGAGAGACAGAGACACAGAGAGAGAAGCAGAAGATAAAATATTAGAGAGATTTACTAATTACGCACAACATACGGCGGGAAACTTTCGAGTACAGTTCTGTGCACGGTACACCACTGGATCCATACCCTTACAGGACGCTGTAGCACATCGAGTAAATTTCAACTTGTCATTAGCTGACGGAGAAACTGCAAACAAATATGTTAATTATGAATTTGATTGATAAGATACCAATTATATAAAATCATATCAATAGTAATAATAATTACTTTGAAACAATTAGCATTATTTTGTGTATAGTTATTATAATCATTATTATTACTTATCAGTAACATGATTATTTATCCATTTGAATTGATGATAACAAAATTTTTATTTGCAACAACAACAACGATGATGATGATGATAAGAATGATGAAATATACAAACAGTGTCTGTAGAATCGCATAAATGATGCCTCTGTGTAGACCTTTGAAGTTGGTGAGCATTTATTTGGATCTACCGTATTGTAAGGTGATACGCTGGCACAATAACAGGCATGTCCCTGAAAAGCAAGTGCAACTAGTATAAAACTTCTAATGTCTCCAAATGTGTTGACCTGATCACGCTTCCTTATTAACAGAAATTGTCGTCTAGGATTGAGTTAATTAGCCACCGAACAGTGGCTGTATGATTAAGTACTTCCATTTGTCAGCATATATTTTAGTTCTGAAATAAAAATATCTAGCTAACATTCATCTAATACCTTATAAGAATGATCAATTCAGAATTTCTACAGTCATGTCGAATAATGCAATGTTAAAAGTGGTGTCTTTGTAGCGATTATTAATGTATAATAACAAAATGACCGAAGTTTTCACACACCGTCGAATTAATAGTCTTAGTTATAATATTGAGATATGTCGAAAGTATATGTCGATCTAATATGTCGAGAGAGCCTTCGTGGCTCCACGATAGAGTGCTCGATTCGCAACCGGAGGGTCGAGGATGTGAGCCTCGGCGGAGGCAGCTGGGCTTTTCCTGTCCTTCGGATGAGACGGTAAAGACCGAGATCCCGTGTCAGAGTAAGTGTCGGCACGTTAAAGAACCCTCACCGCTCATCGGCCGAAAGTGCCGAGCAAAGGTCAAAATTTGAAGCCCTTTACCGGCATTTGGTGACGTCTCCATATCAGTGAAAGATTGTTATTTTATTGTAAACATAATTGGCAAACATTGGAATTGGACAAGTGATATAACGGTCCGGATTTGAGTCTGTTATTGATTTCCTGGAGTATTCCTCTCGAAACTAGGTCATACTCATATATTATTTCTTACGCTGCTGGATATTCTAAGTGAAGCCATTGTTCTTTTGGGTAATTCTTCAAAGCACCCCACAAGACAGAATCCCAGTACAAATATGTTAATTAATTATCCAGAGCACAACAACATAAATGTAAGCGAAAGTAAATATCAAACACGCGAATACCTGTGCTTACCTTAATTGCAAAGTAAGAAAAAGATAACTTGTCACATTCCTGGAAACAATCTCCAATGGTCTGTGGCTTCCTGTCACTGATAACTCTAGTAAACATAGATTTATCCACCTCAAAGCAACCTGGAATTTACAATATATTACAAACAGAATTATCATTAAACAGTCCTTATTCACAAGCCGAAGCTTTGGAATAGATAGAGGATAATAATATCATTCATAAAAAAAGTTGGCAAATAATAACATATTCATAAAACGAGAAAAAGTAGTCTCAAAATTTGAAAAGTCTTTTGATTGGCCGAGTGAAAATAACACAGTTTACTTTGATGTTGATTGGAATGTTATTTTTACACTGTAAAAAATTAAAACAACAATTTTTTAAATTGATAAATCCTTATATTTCACTCCTATTAAAATGGTAATAATTTCCATTATATACTGAAATTTATAACTGATATCGGTATTTGTGAGTAGTAGCTTAATTTTGAAATCGAAATACAAGGCAGTGTTTCTAGAAAATCAATTAAACTACTGTCCGTGTGGCTCACTTTGGAAATCGGAAAACATTCATCTTTTCTCATATATTTTCAAAACACTGGAAAAATAACGTGGACTAGTAATAAAAAAGGCGGTCTTGCATAGCTAAAAACAGAAGTATAATGTTGATTCACTAAAGCATACCTTTGTGAGATCATGTTTTGACACCATATACAGGCATTCCTAGGTTAAAATACAATCATTCATTTTCAGAAATCATGACAACAATATGTTTGAACATTCCATTACAAAAATGTAAAGGGTTTGTAACAGTTAGGTATAAACTACTAGTGACCGTGCTATATATCTTATACCATTTGCAATTCTACCATGACATATATGTATGTTTCAATAATTGTTTTTATCTTACAGAAACTTTTAATGGTAAATTCCCTTTTTGAAAATTTGAAATATTCGACTAATGATACCATAATAAGCATGGGACAAAACAAGCCTAGTTTGTGACATTAATTCAACAATACAATTGCTCATCTCCATGGATTTTTTCTGATTTTCACAACATTAAGAAAAGTTATAAATGAAAGATAAATTTTCACAACATTAAGAAAATTTATAAATGAAAGATAAATTTTCACAACATTAAGAAAAGTTTTCAATGAAAGATAAACGGTAAAACAAATGCTATTAGAGCTTTATTCAATCCATTTAATCAAAGCGAATTGAGTAATCATTATTTGTCGGATCTCCGAATTGAGCCTCGTGGAATAGTAGAGTTTGCCATTCTTCAAACTATATTTTGAAAACAAAATATAAAAGTGAAAAACAAGTTTCGGAAACAAATGCTCTCTCGACTATATTTCCAGGAAATAAAGCTCTATCGACTACATATTCGGAAATCAATGCTATATGATATGTCACATAAAATAACTAAATTCAATGCAAGCGATGATTTCCTGATGGAATCAATACTGTTTAAATTGTTAAGTCTTTAATAAGTGGGACCCGGAAATTTAAATATCTAGTGACTGGTTCTTATTTTGTCAAACACCACTCTGATTCCACAAATAAATACACTGGAGTTGATATAAAAAAATGCTGGAATTTCTAATTGACAATATATTTGTACTGTTCGGGGACTTGGTCTTTCAACAAACTCTCGGCATTCTTATGGGAACCAATTATGCCCCTTTATTGACTGATCTGTTCCTTTATTCATACGATGCAGACTTCATTCAGAAACAAAAGAAGAAAACGTTAGCGGTATCTTTTAATTTGACATTTAGATATATCGACTTTTGTCAATTAACAAGGACAATTTTCATACATATGTCAATGCGATATATCCCAGCGAACATGAAATTAAAGATACAACAGAATCAAGCACACACGCTTCATACTTAGAAATTTTACTTACTATAGACACAGACGGGAAGTTAACAACTAAGCTATAAGAAAAACACGACGATTTCGGCTTTCCTATCGTAAATAGTCCACATTTAAGTAGTAATATCCCACAATCACCCGCATATGTAGTTTATATTTCACAAATGATCCGATATGCCAGGACGTGTTGAACATATGAACATTTCATATACAGAGGTAAACTACCCACTGACAAATCATTTACACAGGGATATCCAAAACCGCGTTTGATGTCAACGTTCCACAAATTTTAGGGTCGGTATAATAGTCTTGTTTGCGATTACTCTGTTTTACTAAGTAAAATGTTGAGTTACCTGTTCGATGGCGACTGTTGAGACGTCTGTGCCAATTATGACGAGGATTCGTCCCTCACGTATTTAATTTTAATTTGAATGTGGACTAATGGCGAGTTTGAACGGTCGACAGGGGAAGATTACTCCCCCATGGCACCTGATTCCATCTCTTGATTTCAAGAGGTCCGAGTTTATCCATTTTGTACCAGATTTGTACCTATATCCTGGACATCCTAAGGATTTATACTTTGGTATCTGAGATTTTATATATTATTTTCCTATTTCTAATTTGCAATCGGGTCTATGTACCACTTCACACGCCGTCTATATGTAAAATTATCTAAATTGTTCAAACAAGTGAGTTTTTCAAATTTTATTGAAATTATTCATACATACATTGAATAAATTTCCATCTAAATTGCATATGCCTGGCAGTATTATATTTGGCATGTATAAAATTTAGATATATAAAGCCCTTCAACATACATATACATACATAAAAACTCCCTCCTGCCCCCCTCTCTCTCTCTCTTTCTCTCTTTCTCTCTCTCTCTCTCTCTCTCTCTCTCTCTCTCTCTCTCTCTCTCTCTCTCTCTCTCTCTCTCTCTCTCTCTCAGAGACATTCAATCATGTAGGCCCATACCTTCATCTGAAATCCAGGACGTCAAAATCGTATATAAACCTGTCCAGATTTTGTCGTTATCTCTAATGTAGAATGATATCGCCTGTGTCAGTCTTTCCGATACCCTGTTGTTGTTCCATAAGGTTGCATTGTAATTAGCAATGCACGTATCCTGTGCATCCTTCCACATCTTCTTATTATTCTCGTATTTAAGAACAGTAACTGATTCTGGAAACAATGCAATTCACCTTATCATTATACATACTACTTTCGTTTTCCGTGTACTAAACACTAGATTGAAAGGTACAATATTATATCATATAAGCCCGGGACTGGTTATGAGATATACCGGGACTACTTTTACGTCATATTCATACGCGCTACAACATTTACACGTTACCTAAATGTTTGATGTCAATGTGATTTGTTGTGTTAAACAAGATAATTTGAATCATGGCTATTGTTTCATTGATATATAATGAAATGATAATTGAATGTATATGTTGAATATATGTATACGGCATTTTTCTCGGCGCAGAGGTCTTTTTTCCGCGCCAAGATCTCGGACGTAAATATTTCAACATACACATTCAATAGCCTTAAGATACATTGCTACTGATATTGATTAAACAACAATATCAAACTGTGAGTATAGGGAATTAGACAATATTTTGTCATTTCAGTTGCGAATTATTGACATATATTAGTAGATACTCCTATGTATTTTGTAGCCATAAAAACACATTTCTCCAACATATTTGGTTGCCATGCCTTGCTGTAGATACTACTAATGGTTTATCTGACGAAGTAAATACTCTACAAATGTTTTACTACGGATTTCTATCTATCTCCTAATTGTAGTAACGACACAATGTCCTTGGTATTTATATCACTGACAAGGCGATGAACTGACTACGTCTGCCGCTCTATAAATTTAATAATAGTTGTCTTGGTATAATTTTATCAATGTGAAGCTTTATTTCATTTTTACATATATATATACATGTGTGTGTGTGTGTGAGTGTGTTTGTGTGTGCGTATGTTTATGTATGTATGTAATAATATGTGCATATGTGTGTAAGTGTTTGTATGTGTGTTAATGTATGCGTTTGTATGTGTATATGTGTATATATGTGTTTGTATGTGTATATGTATCTGTGTATGTATGCGTGTCGTGTGTATGTATGTTACCAGACCATAAGCATTGTTTATTTCATCTTAATCTTCAATGATGACAGCCAGTAGTTATAAAGTACAAGTGATAATTGATATGTGTCTAATTTAAATCTATATAAAAAAGATCAAAATATGTTGAGCAACCTAAAGTTGGGAATTTAATCACATACTCGGATATACCACAGCTCAGGAACGTTATTGACATAAGATTGTTTAAATTCAAGCTTATCAGTATTCTTGGGATACCCATACCTCCTGAAACTTTAGGTATAGCAATGTAATTATGACATGTCTCAATGCATGAATTCATATTTAGAAAAGGTAAACAAATTTCTAATACATACAGGTGAATAGTTTGACATTTGATACAGGTAAACAGGATGTAAATAAGGGTTTATTAAACGTATAAAATATATTTTTGAAATACATTTCTGTCATTTACAACTACATACTTATTATCTAGTGGGTTATATTGCATAAATATGCACTAACTGTGGCGATTTGGGGGTAAACTGACTCATTTTTTGTTGATTATGTAACCATGTTTGTATGATGACGGTTTGTAAACGGTACCATCAATCAACGATACAGGTTGGAAATGCAGTGCAGAACGTTGATGACGTCATATATTATGACGAATTTTAATTGTAACAACAATCACGATTGCAGACTGTTATGACTGTCTTCCATAGTGACGGTTTTTGTTATTGCTGTTTCACATACAGCCCATTTTTCCTACATGATGGATACATCACAAGATATCAGTGAAGATTTGTTACTTTCACTTCATATATCACTGGCCTGGTGAAGCAACTGTCCCTACCTTCCTCAAAATCTTCGGAATGAATCAAACCTTGGATCTTTCGCTTGCGAGTCGATTTTCGCTTGAATAACGTAAACTGTCGCATTTATAATAGCTTGCTACCTTCTTTCACTAGGTTATGCAGTTTTATCCATCTCTATGATATGGTGGCTGATTCGGGACATTGTAACATCGCAATATCGTATCGTAATATCGTAATATAGTGATATCGTGATGTATCGTGATATCGTAATATCGTATCGTGGTATTGTTATATCGAAATATTTTGATATCGTGATATCGTAGTTGTATTAAACGAAGCGATATTACGATTCCAGAATCAGCCACCATACTAAGGTATACCTATTATGCTTCCATTTTTGATTTTGTTTGTTTATTGTTGTTTAACGTACCACTCAAGAATCTTTCACTCATATGGAGACGTCACCAAATGCAGGTGAAGGGCTTCGAATTTTGGCCTATGCTCCGCACTTACGGTCATTGAGCAGTGAGTGTTCTTTAACATGCCGACACCTACTGCGACACGGGACCTCGAGTTTTACTGTCTCATCCGAAGGACAGGAAACCAACTTGCCGCCGGCTGGACTTGAACTCACGACCTCACGTTCAAGAGTCTGAGCCAGGCCGGCTCTCCATTTTGGACACTTTAGCTTTAGTAGAAGTGTCTTGTAGCAATTTTACTAAATAATCAATGATATAATTTATATAACGTCAGAGATCAGTATACAGTATACAAAGTGTACAGTATACAAAATTTAATACCCAGGTTTGTTTTACGGCTGGACATATGTTTTGATTAAGACACGTGACATATATTTAGGATAAATCAATTATAACGCTAGGCAAGAATCCACTGTCACATGTCAATTTCTCTGTACAATCGAGTACATAGATATAACTTGGTAGATGCTGGAAAGTAATATAGTGAGTGAGTGTACACATGTGTACATATATTTATAACTCGGTAAATGTTGTCAAGTTATATATATAGACTGCGTGTACATACAAGTACATAGATAGAACTTGGTAAATGTCATCATGTTGTATACAGACTGCGTGTACATACAAGTACATAGATAGAACTTGGTAAATGTCATCATGTTGTGTATAGACTGCGTGTACATACAAGTACATAGATAGAACTTGGTAAATGTCATCATGTTGTGTATAGACTGCGTGTACATACAAGTACATAGATAGAACTTGGTAAATGTCATCATGTTGTGTATAGACTGCGTGTACATACAAGTACATAGATAGAACTTGGTAAATGTCATCATGTTGTGTATAGACTGCGTGTACATACAAGTGTTAGATAGAACTTGGTAAATGCCATCATCATGTTGTGTATAGACTGCGTGTACATACAAGTACATAGATAGACCTTGGTAAATGTCATCATGTTGTGTATAGACTGCGTGTACATACAAGTACATAGATAGAACTTGGTAAATGTCATCATGTTGTATACAGACTGCGTGTACATACAAGTACATAGATAGAACTTGGTAAATGTCATCATGTTGTGTATAGACTGCGTGTACATACAAGTACATAGATAGAACTTGGTATATGTCGTCAAGTTATATAGAGAGTGAGTCATCTGAATGTGAGAATTACTGCATGACCTTCAAATAAATATCTCTAAATCGATCGTGAATTATAATCAATAATATGACAGAAATGATTGATACTTATGTTTAGTAACTACATTAGATGTTTAAGAACGTGGTGTAGCAACACTTCTTTCATGCTTTTCAAATGAAGTCAGAATACATTAAGTACCAATTACTTACTAATTTAAGTGACATAATGGCTGAACATTACTCTTCCTCCGTGTCTACATATTGAGAGAGCAGTATAGCACCTTATGATAACTTGTATTTCTTAACGCATTAAACTTGATTTACAAGATATTGATAAACGAAATAATCACTTACGTGCAAATAGCGGCATCAATGTCGCAATAACAAATAAAAGTTGAAATTGAATGGTTCTCATTGTGAAGTCAATGAACTTGGAGTCATCGCCACCTTTTATATACCCCAATTCAAATCCCTTGACCAGGTATATCCTTAATCCTAATCTTAAGTCATCGATGTATTTCTGTATAGTAAGGTGTTTGTAAACTATGTCTTTTGCGATCTGTCGGCTGATAACGTATTTAAAGCAAATTTTAAGGTAGCCCGTCGTTACGCCTACACTCGCTATGTCTGTAACAACTGCTACTACTACTACTTCTACTACTACTACTGCTACTACTAATCTTTTGTACTGAGTTTAATCAGATGCAACAAATTTACGACAAAACAAATCTCAATCTCAAAATATATATTATTAATTTTACCGACTAAAAGTGATCCCCCAAATTTCTACCATATACTCTTTAATTTATCGTATTTATACTGCCTATCATAGCAGTTGAGATTTACGTCGATTCAGTGACTAAATCACTGCATAACAGTTTGATAAGTGTGATGTGATGCCTTAAGCTTTATCTATATGTATTACGTCTACTTAGAAGCGCAGGGTAACAATGGGAAAACTCTTTATCAAAAATAAATAAACCCTTATTGATGTGTGTCCTTAATATACAGTACAAGGTGTAATATTTACGTCAAACAATTCGTTGTATCTCTCATTCTATGTCATAATCATAACACGGTCATATCTTTACAGGTGTAATGTTTGTACTGATAGAATAGTGGTAATACTCGGTACTCACACAAATACACATACATACATACATACTAACGTACATACATACATACATGCATACATACATACATACATACATACATACATACATATATACATACATACATACATACATACATTACATACATACATACATACATACATACCTTATATACATACCTACCTACCAACCTACCTACCTACCTACCTACATACATACATACATACATACATACATACATGCATGCATGCATGCATGCAGGCAGGCAAGCAGACAGGTAGGCAGGCAGGTAGACAGACAGGCAGACATGCATGCATGTATGCATACATACATACATACATACATACATACATACATACATACATACATACATACTAACGTACATACATACATACATACATACATACATACATACATACATACATTACATACATACATACAAACGTACATACATACATACCTAACCTATATACATACCTACCTACCAACCTACCTACATACCTACCTACCTACCTACCTACCTTCCTACCTACCTACCTACCTACCTACCTACATACATACATACATACATATATACATACATACGTACATACATATATACATACATACGTACATACATCATCAGACTGCATGAGATCGTTGTAGCGGAAGGATTCAATGAGAGCGTAGCTCGAGTCGAATACACCCGCTACAACGATCAAGTGCAGTCTGATCATTTGTGTAGTTTTGATTTTATTACATGTCCCTTATTTATCTATATGTATACACAAATTTAAAATACATTCCAATTTTAACGACGCCATCAAATATTTTGGATGACATGAAAGCCATGTAGAAAAGTAGTACCGGCGAAATTTCCGTAACCAACTATGTGCAATACGACATTACGTATTGCACGGGCGTATTGAACTCTGCCGGCGACAGGTTTGGTTTCCTGTCTTTCGGATGAGACAGTAAAAACTGGAGGTCCCGTGTCACAGTAGGTGTCGGCACGTTAAAGAACCCTCACTGCTCAATGGCCGTAAGTGTCGAGCATAGGCCAAAATTTGAAGCCCTTCACCGGCATTTGGTGACGTCTCCATATGAGTGAAATATTCTTGAGTGGGACGTTAAACAACAACAAACAAACAAAATTGAACTCTGTATTGTAGCTGTATGATTACACATACATGTAATAAACAGACAGACAGACAGACAGACAGATAGAAAGACAGACAGACATAACTGTACGTAATTTAACACCTGTCGCGACAACATCTGAACCAACAGGAACCATTAATGTAAGTTGTTAGACTTGTTTTTTTTTATTGCTAAACAACAAATAAAGGTTAAATTTATATTACGTAAAACTACATGTATACATCACATGGTTAAGATGAAAAACAATCTATGAACCGTATAGAATTCATATAATACAAATATAAATATTGTTTCTAATTGACTTGTGGGAAAATATTTTGTTGTTATTGTTGTTTTACACCCTGGCAATGGTTTTTTTTTCAGATTTAGACGAAATGCAATAATTTTTTCCTATGTTTGGACTGACGCCAATCAATGAATTTTCTTTTACGTGCCCCGTCTGTCATTACACGGATTCTCAATTTTTTGTCCTATCCAAAAACCTGTAATTTTCATTGTGTATGCCGAACGCGTGGCGAAGGAACAGCCTATGTAATTTTGAAGAGTATTTGGTATGACCCAGTACTGCGAATCGAGCCTGGAACCTCCTGTTTGTGAGTCCAACGTCCTACCATTAGACCACCACAGAGATCTATAGAAAACGTTAAGCGCGTATCTGGAACGTTTTTGTTAAATTAAAAACGAAAAATCTTGTGTCGGCGACAAATATGATTTTTATATGACTCGCGGGTTTTCAGTCCGCTGATTGGTTGTAAATATGGCAACTGGTATTGGTCCGAATATTAATCGTAGAAGCATATGTCATTCACTCGACAGTCCAGAGGGCCGTGGACTGTTATGTCGACCTCTTGTGCTTCCGTTCTTTTCCTATTTGTGTAAGTGTACATAATGGGATGGATCACATTGAATATCATACTTCTTTGGAATGATAAAATCTTATGCCACCCTCAACCGAAGTCAATAACTGTATGATACTGACACTGGATATATTCAAAACTTGTTCTTTCAATCGACTGTTTCAAAAAAAAAATCTTAACCTTATGATCACTTTTTAGGGTGATATAACAATCCAACAACTAGTACATATCGATTATGATGACGTCATATTAGAATTTCAGTTGCCACCCTCATTTATCAACCCAAGGAAAAGTGATATTTACCTCGATCGTTTGCCTCGGTGAATATCACATTTCCTGGATTGTTAACGCAAGGGTCAGTAATTGTATTTATTATATACTTTATGTATACAGTCGTTTTTATTGGTTAAACCGCTTACACTTGACTACTTTACAACGGATCATGTACATCGGCTTTCCATGCTACATCGATTTCCGAAAATAATCACTCGGGAATCCCCTCTGGCTTCGTATTCCGCATGCGCAGTAAAGTGGATATGGCGGGTAAACAAATTGCTGTCAATAAACGTACATCTGCGGAAAACACAAGGTATATAATATGCTTAACAAAATAACACAGCGTTTTGCATGTTTCCGACGATGCGTTTGAGAAACTTTTGGTAGAAAAATATTAAAAAAAAAAAAAAACAAGGAAAGCAACAGAACATGAGGAATTTTGTATTCATTTGTTTTATTTTTTTTCAAAGAAATGAATGCAGTGTAACGTTCAAATAGCAGTGTAAAAAACAACAACACAAAATGTTATAATTCGAGTCTTACGTATGTAACTAGAGTATACAATAAAACAATTATGGACATTTGTGGTGGTAAATATGATCTGATATGAACCTAAAAACTGATATTGATCTCAGCTAATATAAGTTTTTTAGGTTCATATCACATCATATTCATCACCACAAAAATCCACAATTGTAGAATGTATATTGTCAATTTCTCTTTATCTATTTATTCATCCGAATGTTAAGGGAATATATCACCCAAGCTGTCAATCGCAATTTACTCCTCTTCTATTGTTGTTCCGTGAACCAACCGTGTTCCTTGTCTCTAAGCATATTATAGTCCAATTCATATACTTTGGCGAGTTCACGTTTCGGTTATGACAAAGTACACGTGAAAAACTTTATATTTCCTGGACTATACTGGATACTCGTTGGTATGGTGACAATAATGAACATTTATTCTTGCCAGTGTAGTAATTGGTGATGTTATGATTTATTTCCAAACATTTAAATTCGTCCAGGTGAAGAAAGGGTTTTCGAGACTCCATCCCACCAGGTTATATGGAGTTTATTGTACAGTAAAACCTGCTTTAGCGACCACCTGTATATAAAAGCCGGTTTTCTTGTGCCCGTAAGGAGGTCGTTATATACAAGTTTCATTGTGTTTGTCATTAATTACATATCAGCTACCTTCGCTGCTCCGTAATTAATAATCATTTATATGTCATTATAATTATGAGTCTTAACTAGTATGTAAATATTTTTCAACCATTTCACAACATATCATTTTTATGAATTTCTGTTGACACATTCAAATGTGAATTAATTGACTAATTTTCAGTTTTCATTCAGAAAATATTTGAATCTTGAGTTACCGAGGAATAACACTGAAATATTTTTCTTTAGAGCTCGTCATCATAGATCTCCTACTGAAACAAGCGGATATAGAGGACATTTGACAATTGTTTTTGAATAACATGTTTATTACATCGAGTGAGGCAGGAGAATACATATTTAACAGGAGTGCGTAGTTATTCAAAAACAATTGTCAAATATTCTATTTATTACATTTTCCAGTTACGTTTCGACAGGCCCTAGATTTAGGCTACCTGATGTTCGGAACAAGTCTACTGTACGGTTTGGGAAATGTAAACAAACCAGGTTTTGATTGAAATACATCACTTGACTGCGACTATGCATTTGAAGTTTCTGAAAAAGTGTAATTTATTGTGTAGATTAATTTTAAGTATCATTCATATACTTTCTATAATATTGAGGCCTGGTGAGTTGGTAGTTTGGACAGAATCTGAAGTCGGTTTTTCAGGGCAGATCCCGATCCGCTATTAAGATCTAGGGACAATATCTGAAATCCTTCGCCTCAACTGGCCATAAATATCATCAAGATCCTAAATATAATTCCTTTAATTAATATTACCTTCAACATGCACAGTTACACTGGTCCCTTTATGAGAAATATGCCTCAAAGATCATGCCAAAGTTAGACATGGACAGCAAACGCTTCGAACTTCGCCGAATTCGATGTTCATTTTCTGTATTGTATCTCAAGTGTCACTGAATTTTGTCAAAAACTTTCGAACTGTTGACGTAGATAGTGAATACATTAAACATTTCCACTGCCTTTCGACCACTTAAACACACTCCATCTGAACATAATATCGTCTGCTTTTTAGTTGAGACAGAACAAGTCTGTGCAGAGCCATTTTGTTTAGCTTCGATACGGCGTTATAAATAGCTCATGAAAATCCCTCATTGATACGTCATATCTACAGTACGTGTTCAAAAGTTTTTACCACGGCATCACCATTTATTGGCATTTGCTAGCAAATGTGATCAGTTTATAATCAAACAATGAATTGACAATTATCATTACATTATAGATGGAATAAATTAATTGGATTTTCATTAGTCGCTTGTCACTGTATTTTGATTGGCTTAATGAAAAATATTGATATTTTTCATTAAGGCAATCAAAATACAGTAAAATCAATGAAAAAATTAGTGATTGATAAAGGTTTTGATAAATTTAATAAGATATGTAATAAAGACAAATATTCCTAGAAATGGGGATGAAAATCATATCATGACATGCAAATCTCTTAAAGAACCTATAAACTTTTACATACCCTTAGCATACACATTTCGTCCAAATACTTTTTATAAGTTTTATAAGTTTTTTTCTTCTGAAAAAAAATTATTTGTTATAAAAAATAATGTACATTTATTAAAATTATTAAAAAAAGTTATCTCTCCAGGTTGAAAATGCATGTATATACACACATCTGTACACTTTTGCGCTGTATAACTATTGTAATGATGCTCTGTATTTTCTCTATATTGTTTTGTACGATGCGAGAATAAAATGAATTGAACTGAAAAAAATAAGGCCATTATAAATATGTATCACAATCATTGCAAAAAAATTCTCTCTCTCTCTCTCTCTCTCTGTTGCGATGCTGTATACCTTTCTGCTTGGAAAACCGTTAGAAGTTTTGTTTGTTTGTGCACGTAATGTTTACTGCTCCATTTCAATGTAATTAACGCTAGCATTGTAACACACGCCACCTACGATATGAGAGCTTTAAATTTTTACTTCAAAAAGACAAGATATATATTCCTATGATAACGATGGATATGTAATTTTAATCTTATATCATAAGATAACATGAAAACACATTTTAATAGACCATACTGTCACTGACACTGAATGAGAAGTACAATTCCGGATTTCATATATATTCCTAGACCGCTGTTTCCTCCACACCAAGTCGACAAACGTCATAGATCCTATTGTGATCATGCTTTAGTTTGCCATAATGACTTTCCGGTTGTTGTTTCTTTTTCTTCCTAGCATTATGCAGATTGTCATATTGGTCATTTTGTACATCCTCGTAAATATTTACATCCGGGATTTCATTTTCCAGATAGAATGTCGATCCCGCACCCTTACTCGTCTTTTTAAAATTAAAAATATATGGAAATATTTTCTGTTTCTTTATATCTTTATTTTCATTATATGGCTGATCATAGACATTCTGTAGACGTATCGTTTCATACCTGAAAAGTATAACTTGAGAATCCAGAATTCCAATAAGTAATTATGAAGTCAGAAAAACGAAATGGATAATTTCTTCTTTACATGTAAACATAGAAAATAAAATGGATAAACTCTTGATTAACAAGTCAGACTGTATTAATAGATCGTTTTCGAGTTCTTACGTAGTCCGTTTTTGGATCCGGATTTTTCATGCACCGATTCAGCTTTGTTATGCAAGAAAAATTCGGATCCAAAACCGGATTACATAAGAACTCGAAAATGATCTATTAAAGACATATCGTCAGCCCATAGAAATGCTCTGAGCATCACAATTTAACCTACGGAACCTCTCTTTTGAAATAAACCTTGGGCAAGGTATCTTCCAGTTTCGTAACATTTGCAATGACGACATTTGGTATATTCACCAATATCATTAATACAAAACTGTTTGGCAGCAAAACGCAAAAAGAGAGAATATATCTTTGAAATGAAGAAAATATCAATACCATTTGGTGTAAATAAACAAACAGTCGGAAACATTTAAAATAAAAGGAAACATACTGATCGTTAACAGTCTCTATGGCATGTACTTCTGTATTGGGAAAGATTTGTGAGACTGCGTAAAGGCAAAGATCATTAGTCGCAACAGTTTTCCTCTTCGTGCGTTTCCTAGAAAAAACGAAGTTTGACAGGTGAACATTAAAAAATAATACTTTTAATTCTATTTCTCAGTACTACATTCCCTCGTAGTGCCTGTTTTTTTTTTACAGATGATAATAATCAAACCAAATAATAATCAAACATTCAGAAATTCAAAAATATGTGACACCTGTAATTACATAGTTGTCGTCATGATATCAATATCTTGTTTGAAAAGAGAAACAGAGAAATATTATCAATTCTTGTGAGTCAAATGTAGGTAAGGAGTTGCTCCACCGAGTTATTTCACTTATATTTCGCGGAGATGTTATTTCGCGTTCTCACTTTGTCAGACATCAATTTGCGGTTTAAAAACGGAAAATGATACTTCCTTTGTATGTACTTCAAGCGGTTATATTGTATGTATATTTAATCAGAAGGCGTTATGTATCTTGTATTACTAAATATATTAAAGAGTTTCTATGTATTGCTCTTATCATAACACGACTATGGATGTTGCTAACACGATAATGATATTGTCCGAATCACATACTTCGGCGGGGTGGAGTAAATATTATAAACATAATACCAAAGTTATAATGCTCAAGACGATCGTTTCTGCCAATTAGACTTCATTAGTTGAGCTCCAATTTAAAATGTATATGTATTTTCTAAAGAGAAAGTGGTATCATACAAGGTCAAATAATAAATCTAAAAGTATAGTCAAAACCCGTCTAAGAGTAACCACTGTAAAAGGATGACTATCTTAGCTTTAGAAAGCTTTGGAATTTAAATGGTGTTATCAGTGCCAAATATTACTTAGTAACCGTTAGATTATCATACGGATGATTCTATCGACTTTTTGATAAGACAAGCTTCAAGGGAAAGGGCGCTTAATTTTACATTAAATACTCGCATTTGTGGTGGTTATTATACTTTGGATGTGGTTATGCTGCATAACCTAAATTTAAGATCCTCCAGGTGACGAAAGGGGTCAGAGACCCCCACCCCGCCAGGTTCTATGGATTGGACTACATTGTATATATATACGAGGACAATTATTAATCAATACGGGTATAAATACGCATACTTACTAGACATTGGATTCCAGAACAAGTTCATCCGCGAAATAAAAATTGATTAAACCGTAAAGTGACAAAATCCATACGTATTTTCTCATACACCAAATTTATTCGCTGAGTACAGAGTAAAACATCGCTAATGATACTCAAAGTTGTCTGATAATTGGTATGCTCTCGTCAGTGACGGACTAATATTTATATTCAATTTTCATTTTAAAAAATTCAAAAGATTTAGTATCTACGGACTGAAATATAAGCTGGTCTCAATATGTTCTTTGTTTCTTTTTGGTTAAAAAGATTCTATTTTATAATTTACCTTCTTCGTTTTAGTTTCAGGTAATAACATTTTGTGCACAGAACAATGAGTCCAAGGTTTAAAACCGCAGCAGCAATAACTGAAATATCAATTTCCAAATCATAAAGTAGACACTACAAAACAATGTATGAAGCTACCTAATGAGATATTATCAGAGATATTAAAAATTCAAAAATAAAGAGCCCCTTGTTACTGCAAATCAGAAATAATTCGCAAAATGATATGTTCAACAAGTGTCCGAAAATTCTCGACTTGATTTTCAGTACCTCAATCTCTTAAATATATGCTAAAATATCACATAGCTGGAACACAAATACAAAAAGTTGTTGAAAACATGATTAAAAATGAAAGATATGCACAGTGTTTTCTATTTTCCTAGAACATTTACTTAATATTCAATGCTAAATCATTGAGTCGTAAAAATACAAATTTATAACCAAATTATTATCCTATGAAATGTGACAGAAAAGATCGCGATCAAACTCACGTATGTTTTGATATTGAAATATGAAGATTCCTCTTGCTCCTGATCTCGCCTCCTTTGTTGAAGAGTTCCCTCTTGTCTGTCGACTGGGTATCATAGTTTTACTCACTGACTGTTAAACATAATTCATTGAAAATGTGAAGATATTATTGATTATTAATTGTGACCTGCAGTAACTTCTCCTTGGCACCTACTCCTATATCTAGATTTTCCTCGTTTAATACCAACGATGTTTTATATTGTTTGAAATAAATATTCTTTGGTTATACTACTTGTACTCTTTAAACGATAGTGAAGTGGTGATAAAACCTGTTGTAATTTTTATTGACAAAATATATATTGGAGCAAGCGCCCAGGAAATGAAAAAAAAAAAGATACTTTAGCACCTGCTACCTTGGACACATCGCTATTATGTCAATAAGAATTATCATTCTTAGTTTAAGAAATAACAATAATGACAGACGACCGGACATTTTGAATGTATTATATAAATCATCAGTATTGACACTGTCGATCAACATCTGGTTTTATGTACAGTAATTTAAATAATAGTACAAAAGTATAAATCTTGAGGATGTCCATCATACATATACAAATCTGGTGAATATTGGACAAACACGGATTTCTGTAAATCAAGAGGCGGGATCAGGTGCCATGGAAGATGTTGACCGGTCACACCCGCAGTAAGTCCACTGTCAAACTGAAATAAAATACGACTCAACAACCCCTATCGAACAAATTATGTCCCTCGGGGAAATATGCCTACTTCAGCTAAATATAACCCAAACCAGGGATATATATATATATATATATATATATATATATATATATATATATATATATATATATATATAATTATATAATTATCAGAATTTACTTAACAAGAAGAGAAACACTAGTTGACGTTGTTTGAGATTAAGACATATCAACGATGTAAGGTCAAATTAATAATGACAATTTCAAAACTTTTTTTTCTAGTACATTTTTCTTATCTTTCGTTTGCTATCCATTAAATAAGAGGTTTTGAATAAATTTCTGAAGCTACAAATGTTTAGTATTTATATTTTAAAGAAAAATCAAACAGTGTTTTCAATCTTTAGTTTGACCAAACATAACTGATTTAAATTTAGAATTTATTTTTTCCCCGTTTGCTCACACATATTTTACTCATTTATTGAGGTTTGTGTAGGTGATGGCATGGCGCATTTGAAATGCATTCTGGGATATATTCCAATAGACATGCAGCGGGATTGTAGTAAGATGTTTGCATTAATTAAAATAATTAGAATATTATAATGAATATGCACGACTTCAAATATACATGCATTTCACAACACTGCATAATGGGAATTAGATGTATTTTATTTCAATAATACCATTTTACCAGATGTAATTATTTAGCGTCATCATTTCATTTAGGGGGCCTCCGTGGCCGAGTGGTTAGAGCATTGCGCTTTAAATCACAAGGCCTCTCACCTCTGGTTCGAATCCCGCTAGTCATTTCGAATTAAGTGGGAAAGTTTGCCAGTTTTCTTGCGGAAGGTCGGTGGTCTTTACCCAGGTAACCGGGGTTTCTCCTCCACCAATTAAAACTGGACGCCATCATATGACTAAAAGAATGTTGCATATGGCGTAAAACAAAAAATTCAAATCAAATCAAAATTTCATTTAGGGAGGCTAATTCTACTTCGTGATACACGCTCCTTGTATTGATCTAGCAATTACCATTTTTACCATTTTCTTATACTTAAGTAATAGTGTGCACTGATACCACTATTTAAAATTCTAAGTTCTTTTAAAGCTAAAATAGCCATGTTTTTTTCACAGCGGTTAATCTTAGGCGGAGTTTGGCAACATACGTTTAGAGTTATTATTTGACCTTGTCTGATACCATTTTCTCTTTAGAAAATCTGTTTAAAATTGCAGCTCATATGATGAAGTCTAATTGACAGAAACGATCGTCTTGAGCATTATAACTTTGCTAATGTGCTTATTATATTTTTAGCTAACCAAGATGTTGAGTTACCTGTTCAATAGTGGTTTATAATTTTCTTTGCCGATGGTAAAGAGTTGTCATTTTGAGTTACCTTGTTTGTTAATTTTCTTTACCGTTTGTGAAGAAGTGTTATTTTGAGTTTACTAGTTTGTTTATTTTCTTCACCGATGGTAAAGACTTGTTATTTTCAGTTACCTAGTTTATTAATTTTCAAAATTGATTGAAAAAGGTGTTATTTTGAATTACATAGTTTGGTAATTTTCTTTACCATTTGTGCAGGTGTTATTTTGAGTTACCTTGTTTGTTAATTTTCTTTACCGATTGTAAAAAGGTGTTATTTTGAGTTGCCTAGTTTGTTAATTTTCTTCATCGATTGTGAAGAGGCGTTATTTTAGCAGGGGACGTTGACACACACCTGTGAGGGATTCGCAACTGTTCCTTAAGTTGAGACCATTTTTATATCTAATTTGATGTATTCTAATTGACTTGGAGTACACATCAGTACTTCTTTATTTTTACCCTGAGTTATCTACTCCATGGTAGTTTGTTAAATTTTTTACCTGTCTGATAATACGTTGGTATGGTAACTCAAATGGTCCACCAGCAATGTCAATGACCCAGTGTTTGTAAATATTATATACAGTATATTTTACAGTGCTCAGCGATTTTTATTAATTTTCTATGGTTTTTACCTAAACTCCCCATCGGCCAGATTGCTAACATGGCTCATTTTGTAGCATTTTTATAAGCTTTCAGAAAATCATCACCTTCAAAATTCCGCCTGGGGGTACAGGGGTTTTTGTTGACCCAAAGACTATAAAGTTATAGTTTTGATATGTTTCCTTCCTCCAATAGTAATTGTATTATTACTTTATTTATCGTTGTCTTCGTTTTAAAGGGTCTGTGGTGTTTTTTTCAAATGTTTTTCCTGTTTTTCTACTTAGATTGGCATACAATTAGAAAAAAAATATATATATATAGCAATATAAGAGTTGTGATACACACATGATTAACAACTCTTATATTGCTATATATTTTGTGAAAATTACAAGAAAAAATCCATGTTTGGCACTTTTTTCACTTGCAATTGATTAGCTCAGCAATACTATTTGTATGTGAGTACCACACTGGAATTGATCTTATTTGCACAAAATATATAGGGATATAAGATTTCTATGCCTTTTTATAGTTCTGGGCCCGAAGTCACCAAATTTACTCAGTACTCAAGCTCAACTAACTTTTAGCGATTTTAAGGTAAAAACATGCAAACTATATTCTGTAATTGGACATGTTTGTATACTGATGGCATACAATTGTAAGTAATGATAAAAAGTATTGCCCATTTGAAGAAAACTTCAGAAATATTAAAAAAATGTTTGAGTACGTACTCAAATCTTGAGTACCGTACTCAACGTATTTATTCGGATTTTTAAAGGAAAATCATAAGTGTGACGCAAAAATCTATATGTAAATGCTTAAAAATAATAATATGTTTCCTAATCACTAACATCCCAAAGTTTTATAAACAATTTTATAGTCAAAATAATGAAATAAAAGTTGAGCTTGAGTATTGAGTAAATTTGGTGACTTCGGGCCCAGATTTCTTTTATACATCACGTACAAGTAGTAAAAGTAAATCCAAAACCGAAATCGTGTAATGCTCCTTTCCGGAATACTCAGTTATACGATAATGGCCGGTTTTATAAATGTTTTTAATGGGTGTGATTGTGCTCTTGGCTAAGCCACTTATTTAAAACCTCTCTACACGGGTAAGTGTATTTTGTATTTGACTAAGACGTTTCTGATTTTAGTCAGCGAGCGTTTGGACCTGGCTTGGACCTATTGATAAACTATTATTTGTTGTATGCTGATCCACCAATAGTCGATATTGTTTTGAAGCACAAATAAAACTCAATATTATGATTGTAAATTCCTTGCAAAATCACTGCAGATATTTAAAAAAATGAGTATAAAAAGAATAGATGACATCTGGATCTAAAAATAAAATCACTGAATATTGGTTGATCCAAGAAACCGCATACAAATATGGTGAACATTGGACACAGACGGACTTCCGAACCAACCAGCGGCTAGTTTCATTAACAGTTGTAATTTTGACTGTAAGCGAAGACGTTACTATCAACGTAACTCGAGTTACGAATCTTTTCACGTGTGCGTGGCATCAGTTTCCACGAGAGGTCGTAAACGTATGCCTACTTGTTAACCTTACGTAGTTATGTTGTGGTATTTTGAAGCATTATCTTCAAAATTTTAAATACAGAGGAACACTACATACTGATAAATAGTTTTCACAAGGATATCAGGAACTGCGTTTATCGCCAACATTTTGCAATGTTTATAGTCGTTATAAAGACCTTGTTTGCATTTGCAATTTTCACTGAGTGAAATGTTGAAGTACATGTTCGATTGTGGTTGTTAAATCGTCTCTACCGATAACGAAGAGGGCTTATTCAATGATTTCATTTTTGCGATTACTGTTTCACTAAGTTACCTGTTCGGTGGCGGTTGTTAAGACTTCTGTATCAGTTATGACGAGGATTCGTTCCTCACGTATTTCATTTGGACTTGCCTGCGGGTGTGACAGGGGATGCTTACTCCATGGCACCTGATCCCAGCTGTTTATTTCAAGATTCGGTGTTTGTCCATTTTTTACCAGATTTGTACCAATAACCTGGACATCCAAATGACTTATACTTTGGTATGTAAATTTTTCTTATATTTTGTGGACTCTCAGTGGATGTGACCGGTCGACAGGGGATGCTTACTCCTCTGTGATACTCGACCCCATATCTTGATTTGCAGACCTTCTAGTGTGTTCAATGTTCACCTGATTTGTATATTGTCGCATGATTCATCTTTTGATTAATATTTTGGTATATGTGATTTTTGTATTATATGATATAAAATACCAATGCTATCCATTTGAAATATGATTGGGCACAAGATAATCAGCTGGTATCGAGATACCAGTTACCCTGTTTATATACACACTGGGGACTCAAACAGTCCAATAAAAATGGCAGTTGTAAACATCATAAAAATAATACCAAATATATAGTTTTGCAAAAAATGACAAAATATATTAGAAACAGCGACTTTACGAAAAGAAATAAAACGAAAGTACAAGTAAATACTGTCCATTTTGTAACCTAAATATAGATTTGAAACCATACCTGAATCAACTGTGTGACATTTTCCTAGTGAAATAAACACCATTCCAATTATAGAAATCAGAAATGTTCTAAATTGTTTCCAGTCATATATGTATAAGCATTTATAATATACTGTAATGTATGTTTTGTGAGCACAGCGACGATCGTCCCTTTGTTATAGTGTAGTAGGTAAGATATTGATATTTTCAGACTGTTTGATGAGGGTTATGAAGGTTTTTCATATTTTTTCACAAACTCGTAATTGCTGTATGTTATGTGTTAGGAAGAAATTTACAACTTCCCCCCTAAAACCTTTATTGGTTCGTACTCTTCCTCGTTATGACAGGAAACATCGTGAAGATCTGTGCTTTATAAACTTCAACAATTTCCTGTTCAACTGTAGAATATACAACACAAACAAAATGTGTTTTATTGATACATTTGCCGACCACAGGCTATGTGTTCACACATTATCCTTTGTAGCACATTTGACACATAAATTTGATTTTAATAAAAACTTAGAGAACAAGCCCAAGATTCTGTGAAAGAGAGCCTTTACGCTTATCAATGCTAGTTCGCGAGTAAATGAAGAATGCACATGTTTTAATGGAGTAGATTCACTATAAGATGATGTTACTTTGAATAAATATATGGTGAATGTGCGCGATAAGTTAGAAACATTTTAGAAATTAAGTATACGTCTCGTTTGATTTTGACCAATTTTCGACTCATACCTGAGGATTAGCAAATTTGACATTTAAGTCAAAGGAGTTTAAGGAGGGACGAATATGTTTCTGTCTGATGAGGGTGAAGATAGCCAGTGACGTAAATGTCCAAATATACAGTCATAAATTTCTATTCAGAAATTTCGGCTTTCCCATCGTAAATTTTCCACATTTAAGTAGTAATATCCCTCAAACACCCGCATATGGAGTTTATATTTCACAAATGATCCGATATGCCAGGGCGTGTACAACATATGAAGATTTCATATACAGAAGTAAACTACTCACTGACAAATTTTTGACACAGGGATATCGAAAACCGCGTTTAATGTCAACATTCTGCAAATTTTATGGTCGGTATAATAGTCTTGTTTGCGATTACTCTGTTTCACTAAGAGTTGCCTTTTCGTTGGCGGTTGTTGAGACGTCTGTATCAATTGTGACGAGGATTCAGTCCTCGCGTATTTCATTGGACTTGACTGTGGACTCACGGCGGGTGTGATAGGTCGACAGGGGATGCTTACTCCTCCATGGCACCTGATCCCACCTCTTGGTTTCCAGAGGTCCATGTTTGTCCTTTTTTACCGGATTTGTATCTATGTCCTGGACATTCTATTGTTTTATACTTTGGTATCTGAGATTTTTTATATTTAAATAATAGGATAAAAGACAGTCATACGATAACATGATTTGTTTTATATTTCCGTCCAATAGATATGAGAAGTCATCACGCATATGGCGACATCGCCACATACGAGTGAAGTGTCATTAATTCTGATCTGCGCTACGGACCCTCGTCTATGAAGCGATGGTTCTCTAAGTAGCCTACTCTGTCTGAACACGTGGCCTCTGTTGAAAGTCACATACAAATTATTTAAAACTTAATGCTCTGATAGGAACCTTGGTGGTGGAACCATTACTAACGGTATTAAAATTTATTAGGTTTCACCTAGGATTGAACCCCAAATCTCATGCTTGTGAGGCAAACGTTATAATACTCCACCGTCGTTTATGAGGATGGAATGAATATAATACCTATGAGATCACGCACACATGATAACCACGAGACAATTGTTCTTAAACAGTTGTTGTGATGAATCATAGTCCTTCAAAACTATATAAACAAACTATTTCCTCCTTACCTAAATATGACACGGACTAAGGGAGATTACTCTAACTCATGTAAATATTATAAACATAATACCAAAGTTATAATGCTCAAGTATTCACAAATCACTGGTTTACTGGTACAGTTTCAATATCTTATCTTTTTCAATATATTATTATTATTATTATTATTATTATTATTATTATTATTATTATCATTATTATTATTATTATTATTATTATTATTATTATTATTATTATTATTATTATTATTATATCGGGTTCAAAACTGTTAGGGACAAATGAAATGAAATGAACGGAGGATGAAAAGGCTCTCTTGGCACACAAAACCTAAATAGGTCTTATTGTAAGGCATTTATATATATATATATATATATATATATATATATATATATATATATATATATATATATATATATATATATATATAGAGAGAGAGAGAGAGAGAGAGAGAGAGAGAGAGAGAGAGTTCTTCTTCAGCCTAGTGAACAAACATTACCATATACGTAATGCTATTTGGCTCCACGAAGTACGTCATTCCACTTCCTGTTTACCTCACACTTGAACACAACACGTGCGTTTAAAATCACGTACACAAATGCTAAAGTAATTCAAAACAAGGATTTTAATTAAATTCGATGTGTTGCTATAAAACCAACCTATTTTACTTATTAATTCTTGAAATGTATCAACAAGTAGAAAATACAATTGCAGGGTAACCATGACTACCATAGCTACTATACTCCTGTATAAACGTACCTTACGGATTATCAGAATGGTGTGAATATAAGATTTAATGATCATTTTGACTGCGTATGCGTTAACATAAACTAAATTGGAAAGGAATATGTATTTCATAGATCGTTGACGTGCACAATAGAATATGTTCTTTTCCAACTGCGTTCATATTAATGTAAAAACAGTCACAATGACGACCAAACCTTTTTAAATGAAATAGTCTACATATATCTGTGACAGGAACTTATGAGTAGTAATCCGTTCTCTTCACATACTCTTCAGATGCAGGTGACAGATGGCTATTGCTACTTACAGTTTTGATTTGACGATAGAACACATCGTGTTGATTGTAAAGTTGAGGTGTCAGTTTCCCGTACAATATCATATAAAACGTATGGATAAAGTATGAAACACAAATGCTTGATTTGAAAGTATATTTAATTGCTAGATCGTGAGAATAAATTGCATTCACATGAGTATGGAATTTAATTTTAATCATTCTATTGATGTAACGTCAATATTGCATTAAATCATTAATAATCTACATATCTTAAGGGTACCAAATTTGATGTATTTTATCACGTTATATATATAAAGTAATAATTTACACTCACTAACCAGTCAAATACAGTCTTCCTTTAATTAATATATATATATACATGTATATATATATATATATATATATATATATATATATATATATATATATATATATATATATATATATATATATATATATATATATCACCACTTTTTGATTTCCTTAAATTTTATCGAAGTTGTCTATTTTCAAGGAAATTTGTTTTTTTTTTGCGAAATAGTTGCTTTATGCGTGTTTGTTGTTATAACGAGGAAGGATATATTGGGGGAAATTTATATATATATATATAATATATATATATATATATATATATATATATATATATATATATATATATATATATATATATATATATATATATATGTGTGTGTGTGTGTGTGTGTGTGTGTGTGTGTGTGTGTGTGAAGAATAGTAGAACGGTTTTTCTTTGTGTCACCTAAAACATATTCATTATCTTCTAGATATCTATGACTAGCATATTCTCGCCAACATGGCCTGCTATTTTAGGGGTTTTGGAATATGTGCTAGTGTAACCTTTAATATAGATTTTATATATTATAATCAAAATATACTCCAAACATATTGGAAGGGCTGGACTAGATGATAAAACAAGAATGTTTGCGTATTTATTTTAACCCCATGGAGAAAATAACCATAAACAAGTCCACTCCATACTGTTCTCTGTTCTACTGCTCGTCCAGCATATTACCATTTAAAACGTATTTGTTTTGATTTTGACTCTAACGTTCTTCTACATGCTTCCTATGTCCGACTTCCCGTTTGCGTTTTCCCTCTGGAATCTATGTTAGTGATATTTTGCATTCTATTGCATCACCTGTCTTATCACGTGGCTCTTTGGAATTATGTGCATACAGCAAAGTGTCTTTTCTTTGATATGCATATTTATTCACCGACACATCCGCTCGATACGAATCTCAAGCTGAACTACCCGTGTTCGTTTATCAAAACACATACATATCTTATATTAGAAGTTTAAATATTTATAAATTTAAAGTTATCTATAAATATATGAGGAGGGGAAGATAGTTATAGATAAGTTTAAATTAAAAAATATTTAAACTTTTAATATAACTAGGCATATATTTCATAATCAGTGTATGTCAAGTTATATATAGTTCACATTCAGTATAACTTTGGTATTATGTCTATAATATTTATAACCAATAGGTCGTTTTCACTGCTAGTGGACTGTTTGAGTCCCCGATGATATACACAAACCTAGTATCTGGTATTTCGGTACCAGCTGATATTCTTATACTAAAGTAATCTTTGGCACTGATAGCAGCATTTGAAATTCTAAATTCTTCTAAAACTAAGATCGCCATATTTTTACAGTGGTTACTCTTAGACGGATTTTTGTTATAAGTTTAGATTTATTATTTGGCCTTGTCCGAAACCACTGTTGAAGTTTAATTGACAGAAACGACCCTCTTGAGCATTATAACTTTGGTATTATGTTTATAATACTTATAATCACTAGGTTGTTGCCACTGCCCGAGTCCCCAAGGGTATACATAAACCTAATACCTGGTATTTCGGTACCAGCTGATATTTTTATACTAAAGTAATAATTGCTAATGATAGCAGCATTTAAAATTCTAAGTTCTTCCAAAACTAAGATAGTAATCTTTTATAGTGGTTACTACGTTTGTTTGGTTTGATACCACTTTCCCTTTAGAAAATCTATTTAAAATTGGAACTTAACTGATGAACTATATATAACTTGACATTGATATTTTAAACATAATACCAAAGTTATAATGCTCGATACGATCGTTTCTGTTAATTGAACTTCATCAGTTGAGTTCTAATTAAAAATGTTTGTGTTTTTTAAGAGAAAGTGGTATCAGACAATGCCTATTTAGAAATCTAAGCGTATAACCAAAATCCGTCGAAGAGTAACCACTGTAAAGAGATGGCTATCTTAGCTTTCTAAGAATTAAGAATTTTAAATGGTGCTACCAGTGCGAGATATTCTTTTAGTATAAGATTATCAGCTGGTATCGAAATGCCTGGTACTAGGTTCTAAATATGCTCTCGGGGACTTATATTCAAGTTTTTGATTTTTTCATAGTAAGATCATTTATGTTTGTTACTTTTCATTATGATCTGCTTGATTAAAGAACTGTTATCTTTAAATATGACTTTGTTCCTTTTAACTAATACAGGTTACCGAGCAGGTGCATAAAATTATTTGAAATAGAATTGATTCACCAGTAAAATTGACACCGGTTGCGAAGGCGAACATCCAATTTGACCACATAAGCAACAGAAACATTCCGAAAAATGGACAATAATAATACATGAACTCATGTAGAAATATGAGAGTTTCCGAATGTAATCAACTTAAGGAATTATATAAAAGAAAATCCGTCCAAATAAGTCTTAGTATGAAAGTGAGTTTTAGCAGTAACAATAAACAGTATAAAATTACGAAGGGAACATCAAGAAAATACCCAGGTAGTGACAGATTAACAAAACTTTTTATTCTAGAAAGAATGAAACAAGCGATATAATAGTATCCATTGAATAAGTATGATTTACATAAGGCAATAAATAATTTATTTATTCGTAAATATTTACAAGCAATACAATGTAAATATCAGCACAGTATAAGTAGCCTGCTAATATGTCTTATCATTTCCTGCTACGTCACAAAGGAACAAAAACTAAATGTATAGATGTGGGTCAATGCGTGTATTCATCATCATCATCATCATCATCATCATCATCATCATCATCATCATCTTCTTTTTCTTCTACATGTGTACTTTCCGTCGGGGAAAACGGATGATCTACACCCAAAATTGGTTTCATCGCTTTTTTCAGTTTCTGAAAAGATATACTATAATCATGGAAAATGCCAACAGATTACTTAAAATAATTATACTTTTGTGTTGGTGCGGCTGACGTCTCACCAATTCTCACCAATTAGATTGGACATGTTTTATGATTTCACCAAAAATGAGAAAATCTTCTTTAACATATACATAGAAATATATACTTCATATGAACCAAAATGTGTATGGTCCCGATATCGGCCCCCATCATAAAACATGAGAATTAACTCAAGTCTGAGAATATTCTGAACTTGGACTGCTCAGTCAATCAGGATAAGCCAACGTTTAATAAAATTTTAAGCTGAAGTTTAATGGTGTCTGATGTGGATCTAGATCTACACGTGTGGTGTAAGATTTTAGAACTACTTTAGTAGTTTTTAACCTTTTTACACTAATCACTTTCGCTTCAGTAACATAACAATTACCTGGTACAGACTCCCTCTAGAACGACAGACTTGATACAGGAACACTATTGGAACACATATCATAGACACAAGGGCAAAACAGAGACCCAATCCTTGAGCCCATGCTGGGTAAACATATTTCTTGTTATAAGTAAGAGGCCTAAACTTAATCAGCTCAAAGCAAAATATACCCTGAAATGTAAAATTAAATCATATAACGGTATCATAGTTAGTATTGTTATGTAAATGATATATATGGAATTGAAACTAGAAAACTCTGACATCGAAATGTCGAGACATCCGAATTTTTTGCCAGCATTAAAATTATTGAACATCATACTTTAAATTAAATATTTTAGTTGTAACTTTTTTAACGCCTTCACAAGATGCCGGTCTGTAAGTTTTAAAGTAATCTCATGGGCATTTTATGACATTTTCAAATAAAAATAATAAATAAGATCCATCAGCAAAGTATTACGATAAACAAGTAAACAGGTAAACAAAGGATAACCAAACGAACACAAGAGAATTAAAAAATACAATATATATATATATATATATATATATATATATATATATATATATATATATATATATATATATATATATATATATATATATATATATATATGAAAATGCAAACATTTTTGTAGATTAAAGTTCATTTGATGTAAATCCATGTAAACCAGTATGATATAGATACAACAGTGATTTTTGTTAATTGATTAAAACCAGGCACCAGTAATTCAGTCCAAATTTGGCATTATAAATGTGTTTGGTGATAGGTTGAGGGAATCCTTGGAAAATTGGAAAGATGGACTTTCAAAAACTGTGTCGGAAAGCAAGATGACAAATGAACTGAGAGGGATTATAGTGAAGTTTTAATGTCTAACGAGTCCATACGGCTCACCAACTCGTACTTAATCGCAAGCATTCGATTCGTGTGTCCGTAAATAACTCGTATGTACTCATCACAACTCGCAGATACTCGTAAGGATCCAGGAAACCATGAAAGTAGATGCCTTTTTATTTTAAAAAATTTTACTCACGATTGTCCACGAAATGTTTTTTTTTTCGTAAACATCTTTAGAATGACTTATAACAATTCGTAAGTGTCGTAAATCGGTTGCAGCGACATGTAACCTTTAAGATCCGTTTACTTTAGCGAACTTTTGTCATACGTAATGACTGCATAACTACTGGAACACGAGAAAATCCGTGATGGTGAAGGCTTCTTTCGTTCACTATGTTTATATACTGCCTTCTGTTACTAACGATTGTTTATATGTCGGTATCTATGATCTGCAAAATCACATTAACTAGTTAGACTTCGTTTTCTTAGTTACACTTAGTTTTATTCAGTAGATCATATTGACTGAAAAACTAGCTTTAACTGAAATAAAAATAGATGCAACTGTGCCAGTTATTTTTATTAGTAGTATAAATGTGATTTTGGCTCAGTTAAAACTTATTTTTCTCCGTTAACCTTTTTATTTTGCACTGAACTCAAATTGCCACGCTAAAATCACATTTTGTAGGTAAACCTATTTGTTTTTTAGCTAAAATTACATTATTGAGGTAAACTTATTTGTTTTATAGTTAAACATAAGTTTTCTCGAAACTCGTATTAACTTTAGAAAAAGTCGGAAAAGATTTTATCCAGTTAAAATGGAGAAACACTTTTTTGTTTGTCCCCTTCTTAGTAATATTAGATAGTATTCTGGAGCACGACCGCAGAGAGTGACTCCCTTTCACCAATCGTACTTTTCACCGAACTTGACCTCATCACCAAACTCGTTGAACATTTGCGACGGGTGTGGCATGCCAGCAGAAAACGTTGACTCCTTCCGGACACCTGGTCCTATCTCTTTTGGGATTCGCAATTGTTCTTCATGTTGAAACCATTTGCACATCTAATTCGTCGTGTTCTACAATGCTACTGGACTTGAGTTGCGATTATTTTTTTTGTACTTCTTCATTTTTACTTAACCAAGACAATCTAGGTCGACAGGGAATGCTTACTCTTCCATGACACCTGATCCCAACTCTTGATTTCAAGAGGTCCGGTTTGTCCATTTTTACCAGATTCGTACCTATATCCTTGACATTCTAATGATTTATACCTTGGTATCTCCGATGATTTTAACTCATTTATGTGATTTTGACGTGCTGTAGGTACTGCATGTGTTCTTGAATTGGTGCATTCATATTTTAGCGCTCTCAGGGGCTGTAGACTTTTTAGCGCAATCTTGAATTCGCGCAATTACGAGAGACCATATTGTTATCATTATGACACACACTGAACTATGCACACGATAAAAATTATTTTGTTGTATAAATAGTTTTGTTTTGTTGTGTACTCAGAGGGACAGAATAGAGAAATTTTAGCGCTGCACTTGAATAAGCGCAATGACTTAAGCGCGAAAGGCGCTAATATTAAAATACCACTAAAATAAGTACACGTACAGTATCTATATTTTGTTATATAATTTATCTAGTGCCTTACAACTTACCGCTGTTATGGCAGGTGTAATAAATTTCCAACATATTTTAAACCAGATATTTATTCTCCGACCAGTCATTTCTTCAATAGCATTGTAGAAGTTATCCGCCCCTAAAAGGAAACGGATTATCATTTCATTTTATATTTCATTATACCTCTATGTTAGATTCTTAATCTTTATTGGACAAACGTATTGTCTCCGTCAAGTGCTTCATTTCACTGTCATATATCCTTCCATTCGGAACAATTATCGTTCTTGATACGAACCAACTGTGAATCCTCAAAGTGAAGTTTTTTTCATAAATGTTGTTTTGAATAAGATATTCTTGAAACTATAATGGTAGTTGTTTACTTTTTGAGTTTTTCATATCGGTATAATAAACAATTTATTACTCTGGCTGTAGGGATACATGAGGATTTGTTTACCCTAGACCAGCCATATTTTCCGAGGGGTAAACAAATCCTCATGTCATGTCTCCCTACAACCAGGGCAATAAATGTATAGAATCAACGTTAGTAAGGGCTATGAGGTTTATAAAAAACATGTGAAGTCGAAACTATAACCTACAAAATTATTTTTATGAATTTGAGTTTAAATGTTGTTTTACGCCAAACTTAACCATTTTTTCCAGAAATATAGTGTTGGAGAAAACCCGGTTACAATTTACCCGGGAAGAAACCAATCGTCCTTCACAAGTAAACTGGCAAACTTTCTCATAAAATAAACTTAGGCTACACAGGGACCTGTGCTGACTAGTGGTGCTCTGACCACTCGACCATGGGGGACTCTATTTTGAATGTGAAGTAATCAAACATAAACACGACAATAACTGATAATTGGATATATGAAAAGATTTATACTAGGAGTAGTTCAAATATTTTTACCTGTTAAAGTTTCCAAAATCATAATTTAATCTTATCGTATGTCCAACTACATTTTTTTTTCTCATGCATTCCTTTCGTGATATTCACACACACACACACACACACACACACACACACACACACACACACACACACACACACACACACACACACACACACACACACACACACACACACACAGAGGAATATAGGAATTAAATAATTTTATGCCTGTGCATAATTTTCACTTTTTGGTATTGCATATTAATCTAAGTAGTAAAGAAGGAAAGAACATTAAAAAAACAGCTAATGCCCCTGTAAAATAACTTTACTTTATTTTACAACGATTAATGCAACTTATATAAAATGTTCTCGTTGGGGCCGTTGCGGAGGTAATTTGCTGTATGAGGAAAACGGAGTGTCGGAGTAGGATACCGCCAAACCATCTCACATACTCCCCTGTCAAATCCAAGACGCGGGTCGCATTGGTGAGAGGCGAGTGCGCTTACCACTGCGCTACACGGACAACCGGATAACTAAAAACGAGCCTTACCGAAGATCCATCCGATAGCTATCGACTCCCAAAAACACAACCACAGGAGAACAAATCCGCTCGCAGAGTAATAATCATAAAGTTGAAAAATGTACATTCCACCCTGAACAGAAAGTAAATGCGATAAATTGGAATTCAGCAAAATACTTGACCTAGTTATCGCAAAAAATACATATCACAAAAGACACGAGATATAATGATAATGCGGAAGTAGAGAAAAAGAGACCTTAAAAACAAAAGGAAAAGAAAATCAATCATTGCTAGTAAAAATCATATTTTGAATATGCAAACAAACAAAAGTAGAAACTGACAATCAAAAGCCAGTCAGAATCTATGTAATTACAAAAAAGACGTTAACTGAAAAGATTAACATTCCTGCATATAGATTTACCTGAGTAACCATGGACAGCCCCACTAGGAAGGACAAAACACAGTAAATCAAAGTGAGGATCATTCTACCTTTCTTGTGGTACAGGTATCTCGGGAAAATGTCACTAAGATGAGCGATTAACGATTCTACACCTACAAACTAAAAAGGAAAATAACACAGGAACAACATTATAATAGTCTGTATCAATTACGTCACCGGACATGAAAACAGACGACAATATTGTAAAGTTACCTTTTCTTTTCTATATTTTTCATGTATCTACATGTTTTGTCTTTACAAGTCAATGTTTGTTTCTCTGCTGACACTCGTATATTTATATAGTTGACAATGGATTTAGCTCATCATACATAAAGCTGTATCCCATCGTAATACAATTTTATAACATAACATATACACAAACAAAAATTATGATGCACCTCACGTCGTTTCCAAGAACAAATACTCTGAATAAATGCATATAAAAATCTCGGATACCAAATAAATTGTCATTATTAATCGACAAAACGTCGTCGATATATCTAAATTTCAAATTAAAGGACACTTCTAGCTTTTCTCTTTTGATTCAGCAGTTTCTGAATGAAGTCTGCTTCGTATGAAGGAACAGGTCAGCCAATAAAGGAGCACAATCGGTTCACATAGGAATGCCGACAGTTTGTTGAACATTTCAAATATATTGTCTTTTAGAAATTCAAGCATCTTTTGTATATATCAACTTCAGTGTATTTATGTGTAGAATAAGAGTGGTGTTGGACAAAATAAATATCATGATAACCAATTGCAATAACAAGACATTTAAAATTTCGGGTACCCCCTTTATTGAAAAAAGCAGTTGACAATGATGTTAAAAAGTCTCTCTTTTAATTTTTCATTTATAATGCTATTGGAAGATATTAATTGACATACTAACGACACGTGAGTGTATACTATTCTTATATGACGGGATCAAAAAGTTAAAATAACGTATAGGCACAGGTCTACCAACAAATCCCGGTTCGATCAAAAAAACAAAACAATACTGTTTATTTTCTTACAATAGACAATCACTCCATATATAACTGTAGTTCTAATACTTTTGTGCTGACAACAAGTCTGACAACCCTGTTAGACTCCCTGTGTTTGTAATCATGTGCTAATTTAACTTGGTATACATATACCAGAACTACAGATAACACATCTGAGATACAAAAAAGCGAGTAAATAGACGGACAAAAACGTAGATGCACTCGGTCGCGGGTAAAAAAGGTAGAATTGAAAATATTGTTCACCGGAAAATTTGTGATTCTTACCTGACTATCTAGTCCAACAAGAAACAGCATAAAGTTGAATAAGCAAGACCAGAGAGGTGACAGCGGCATTTGTGTAACTGCTTTTGGATACGTAACGAACGCCAGTCCAGGACCTGTTAAAATTAAAATAAGTTATCTCCCTTTTATGACCACCTTACTTTTTCTATATATCCTCTAATGATCAAAGTTAAGCTGATAATAAGAGAAAACTTTAGAAAATGCCTTTATATTAGCAAGTCTTTAAAACATCCAGAACACTGTTATTGTCCGATTCACATAAGATGGCGGGGCGGAGTAACCTTTTGATTATCATATGGATGAATCTACTCACTTTTCAGACATGACTAGGTTCACCGAAAAAGCGTTTTATTCGGCACCGTGGTTATGATGACATGTAGGAACGAATACTCTTACCAGTGCAGTTATGATGTATAACCTAACCGAACAGGTTCACGAGACTACACCTCGCCAGGTTATGTGGATTTTACTATATTTCTTACATTAAACATACGTTGAAACGTAATGTTCCTTTATCTACGAAACTAAAAATTACATCCTTTAAATTTGTAAATAAAAAAGATTTCTGATTTTGAAATGGATGACATATATGTGAAAGATATATATATATATATATATATTTTATATATATATATATATATATATTTTATATATATATATATATATATATACGTTTGTAAACTGGAATGGCCTGAACATACCCGAGTCTGCCACGACGGATATGTCGACATTTTGTTGTACAGACATAAATCCAAGTACAGAAAATACGACAAATCCAGCTACAATACTGGTTCCAGTGTTGATGCACGATATAATTAGACAGTCTCTGAAATAGAATTAAAAATGAATCTGTAAATGCTTAAAAAGATCGTTTCTGTCAATAAGACGTCAAGAGTTAAGTTCGAATTAAAAGTAGAGTAGATATGTGTAGTTTTGAAATAGAAAGGGTATCATACCATACCAAATATACAAAAGGTAAAGGTATTGCTAGATTCGTCTTTAAAAATACGACCAGTCTCTAGGTTAACTATACTCCAGGAACTCATTTGTCAGTGAGACTTCAGCAGTCGGACTAGTATTTACTGTATATGAATAGTTCCGAAAAAGAAAGTATTGAGTCCAAATAATAATCCTATATTTATATATGCCTGTTCGATGGCCTGTTGTGGAATATATTCTCGCCCCTGCGCATTTTGTCGTTGGCGACAATATGTGTAATTTTACACTGCACATATTGTTGTCCCGCTGCACATATTGTCGCCGGCGACAATATGTGCCGAGAGTACCCCTTTTAAATGTCTGCCGTTTTGGCGATAATATGTGCAGTGACATTTTGCACAAATTGTCATCGGCGGCAATATGTGCATTGAGCTCCATCACAAACTGTCGTCCGCCAAGAATAAAATTGTATCATTATCATGTTTCTCACTGATTATGAATAAGCTGCAGGGTGGGGGGATCCAGATATATGCATAGGAAGGCACATTTGTTTTGTTAAGGGGTTGCAAGACGCTTTACACATGAAAATGGTGCGTTAATTCTGTGTTAAAATAGGGTATCATCGATCACTTTTTTGTAATCGATCGAATTCAGGGGAAAAGGCGTCTTAAAAAAGATATAAAAACATCGATAGAAATGTATGATTGTATTTGTTTACAAATAATTATTATGAGAGTGAGGACTTCCTTGCTTGAAAGAAGTGCATTTCCTGATCGTTTAGGGAAGTTCTCCTAAAAATGTAACTAAAAATGAGTCTATGACAATTCACCACAATGTAACTATGATTATATAGAAAAACTACATTTATATATAAAAACGTGAATGTTACATCTGTAGACCTAAATTCAGAAATATGTTAATGTCTTTTTATAGTAATGGCATAATTGATGAGAGAGAGAGACAGACAGAGAGAGAGAGACACACACACACAGACAGACAGAAAGAGTAAAAGAGACAGATTTAGAGAAATGAGAAACAGAGAAAGAGTAAGAGAGACAGGGAAATGAGACAGAGATACAGATAAGGGAGAAAGAGAGAGACATATAGAGAAAGCAGACAGACAAACAGAGAGATGAAAACCCGCTGAATGTCGCCTTTTCGTGTTGTCCAAACTCGATAACCCGCCAAACGTCGCCTTTTTGACTTGAGAAATGAACGCGAAACCAAACGAACGTCGCCTTTTCGCCTTGTTTTAAATATGAAATTCCGCCGAACGTCGTTCTTTTAGCCTTGTAAAATGAACGTGAAAATCCACTAAACGTCGAAAGGGCGAAAAGGCGACGTTCAGCGGTTTTTTAGTTTTGCGTTTTGGTCATTACACAAAAAGGCGAGATTTTTAAAAGTCTAAAATGGCGCCTTTTCGTGTTAATTTTCTCGCCTTTTCGCGTTGATGATTATTTTTGTGTTAGAAAGAAAACGAAAAGGTGAAATTATACATGATACATTATACATAACAAATTTTGATAACTTCTTATCCACTCAGTGTCGTCTTGGTTTGAAAATAGGGACAATAATATGTGACGTGAGGCATCTACACATATTGTCGACGGCGACAATGTCTGCAACCAAAAGATTCAGACAGACGATAATTTGTGCCGCGGAGCGACAATATATGCAGTCTGAGCTTACACATATTGTCATCGACGACAATATATGCAGGAGCGACAATATATGCCGCAACATGGCGGTTGTTAAGATGACTGTACCAATTAGGACCCGGATTTAACTTTTGCCGGTCGACAGGAGATGCCTACTCCCCCGTGACAAGTGATCCCACCTCTTGATTTCCAGAGGTCCGTGTTTGTCCATTTTTTAAAACCAGATCTACATCTTGGTTATCCGAAAGATTTATAATTTTGTATCTGATATTTTTTATAATTGAAATGTTTTATAAAAATGAAAAAAAAAAAACAATTACCTAAACTTACTTTAAGTGCCGATTTGCTCTTGGTAGCCTATTTTGGTTAACATATGGCGATATTATTCATAGAATTAAAACATCTACACGTAACTACTGACACGTAACATCTTCCCTTTTGCTTTTGAAGATAATGAATCTAAAGCTTGCTTTTGCATTCTTTTCCCTTTCTTGATTTTCTGACATTTTCTCTTTTTAAACTATATCTTCTCTCTCCCTTTCCCTCTTGTTGTTTCTCATTATTTTTCTAATCTCTACATCTTATCTCATCTCTCTCCCTTCTTTCCTTCATCTGTATGTTTTTTCATCCTTCTCTCTTCCATTCCATTTTTGTTGTTGTTTTTCTTTTTTTCTTCTCACATCTATACTATTCCATTGAATATATTTATCTCTCTCATTCAATCTCTCTCTGTCTCTTGCTTTCCGTCTCTCTCTCTCTCTCTCTCTCTCTCTCTCTCTCTCTCTCTCTCTCTCTCTCTCTCTCTCTCTCTCTCTCTCTCTCTCTCTCTCTCTCGCTTCCTTCTTTTCCGTTTCCCTCAAACCTGTCCAGTAAGTTTTCTGCATCTCTCTTTCTCTCTCTCTCTCTCTCTCTCTCTCTCTCTCTCTCTCTCTCTCTCTCTCTCTCTCTCTCTCTCTCTCTCTCTCTCTCTCAGTATCGTCTCGCTTCCTTCTTTTCTGTTTCTCTCTATTGAAACTATTTCTCTCTCTCTCTCTCTCTCTCTCTCTCTCTCTCTCTCTCTCTCTCTCTCTCTCTCTGTTTCCTTCCCTCACTCTTAGTCTATATTGACTGTAACCACTCACTTGTAAAAGTTCTGGTTGAATTTATTGTAGCCGCCAAGACAAATCATAACTCCTATTGCAATGCCATACGAAAAAAATATTTGAGTTCCTCCATCAAGCCATACCTAATAATTGAAATATTAGAATCAAGAATTAAAGGCGATTTCACAAATTTTCATTAATGAAATACACTGTATATAAAATTATAGTACTGGGCATGATCTGGGTCGTCTTGCTCAAAATGTGAATACATGGAACCCATTATGACCGACTGAGTTACAACAAGCAATTTACAAGATACCAAAATGATACAGATACTAAATATATCAACATTGTATACAAAATATGGACATAGTATTCATTCGTGATATCAAATATATCATCAGGTGTTCATTCTTGATATCAAATATAAAACATCTCGGATACCAAAGTATAAGTCATAAGGATGTCCATGATACAGATACAAATCCGGCAAAAATGGACAAAAAACGGACCTTTGGAAACCAAGAGGTGGGATCAGGTGTCATGGAAGAGTAAGCATCCCCTGTGAACCGATCACACCCGCCGTGAGTCCACAGTCAAGTCCAAATGAAATACGTGAGCAACGAATCCTCGTCACAATTGGTACAGACGTCTCAACAACGGCCAACGAAAAGGCAACTCAACATTTCACCCGGTGAAACAGAGTAATCGCAAACAAGACTATTATAGGGACCGTAAAATTTGCGAAACGTTGACATCAAACGCGGTTTTCGATATATCTGTGTCAATAATTTGTCAGTGAGTAGTTTACATCTGTATATGAAATGTTCATATGTTGAACACGCCCTGGCATATCGGATCGTTTGTGAAATATAAACTCAATATGCGGGTGACTGTGTGATGTTACTACTTGAATGTTGAAAATTTACGTTAGAAAAAACCGAAATCATCGCATTTGTCGTATAGTTTAGTTGCCAATTTTCCGTCTGTTTCTATAGTAATTAAAATGTCTAGGTATGAAGCGTGTGTGCTTGATTCTGTTGTATCGTTAGTTTCTAGTTCGCTGGGATATATATTGACATATCTATGAAACTTGTCATTATTAATTGACAAAACGCCGTCGATATATCTAAATGTGAAATTAAAGGACACGGATAGCTTTTTCTTCTTTTGATTCAGCAGTTTCTGAATGAAGTCTGCTTCGTATGAATAAACCAACAGGTTTTCCAATAAAGGGGCACAATATATCATCATGGTGTTCATTTTTGATATCAAATATATCATCATGGTGCTCATTCTTGATATCAAATACATCATCATGATTTTCATTCGTGATATCAAATATATTGACTTAGTATTCATTTTTGAGATCAAATATATCGACATGGTGTTCATTCTTGATATCAAATATATCATCATGGTGTTCATTCTTGATATCAGATATATAGGCAAGCTACGGTACTGATTTTCGATATTTAATGTATTTGAACAAGGGGTATTTATCCCCGATATCAGATATATCAACAGGATATTTTTCTCAATATCAAATATATCACCAAGGTAGTCAGTGTATCAATATCTCAACAAATATTCATCCTATATCAGTGATAATAGAATACATATATCTTACCTGTGGATCTTTCAATCTTTCAAAATCCGGTTTTAAGTAATATTTTATTCCTATCCATGCCCCGTCTAAAGTTAAACCTCTTATAAGTAAGACAAGCAACACCACGTACGGAAACGTCGCCGTGAAATAAACAACCTGTGAAATCATTATAATGCATTAAATACCTAAAACATGCAATCAGAATCTTAATTTCTTTTAATCTTTATATGCTTCATACCAAATAAGAAATTCCGATGTTTTATGAAACGGTCGTAATCGTAGTCTGAGAATGTCTTTAAACTAATCGGCAATCGTAATTCTTTCGAATTTGATGAAACTATGAGCAGGAGTTCTCTCAACTGATCCTGTTGTATTGTTATTATCTTTAAAACCTTTTCACACTTTTTTCATTTATTTGTTGAAAATGATTTTGACATTCATTATTATAATGATAAATAATTAATATTTTTAATATTTTATATCATTGCATTTCTTGAACGGTTGTTGAAACAGAGTAACGAAATGATCGTGGAATTTCGTTTAGTCTGTTTCATTCGTATTTGCTGTGATTATATCCTGTATTAAATGATAAACAATTATAAACACCTACTTTTCCTGTCCATTTGATACCACGCCATACACAAAAATAAACAACAATCCACACAAAGAGAAGACACAGAGCGAGTTCCCATATCATATCCCCGGTATCGTCAATACCATCAGTTATTTGTATAACTTTTCGTCTGTGAAATCAAATTATATAAATCATGGATATTTGAGATAAATACCCGTATCTACCTACCTACCTACCTACCTATCTATCTATTTATCTATCTATCTATCTATCTATCTATCTATCTATCTATCTATCTATCTATCTATCTATCTATCTATCTTCCTATCTATCTATCTATCTATCTATCTATCTATCTATCTATCTATCTATCTATCTATCTATATATCTCTATCTATCTCTATCTATCTATCAGAACGGGCGCACATTCTTTATGGAAATTTGAATTCCAATTTAAAAATGAAAAAATTAAAAGTCGGAAAACACATGAAATAGGTAAATACAAGCATTGAACTGCTGTCATGTCATGTCATGGCATGAACGCACTACATGGAATTGGCCTTTGTCCAGTTGTCATTCATAAGCAAATGAATGCCAAGTGACAGAAGTTCAATGAAAACACACAAACACACATACCCACACACAACAACACACTTACACACACACATACACACACACACACAAACACACTGACACCCACACACACACACATACACACACATATATATATATGTTTTATCCTTAATCCTTAGATTAGGTAATAACAATACTTACTCCCAATATTCTACCACTGGATCCACCGGTGATGACGTAGGAATTGAGCAGTTACTCAATTTGAGCGTTGTGTTGTCTGAAATCACTTCAGTAAGACCAGGAGTGGAATTAAATACAATGCTGCTATTTAATGACAAACAGTCTTTCTCTCGGGCTGAACCTAAATAACACCTGAAATATGAAATGGTCGTTTGCAAAAAGTACATTGTTAGAACATGACAGCTCTGACATTTACATATGTCAATCACTTAGTGTTTCCCCCAAAACTCACCATATTTTATATTGGTTCCTGGACTTCCTAACGGTAAACTATTTCTTTTTTATTTTATTTACTAGCAAACTAACACGACAAGTTTAGACTAAAAATATATCGATGTGCAGTATCTGTCGGGTATTTACTAGCAAACTAAGACGACAAGTTTAGACTAAAAATATATCGATGTGCAGTATCTGTCGGGTATTTTTAGTCAAATTCAACAATGTTTTATTATGAAGAATATTTCTAGGCTGTATTAACCCTTTCAATCCTACAGGCCTTCATAGACTGGCCTCAACAATAGAAAAGAGTATACCATCTTGATTTTCAGGGGTGAAAGGGTTCAAAGGACAAAGAGATAATTCTACTCTTGCTATCATGATTTACGATACTCAATCAGGGTAGTTAATATACACTTAAAGTGATTCGGTGTATTGCTTTATCGTTCTCTTTAAAACCCTTGATTGATGTATGGAGTGTTATGCTTTATTATAAGTCATAACCGAGGACGAGTTACAAATATAAATATCATTAACAATACCAAAGTTATTACAACATAGCACAAAACAAATGCTCAAGACGATCGTATATAAAAAGTCTCAGGTACCAAAGTATAAATCTTTAGGATGTCCAGGATATAGGTACAAATCTGGTAAAAATGGACAAACATGGACCTCTGGAAACCAAGATGTGGGGTCAGGTGCCATGGAAGAGTAAGCATCCCCTGTCGACCGGTCACACCCGCCGTGATTCCACAGTCAAGTCCAAATGAAATACGTGAGGAAAGAATCCTCTTCACAGTTGAATCCGAATATGATATAAATGTATAAATTAGGTTTGAAATAGATGCAAAAACAATTAACTTGATGTTATATTTGCAATGTCTCCGTCGTTTTCAGCTTAATTAATTTTGAAAATGATAGAAAATTTACAGGGGGACGATGATGTACAAGTATGCAAAATGATTGCGAAGTCAACAGTTCTAGCATTTCACGTGTAGTTCACGTGAAAAAGGGTAATTCACTGTGTTACATATATTTGACTGTTTACATATCTGCTTTGGCCTACATATTTTATATCATTTTATGGTAACTTATCAGTGCATATTATTATTTAAATAATCAAATATTTTACCGTCTATTTAATAAATCATCAAATCACATTTATTGAAGCTCTGGAGTTATACATTTAAATGCATGCAAACAAATACCTTTGTGTATTCCATGGGTTGTCACAACGAGACCATGGCAAAACCGTCGTTAAACTTGACACAAAATAATATACAGCCCACACTAGAACTATGATATAGTATACATTCATCAGTATATTCACAATAATCGTCGCCACACCAATACCTGAAATTGCAAAATAAAAACAAAAATTATGATTATAAAAATATAAAACTCTTCTCTATAAAACCAATAAAGTACTGGGCTGTATTAGCTGTGTTTTTTCCCTAAATCTGTTTTCCCTTTTCACTACTTAGTTTGATATACAACAACAACAAAAAAAGAGATATACACAGGTGTATATGTATTTTTAATTCCTATATATTTTGTGAAAACTGCTTAAGAAGCCCAGGTTCGGCACGTTTTCACTTGCAATTGATTATCGCAACCTTACTATTTGTATATGAATACCACACTGAATCTGACCTTATTTTCACAAGATATATAGGAATATAAGATTTTTTTATGCGTGTGTATAACTGTTATATATTATTGTACATAAATTACAAGTGGTAAAAGTAGAAATAATCGAAATCACTTTTTGTTTTTGTAAATACAGCTAATGCTCATTTTAGTACAACTCTCCACGCGCTATGGCGTCACAATACAATTTATGATGCATGGTGTCTGTGGCGTCTAGAATGCAGTGTTAGATTTCATTTGCGTATATATACATATAGGTGGCCTACATGTATTTAAAACATGGGAGAAATATTATCAACCCCTGCCTTGAGGTACCTTGCAAGCCTCAGGTTCGTCATTCAAGAATCTTATCCTTGGATTGAGATTCGGCAAGCATCGCGTTCGTCATTCAAGAATCTTGCCCTTGGATTGAGATTCCTTTGTCATACCCTCAAGGTAGGGGTAGATTCTATTAATCTCTTGTACAAGTATAAGGTTTTCAGAGAGCAAATATCAAAAGGGGAATAAATATTGTACGTGATCATGGAACTTGTTGTTTTATATCACGTGTCAAAATACTAATATCCGAGTTAATATCAATGGCATAAAACATCTTTGTTACAATTATTTGATTATTCCCGTACAATAATCAATCACAAATATTTTATATATCTCAAATATAAGACTTTGTTCTAAGGAAAACCCAATTATTTTGATGAAATTTACTTTCTTTCTACCGAGATAGGATGGAACTATCCGAATTGATCATACTAATACTTTATGCAATGGATTCCTGATTTTTTTGAACACATATTGTAAATCATATCGAGAGACAGATTGATGATAAGTTTTTGTGAAATAAAATATCAACAATACACGCATCATAATGACTCTTATTGTCGTTTTATATTTCTTAAAGAAACAATATTTACTCTGCATGAATTTCATTGAAACCAATAAAGATTGTAACAGCAAAAATCATGACATATGAACAATAGGTAGTTGTTAAATACAAGAATGTTGTTTACCTTTAAACATAGGACATATATTCCAAGCAGCCAGTCCACCTTTTCTCATGAATTGTCCAACGCCAACTTCAAGCATTAGAATAGGTACCCCTCCTCCCAAAAGAAATATGAAATAAGGCACAAGAAACGCACCTGAAGATAGAAAGTTAGCAATATAAAAATTATGTCAATTGTGAAAACCCAATTATTTTGATGAACTTTACTTTCTTTCTACCGAGATAGCGATGGAACTATCCGAATTGATCATACTAATACTTTATGCAATGGATTCCTTAATAAAAGATATTATGTGGCCCTGGTGATATTGAAGGAGGCAATTTATGAGATATTACACTACTGTTTGTCCCAACAAAACTGGAAAGTGGGAGTACCATGTATATGTGCTTGAGACTGTTTTTGTCTTTAGTTTCTAGTTCAATGGGATATATCGCATCCACATACATTTGAAAATTATCATTATTAATTTTAAAAAATGTGGGATTATTGGATTAAAAGGAAAATTGTGTGGCATCATCGACAACTGTTTTTTCACTTAAAGTGGTATCGGAAAATTTAAATAATTAGTCATTGGTTATCAGGATACTTATTTTGTCCAACAAAACTCTTATTCTACACATAAATACACTGAAGTTGATATATACAAATGATGCTGGAATTTCTAATAGACAGTATATTTGTAATGTTCGGAGACGTGGTCTTTCAGCAAAGTGTCGGTATTCCTATGGGAAACAATTGTGCCGGCTGACCTGCTCCTTTGTTCATGAATATTTACGAAGTAGACTTCATTAAGAAACTGCTGAATCAAAAGAAGACATAGCTATGGTTGTCAATGTGATATATCCCAGGGAACTAGAAATTAAAGATACAAGATAATCAAGCACACGCCCTTCCTACTTAGAAGAACGAACTCCTTTCCCTCATATTAATTTTATAACATTGTCAAGTTTGACCGCCTGCAAAAGACCTGATACATCTTCATGTACATTTTCTGAGTCTGCCATTTTTTGCACTAGTAGTGCGGGATCAAAATTAAATTTGTAAGCCAACAAGAATTATTCGGCCATTTTGATTATTAGTATATGTTTAACCAACTGCAGCCTCGTTTAAACAACATTTAGAGATTGGTATAATGACACAAGTTATGGTACAAAGTAGCCTATCTATAAAGTATCTGATTAGCCTTATTACTGATCTCGAATCAGGCACTCTTTTGTTCAATGGCTCCTTAATCCTTTCAACCTTATCACAAGAGACTGGTCTAAACAATAGAATAGAGCATTTCATTTTGATATTCAGGGGTGAAAGGGTTAATCTTGACAAAATACAAGGTGCACAAGATTCACTATACAACGTTTGAAGTTTTACAGTCCAGAGACTAGTCAGATTGCTAGTAAATGTCGGTTTATTCATCGGTATATCCTATTTCTTACAATTTCTTTCAGGACATTAAGAAATTGAAGATGTACTATTTGAAAAATAAGTCTTTAAAATGTCATCAAGTAGAATCTTGCGTTGCTTTAATGGTAAATAAACATTTTAACATTGACATTTCCTTTAAGTCTATAAATTCTTTAGCTAATCAGCATCATATTTAGTTATGCTTTAAAAATGAATCGAAATATTGGCCTCCGATATGAAATAAAAATTATATAATCAAATTATTATATTTACCGCCACCATTTCTATAGCACAGATATGGAAAGCGCCAAAGATTTCCTAATCCAATAGCAAACCCGCAGCAGGAAAACAAAAAGTCAATATTTTTTGACCACGTTTCACGCTTTGCTGTAGTTGTACTACCCAAGCTTTCCATTTGTATTTGAGCACTTGTTCCATTCCCTTCTGTTTCCTCCATTATTTTGCTGACAGATACCCTTCGACCGAGCGAAATTTAATGAAGACAGTGTCAAAATAAAACATAAAATTGTTTCACACGAATGATCCTTTAATACACCTGTCTCTATTCAGTACACATGATATTTTTCCCCATACTTTATACATCCATTAAAGTTAAAAACCAAAACATTTAAGCACAAATGATGGATTACGTAATCTAAACATTACACCTTTTCCCACGAATATATAAGTTTGTTGTGATAAATGGTAAAATATAATGCGTTGTCGTTTATAGTAGTATACTTATTGTTAATTGGTAGATGCACACGTTGTCGATGTAATAAGAACAAGGTCCAAATTCTGGTTACCATTTAGTTATTGCTGTGCTTTAACTGCTGATGTATATACGTTTATCAGTGTGTGTAAAGTCTCTCTCTCTTTCTCTCTCTTATTCTCTCTCTCTCTCTCTCTCTCTCTCTCTCTCTTTTGTCCTAGAATTCAAACTATATATATATATATATATATATATATATATATATATATATATATATATATATATATATATATATATATATATATATATATATATATATATATATATATATATATAATATCAAACAGGATCTAAAGAGTTGGAGCCAGGATCTAGCTATGCAAAATTTTATATAATGTGGAATTAATATCCTTCAAAATCTGCAGGATCATTGCCCTATGTCCTGCTAATTTTAGCAAACTATCTAAAAGAATCCGTTCAATGTCTAAGTCTTTTATATACTTTTTAAGTACTTAGTTAATCAAACTTGATTTGAGCATGACATGCGTAGTTCAATATCCTGGACAAGATTATTTCACACAAACAAACATAAATGTCAAATTAATAAAGAGCTTTATCTCATTTTAGAATTCCTGTCAATTTTCAAAATAGATAATAAAGATTTTGACTGATAATGTCAGAGTACTAGATATTTATATCCAATGCACCAATATATATATATATATATATATATATATATATATATATATATATATATATATATATATATATATATATATATATATATATATATATGAATTTAACTGTAAATTAAAATTCAATAACGTATGGAGATATCTTTTTAAATAATTTTGTCATTAAAAGCATATTCGTTTTCCTTTCTTGATTTGAGTACACGGCAAAAATAAATGAAAATGATAAGGAAAATGTTTACTGTTTAAAGTCACAGTAAAGTATACGATTTGACCTCAAATCAGCACTCGGATCTTCAGGACCCTCATTGCCGATATTGGAGTTTCGGGTTGATATGACAGTCTCGGGTCGGTATGGGATATGAAAATGATAATCTATAGGTATTAACAAAAATTAACTGTACAATATGTATAGTGTACTTAAGGTCACGTGTATCCGATTAGGAACGCCCCTCGTAAAAGTACTCATTACAGAATTTCATTAAATTTGATTTTTGAGTGATTTGCTATCAAACGATGTTTTTACTTGTTGGCAAAATGTTCATTTCATTGTTTTAAAAGTGTAGTGCTGTCCAGGTACACAAAACATGAGTAAACACAAAATAAACGTTTGACCCTGCATATAAAAAAGCTGTGAAAAGAACCTTTGAGGGATCGTCTCCCAATACCATATATCTATATCTATCTATCTATCTATCTATCTATCTATCTATCTATCTAAATGAAGTATCAGTTAGACTGTTACACTAGTAGGTATATTAAGTGCAGCTTCAGAGGATATGTAAATATCAGGAAATTAATAATTTATCCCTGCTTTGTAGAGTGGAGCCCTAATCCTTGTGTAAAGTAGTTACTTTTTCATAAACTGCTTTAAATATTAAACACGGTGCATTATATCCTTATAAAGGCTGTGTATGGAATGATCGTGTGTTGACTAACGCTGGCATATTATTTCTAAACATAAAAATCATATGTTCCTATAACAGAATTTAAGCACTTTAAGCACAAATTGTTGTATACATGTACATCGATGAGCTCTTACACGATACAACTTGAATCTCTGTAAAATGAGCATCCATTGAATAAATTTTGTTTCATTGATAGTTTGAACGTGAATTGGCAAAAGTTAACACAATGTATGACCCCTTATTACTGAAAAACGTAAAATCGATTTTGGAGTCTAGTGCCCTTATTTTTCTTTAGAAATATGCCAAAAAACTAATCAATAAAGCACATATGGGATGGGTATCCAATCGACTGAAGGAGTTTCAAATGAAACGCTTTAAAATCACGTCCTAAAACGTCAAAAATCGACAGGAAAAATATAAGACATGTTTTCGGAGTAGAATTCGACGAACTGAATAAAAATGAAGTTGGGTTTTGAAAATTGTCTCAAATAGAATAGTTGAAAACTTTAGGGAATTTGACCCCTTATTTTTCTGAACCCTTTATTATATATGACAAGAAAATAATAGCCCTTGATAGACAATCGATGAACTTCAAAAATGTACAAGCGCAAGGAAATCGCATCGACAGTTACCTGGATCTAGAGAAAAACAGAAAAAATGACCTGGAACCTTTAAGGTCTGCGATATAAGTACCAAAAGGTTCCCATGTCGTTCCAGTAAATAGCAAAATTAGATGAAACAAAGACATTTGTACAGCGTCTTTCCAATTTCACTGAATTTTTTTCACAGGAATACTAAAATTAAGAAGAATAAACACAACAATAGGGAACTTTTGAGTTAGTCCGGTTTACCGTTATGATCCTGCATTTATTTCCTAAGTCATTTCACTCCTCCGAAAATAAATCTTTTCTTAACTAATTAAAAAATAATCAGAAAGAATAAATAGGTTGGTGCGTTCGCAAAATTTTATTACATTTTATATCTACATAATAATATCATGTAAAATACTCAATTTCATTTGAAATGAGTATTGACAATCGATTACAAAATACCATCGCCATTACAGTCTTATTTCTTCAGTTGAAAATCTTCCATAAAATCTTACGTTCAACAAATTGTAAACTAACGATAAATAAATCTCCAAATAAAATGTAATAAAGAGATAATTCTATTCAATAAGGGTTGGGTGGGAGGAATAACTAAACACGTAAACACCTTATATCGTCTTGAAACGAAGTCGCATTGAATACTCGTGTAGTAGTAGTAGTAGTAGTAGTAGTAGTAGTAGGAATGGTAGTAGTAGTAGTAGTAGTAGTAGTAGTAGTAGGAGGAGCAGTAGTAGTAGTAGTAGTAGTAGTAGTAGTAGTAGTAGTAGGAATAGTAGTAGTAGTAGTAGTAGTAGTAGGAATAGTAGTAGTAGTAGTAGTAGTAGTAGTAGTAGTAGTAGTAGTAGTAGTAATAGTAGTAGTAGTAGTAGTAGTAGTAGTAGCAGCAGAAGTAGTAGAAGTAGTAGTAGTAGGAATAGTAGTAGTAGTAGTAGTAGTACTAGTAGTAGTAGTAGTAGTAGTAGTAGGAATAGTAGTAGTAGTAGTAGTAGTAGTAGTAGTAGTAGTAGTAGTAGTAGTAGTAGTAGTAGTAATAGTAGTAGTAGTAGTAGTAGTAGTAGCAGAAGTAGTAGTAGCAGCAGCAGCAGCAGCAGAAGTAGTAGTAGTAGTAGTAGTAGTAGTAGTAGTAGTAGTAGTAGTAGTAGTAGTAGTAGTAGTAGTAGTAGTAGTAGTAGTAGTAGCAGCAGCAGCAGCAGTAGTTTAGTAGTAGTAGTAGTAGTAGTGTGTAGGAATATATTCTGATTCCCATGGTGACACGAGCTCATTTGCATGTTTATTTTATGTGTGCAATATCATTTTTATTGAATAGCAATAATGCACCGGGAATGGACTATGTTATATAATAAATTTATTTCATGCATTTCCCCTTATCCCTTCCATTGCTGGTAGGTCGTTTCAGTCATCGAACATATAAATAAACCAAGTATCTAGTATTTTGGTATTATCTGATCATTTTATACAGTATTTAATGAAATATTTCATACCGTTGTTTAAATTCTGATCTCATCTTTTCAGAATGGTTGCTCTAAGACGAATTGGACAATACATATATGGCACGCCAAAATCACATTAATGAGTAAAACCTAGTTTTTCTCAGTTAAACCAAGTTTTTCTCCAGTTAAACCAAGTTGTTCTTAGTAACCCACATTAACTGGAGAAAAACTAGGTTTAACTGAGAAAAACTAGGTTTAACTGCGCCAAAATAACAAAAATGAGTTAAAACCTAGTTTTTCTCCAGAAAAACCTAGTTTAACTGAGAAAATTAGATTTAACTGCGCCTCAATCACATTAATGAGTATTAATATGATTTTTACGCATTTAATCCTAGTTTTTCTCAGTTAAAGCTTGTATTTCTCCAGTTAATGTGGGTTACGAGAAAAGCTAGGATTAACTGGAGAAAAAATAGGTTTAACTCGACACCCACATTAACTGGAGAAAAACTAGGTGTAACTGAGAAAAACTAGATTTATCTCGAGAAAAACTAGGATTTACTCATTGTTGTAATTTCGGCGTGTTTCATCAGTTAAACTTAGATTTTCTCAGTTAAATCTATTTTTTCAGTTAAACCTAGATTTTCTCAGTAACCCATATTAATTGGAGAAAAACTAGGTTTAACTGAGAAAAACTAGGTTTAACTGCGCCAAAACACAAAAATGAGTTAAACCTATTTTTCTCGGGAAAAAAACTAGTTTAACTGAGAAAAACTAGGTTTAACTGCAGCGCAATAACATTAATGAGCATTTCGCGCAGTTAACCTTAGTTTTTCTCAGTTAAACTTAGTTTTTCTCCAGTTAATTTGGGTTACGAGAAAAATTTGGATTAACTGGAGAAACATTAGGTTTAACCCACATTAACTGGATAAAACTAGGTTTAACTCATTAATGTGATCTTGGCGTGCCATACTATGTGTACTTACAATTCTCCATAGAATCATCTCACCTATTGTTTCAACATATGAACATTTCATATCAGAGGTAAACTACTCACTGACAAATTATTGACACAGAGATATCGAAAACCGCGTTTGATGTCAACGTTCCGCAAATTTTACGGTTGGTATAATAGTCTTGTTTGCGATTACTCTGTTTCAGTAGGTGAAATGTTGAGTTGCCTTTTCGTTGGCGGTTGTTGAGACGTCTGTACCAATCTTGACTGTGGACTCACGGACTGCGTGACCGGTTGACAGGGGATGCTTACTCATCCATGGCACCTGATCCCACCTTGGTTTCCAGAGGTCCGTGCGTAATTGTCCATTTTTGCCAGATTTGTATCTCTATCCTGGACATCCTAAAGATTTATACTTTGGTATCTGACATGTTTTATATTCCAACCAATCTAAAATGGTCATAATTAACACAGGGTTAACGGTTAATGAACATTTGTAGATTTAATGACATGCCATCCAATGCAGCTATAGATTTAATATTCTTAATGTGTTCATTATCTAATTAAACAATTTTAAGATTTTTTTCTTTTTCCTTTTTGTACTACTTAGGTTGATATTCAATAAAAAAGAAATATGTACAGGCATAAATTATCATATATATATTTTGTGAAAACGGTTTTAAAAACCGGGTTTGGTGCTATTTCAATTGCAATTGATTAACTGAGCCTTCCCATTTGTATGTGAATACCACAGTGAACCTGACAAAATATATAGGAATATAAGATTTTTTGCCTGTGTATAGCTCTTATTTGTTATTGTACATCAATTACAAGTGGTAAAAGCAGAAAAAAATGTCCCTTTAAGCTTCATTTCATTGAATTCAAATTGGATACAAACGAATCCAGATGTGTGTTGATAATCTGCTTCATGGTGTTTGCTTTTTAAAATATATTGCATCCATCTTTGACCTCTGCTATTGATTCAGACTACGACTTTTGTGAAAAAGAACCTCGGTTACATCTCTCGCACCTGAGACTGTTTTTCAACAGTACAGTAAAATTCTATCCGGACGTCCTGATCCAGAACACTATGTATCCATACACACGTCGTCTGCATTGTTTGTAAACATGGCGGATCAAGGAGTTTTTCGTGTTGATACTTTACATTGTTTAAATTTTATACCAATTACATAGATATCTTACTAATTTGTTTGAAATGAAATAAACATATGTGTTATATATGGGTTTATATCTATTTGCGGACGGTGGGCAAATATGGTGAGTGATGCGGCTACTACAATAGGTCAAACTCATAAATACATGTATGTAAACAAACGGGATTTCAAGCTTTCCGTGTGCGAGAAAAACAATCAAGCACCACACTTGAGTTCCAGGTAGAAAAACAATATCAGTCTCGGGTGGGACGTATTGATCCATCCAACGTCGACTGATAATTTTCTATCTGGAACTCTCCCAAATGACCCATGTCCTTTTCCTGAAGGAATATTAAACATGGACTGCCAATTCAATGTCACAGATATATATATATATAATATATATATATATATATATATATATATATATATATATATATATATATATATATATATATATATATATATATATATATATATATATATATGAATCCGAACCAGTTCAAGGTACTTTGCAAGTAGATTTTGGTGATATTTACCTTAAATGAGTCAAAGTATTCTAGTTGTAGAAACATGTCACCATAAATTTTACATAGCAGGATCGGTTCCTGCTAATATTTCATTTGCCTATCTCAACATTGAAATACTTTCATCTTCATTGAGGCATATATATAATTGTCTCGATTAAATTTACACATATTTTTGTATCATTTTACAGAACTTTTTTGTATCAACTATGAAATTCGATACTTATTCATCTTTATTTGCATACTCTCGTAATATAAATTGTATACATTAAATCTGCAGATTCACGGTCTAAAAGTTATTTTACAGAATTAAATCTGTTTTGTTATACTGAAAAAGGAGATAAATAAGACGTTTTATATTTCACAGCTTTATGATCTTCATTTACATATTTTCCTAATATTGACTTAATAATTTATACCAATATCAAAATATATGTATTTTCTATTCAAGAACGAGGAAATGTCATTCTAATTGCAAGTAGGTAACAAAATGTCGTAGACTCACGTATAAACATATATATATATATATGTGTGTGTGTGTGTGTGTGTGTGTGTGTGTGTGTGTGTGTGTGTTTGTGTGTGTGTGAATTCTAGCTCAAATGTAATATATAAATAAATATTTATTCATTTTATTTATCTAATTATTTACTTATTTTATTGACAGCGGTATAATAGTCTTGTTTGAGATTACTCTGTTTCACTGGGTGAAATGTTGAGTTGACTTTTCGTTGGCGGTTGTTGAGACGTCTGTAGCAATTGTATCACGCATTTCATTTGGACTTGACTGTGGACTCACGGCGGGTGTGACCGGTCGACAGGGGATACTTACTCCTCCATGGCACCTGATCTCTTGGTTTCCAGATATCCGTGTTTGTCCAGTTTTGCCGGATTTGTATCTGTGTCCTGAACATCCTTAGGATTTATACTTTGGTATCTGAGAGGTTTTATATCTGTCCTGTTATCTTGAAAAGAATGAAAGATAGAGAGAAAGTGAAAAAGCAAAAATTTAGCATGCAAAGATATACAAAATTCAATAGGGTTAAAATTGTCAGGTCGACTCTGATGGGAGTTATCTACCCTTTTAAGTGGATTTTTCATGTTTTTGCTGTATTTTCTTACATTATCTTGAAATGTATGATATAGAGAAAGTGAAAGAATAAAACATGTTCGGCACACAAAGATTTACATAAATGTTAACAGGGGAGATCATTTTGAAAACATAATATAGTCATGGGGACAAAGGTCAAGGTCACAGACACCTAAGTAAATAGAAAATATCGGGATTCTTTTTCAACCAATGGACCTATTTTAACCAAACTTGGCATGCGGCATCCCCATATGCAGCTGCGTATGTTGTGCAAATGAAAATGATCTTGGACCCATAGGGGCCTTAAAAAGGACCAAAAAGGACCAAAAAGCACCAAAACATGGTACATATTAGAAAATCTTCTTATGAACCAATGATCAGATGTCTGTCAAATTTTGTATGCATGATTGTACAGTCGATATCTACAAAGTTTGCGAATAAAAATGAAATCTGTCCATAAACCAGCCACTAGTGGGCACTTCAATAACATAGGGTACAGTTTTACACAAAATTGCTTAATAATTAAAACTTGATTGACCTTTTTGTATGCAAAGATATATGAGAAAATTGTTAGGAATTATCTAAGGATCATTTTGACAAAATTTAATGGTCAAGGGGTCATTGGTCAAGGTTGCACACACCTAGGTAAAAAGAAATATCAATTTCTTGTCAAATTTAAGACATTTTCTTTTTCTTCATAAGAACCAGTGGACTAATTTTAACCAAACATGACAGGAAATTGTCCAATGTGAAGCTGCATGTTTGCGAATTAAAAGTGGCTAGGATCAACAGGGGCCCCAAAAGAGACCAAATCTCGGCATTTTTACACGTTTTGGACGGTTTTTGGTTAATATTTTAAAAAGTAAAATAGATAGAGAGAAAGATCTACATAAAAGATAACAGGGTAGAAATTGTCTGATCGACCCTTATGGGAGTTGTTTCCCCCTTTTAGTGGATTTTTTATGTTTTTGCCCATTGTCTTGAATAGTATAATAGAAAGAAATTGAAAGAAGCATAAATGTTTGGAAATGAAAAGGTTATAGGACGTAAAGGGGCTCCAAAAAGGGTCTAATTATTGTAAACGTTTTGGCGATATCATGTTTTACTCATATGACCGTTCAGACCCATTGGGCCTCTTGTATCTAAATAACTAGATTATGGCAAGCCGTTTGGGAATTTATTCCCTAAGTTTTAATATTAAAGATTGATCATTAATATTAGAAAATCTATTTTTAATATTAAAAAGTCTAAGGGAATATATTCGCTGATGGCTTGTCATACAATACCTCTTACCGTGTCAAATGTAGGTAAATATACATAAACATATTTAAAATCTTGGCGCAATGACTCAGGACGCAGGAAAATCGGGGCGATAAAATCTAGTGCGAACTGGAATATGGGCAAATGAACCCGACATCCTTAGTAATCTACAATTCATCCAATTATCAAGAAAAAGATTATACATTTATACACATATTTTCAGATATACAAAACATGCATGTCCACCAAATGTCACAACAATCAATTAAAATGATATACTCATTTAAAAGTTTCCCAGTTGAATGAGAATACAAACTTTTTACTTCCATTTTTGGTATGCAGCTTCAGAGAAAAATGTAGGTTACAACACTTCCGGTTAAACAGTTTATCATATATATGACCTTGGATATGGATATTGTTCAGAGATAGGCGACATTGTGAAAAGCAGCCTACGGAAAAATGATGACACGACATTCTGTTGAAGTCATGTGATCTGTGTACAAACTATTTCGAAAAACCTGAACAGAATGGAACAACTCGGAAACTTCTAATTATACGTTCTATAAAGCTTTCAAAAAGGTATTTATTTTTAATATTACGAGGCCTAGGGATACTCAGTCAACGATGTTTCAAGACATATTGTAACGAAAAGTTTAAACAATTTCAATACATTCACAAAGAATGCGATTTTTACTGTCTCATCCGAAGGACAGGAAACCAACCTGCCGCCGGCTGGACTCGAACTTACGACCTCACGATCAAGAGCCGAGCGCGCTATCGACTGAGCCAGGCCGGCTCTATAAATAATTTTGAGAACATCATTCACGCCTTTCTATCTGAAATATATCAGGTTGGTCACAAACTGGACTAAAAATAATGTCTGTTGTATTGAAATATACAAAAAAGTTGAATTAAGTTACTGAGGCATAATATGATGGAGAAAATTCAGGAGACGATATATAATAAGATATGTTTGTGAAACACAGACGCCCCCGGTCCCAACGAATTTCTATGCTTATATATATATAGGCAACTTCCTTACTGATAAGTTGATGTCACAGGGATATCGGGAAATCGGATTTGATACCAACATTCGGCAAATTTTACGGTCGGCATAATGTCCTTGTTAGCAATTTCCACGTTTCACTAAATGAAATGTTGAGTTACCTGTTCGATAGGATTTGTCCTCTGTACCAACTGAGACGAGGATTTGTTAATCATTTATTTCATTTGAATTTGACTGATTCGTGACGTGTGTAACCGGTCAACAAGGGATCCTTACTCTTCAGTGGCACCAGATCCCACCTCTGGATTTCCAGAGGTCCGTGACTGTACAATGTTCAGTAAATTTGTATATTGTCCCCTGGCCTGGATTTGTTCAGTTTGATTGATCACCTCGCCACAGTACTAAACATTTTGATTTTGAATTATTAAAACATGTTCGACCTCATTCTGCTCGAAATACATGTATGTTTTACAGATGAATAAGACCATGAGATAGTTACCCTAATGGGAATTAAATACGCTGAAATTTTATTGTTCTGTTATTTAAAAAAATTTTTTTTATAAATACTGTTGCTTATATTGTTTTACAATGCAATCAGTAATATCATGCCTACTGCTATTTGATGTGTTGATATATATTCTCAAACAATAATTCACGCATATGACAATTTCGAAAATGATTTTGCACATCTATACAATTACAACTTTAATTGTAAATATAATACAAATATTTGTTACCAGGGACATTTCAGGTTTAAATAACATGCTTGTAAATATTACTACAAAAAGTTAAAATAGTATATTTAATGTTGTAGGAGTTATCGCCCTTTCATCTTTCTTCAAGAAAGCAAATAATATATTTGTGACAGTTATTTCTTTCACTAAAAACACCCGAATCGAACAGAAATGCTTTGGGCTTCTTAATTATAAGAGTGTGCACAAAAGATAAACTTAAGAACAGTTACAAACATCTTTTTTTGTGAGTATTTTGCACTTTTCATAATATTCGACCGGTAGATTTGGAAACGAGTGTTCTTGTAATTAGACTATAGGGACCGTAACAGCTGTGTTCAATCGACCAAACTAAGTGAAAAGTTGTCAAATGAAGGGAATATATTAAATGGTAACTGTATCATTTATATAGATTTGAAGTGAGTAACCAGTTTATACTATCTACTAACATGGAAATTGCAAGAGTATTAAAGTATGCAAGAAAATGGTACGATTTTTAGCTCGATGAGCGGAGTTCATCTAGCTAATGCTGTGGCACCTGGTTTTGAAAAAGACGTTGTGTAGACGATTAAGGAAAATCTAGGCATCGTGTTACTGTGAAAACTTGCAGACACATGTTTTTATAGATAAACATGAACCCGATAAAATTTTGAGTAAATCAGAACTGTTTCTGATTTTTTAATCCAGAAGTAGTAACTGAACTGGATAGATTACATGACCAATATGTACCGGTCCCACAGACAATATAGTTTTTATTTGCAAGGCACATTACTATAATTGTTTATTAGAAGAGCTAGGGTTTAATACGAATTCTGGTAATCATACATACACAGGTAGCTCACTTTCAAAGGACGAGATCCTTCAAAATCTCGTGTCCGTATTACGCTCTTTTGATGTACCTGCAACCGCTATTGATTTTGAGCTAACATATTTATACTGGATACCTAAACTTCATAAAACCCCATATAAACAAAGGTACATAGCAGGATCCAGCAAATGTTCTACCAAACCTTTATCTTTACTCCTTACCAAGACATTGACAGCAATACTGTACAGTTGCTTATTCCAGAAGCGATGTAAATCAGATGTGGATACTTAAAAATCTAAACAACTTTTAGAAAATTTAAAGGCCCACAATTTTTCTCAAATTCACAGTATCAAAACATACGACTTCTCTACTCTTTACACAACTATTCCACATAAAAAATTAAAAGAAAGACTTTTTAGCATCATAGACAACTGTTTTTTCACTAAAGGTGGTACCCGAAAATTTAAATATCTATTGATTGGTTATCATGATGTCCAACACAACTCTGATTCTACACATAAATACACTTAAGTTTATATATAAAAAAACATGCTGGGATTTCTAATAGACGATATATTTGTAATGTTCGGAAACATGGTCAATTATTACTGACAATTTTCATTCATATGTAATGCGATATATCCCAGCGAACTATAAATTAAAGATACAACAGAATCAAGCACACATGCTTCGTACTTAGACATTTTTTCTTATTATAGACACAGACGGGAAATTGGCAACTGAGCTATACGACAAACGCGACGATTTCGGCTTTCACATCGTAAAATTTCCACATTTAAGTAGAAACATTCCACAGTCACCCGCATATGGAGTTTATATTTCACAAATGATCCGATATGCCAAGGCGTGTTCAACATATGAACATTTCATATACAGACGTAAACTACTCACTGACAAATTATAGACACAGGGATATCGAAAATCGCCTTTGATGTCAACGTTCCGCAAGTTTTACAGTCGGTATAATATTCTTGTTTGCGATTACTCTGTTCCAGTGGGTGAAATGTTGAGTTGCCTTTTCGTTGGCGGTTGTTGAGACGTCTGTACAAATTGTGACGAGGATTCGTTCCTCACGTATTTCATCTGGACTTGACTGTTGACTCACAGCGGGTGTGACCGGTCGACAGGTGATGCTTACTCCTTCATGGCACCTGATCCCACCTCTTGGTTTCCAGAGGTCCGTGTTTGTCCATTTTTGCCAGATTTGTATCTGTGTCCTGGACATCCTAGGGATTTGAACTTTAGTATCTGAGATGTTTTATATTTTAATGAATTAAATAAAATTGATTTCTTCTTTGTTAGTAGTGTCTGATGCAATGTATTCTTGGTAAAATTTATGCCAAACGTCTCCACACCAAAATGTGTATATTATGCAAAGAAATAAATATCAGTTTCACATTTACTATTTTTCCATAGTTACTTGTGACATACAAATTGTTTTGACAATAAATGTACCTATATTAGAGGTTTGTCTATTTAATGGACAGCATTTCATTTTAACCCTGTATAAGTCCCATTGAAAAGGACTGATTGTGGATTTAGTTCGCAACCAATTCAATCCATGTACCAGTAGAACAAAATGAATGTCTCGGACTTTATTGTCAACGATTGTATATCTTACAACAATTGATTCATACACGGAGTTCACAAAAGGACAGTCCGTATTGTTTATTAAGATATGATTTAATGAAAGCTGCATAGAGCATAAATAATATGTTTTGCACATTTCACACATCAAAAGATATTTATATATAACGTCACAATGAACAGACGTAAAGCTGTAAAGAAACAAACAAACCGTATATATAATTCTCATACAGAAATTTATAATTATTTGGCAATATAAAAACATTGTTTAAAAACTATTATTTTTTTCTTTCTTTTTCTAGTACTTAGATTAATTTAAAAAGACAAAAAGAAATATACGCAGGCATAAACATTATTAAATTCTTATATATATATATATATCATGAAAAATGGATAAGAAACCCAGTTTTGGGACTCATTCAATTCCAATTGATTAATTTAACCTTACTATTTGTACATAAATACCACACTGAACCTGACCTTATTTTCACAAAATATATAAAAATATATATGCGATTGCACATCAAGTACAGAGATGCCTCGCATGATTGAAAATTATCACTTGCGTGCTATTGGGATACTGGCAGCTGGCGTGTCTCAATGGATTTCATATTAATACTGTAAATGCTTTATGGAGACGATATCGGCAGTACCGCAAGGAACAGATTACGAGAGGTCAACATCCGTGCTCGACGTCCTGCTATCTGTCCTGTTCTGCTCTGGCGTCACAGTGTTGCGAGTTTAGCGTGGTGTAGGAGGCATCGTCGTTTTAATAACAAAAATTGGACGGCAGTTCTGTTTACTGACGAGTGGAGATTTCAAATCGACAGCCGTGACGGTTGTGTTCGAGCTTACCGTCGTGCCGGAGAACGCTACGTTGACGCCTGCGTTATTCAGAGCAGCCACTTCGGCGGAGGGAGCGTTATGTTCTGGGTGGAATTTTCACCCGCTTATTTCTGCCCTGTTGGGTGAAACACTTAATTGGGGAACAGCTCCAGAGGCAGGGATCTGTGGCTTGCGTATACGCTTTCACAGTAATCTGATTTTGAAAAGAAATCAAAGTCCGTTTTAAAATTTTATACTTTATTTGTTGGATGCAGGATAGAAAGTGATTAAAAACAAAGAGATATACATAACAAATCAAAATCAATATCTATAGCTCATATGAAGGCATTAGCCTTTTTCTGCGGCATCATAGGCATATATATAAAAGTAACAAAATATTGAAAACTTTTAACATTTTAAGTTAACATGGCTAGGTAGACCTAAATCTAAACGGATCAGAATTTTGTAATCTAAATTAATCTTGAGAATAACATTTAATAAAAATTATCATAAACGAAAATTAATCTTACCAATATCAGCATCATAATAGGAGAGATCGACCGAAACAAGAATTAAACAGTAATAGTAGATTTAAATGAACACTAGAATTTCTGACTGTCGATCTCTCGCTGCGAATTTGTAAACAATTGCTTTTTATACCTTCTTAGACTAGAGAGTTCTAAATACGCGGTAAATTCGAATGTAGAGAAGATCTAATCTAAAATGAGAAGTTCAATGAAATATCAACTAAAGTAAAATTTCCGAAATAAGGTGTAAAACAAACAATCTGATTCAACAATTATTATTAATCATTATTACTATTATTATTTTTAAGATAAATTTGAGAAATGAACAATCTCTACATTTAAATCATGAAATAGAAATAAAACTAGAAATTAACTAACAAATTAAATTCATGTAATGGAAACTAAATTAAACTAGTTAAACTAAATGAAACTAACAAGCAGGATTAAATTATACATAAAAAGTGAAATAAAATGAACCTTTTTATTATTAGTAGTATTCTTAAATTATTACTATTATCATGATTGGCGATTACCTACATGTAAAACAAAATCTAAGTTATAGGAAAAATCATAAAATGAATAATTCATCAAGTTTCACTACAATTAATTAAAAATTAAAATCTAAATTTGTGATTTAAAATCAAAGAAAGAAACCCCCAAATTATGAAAGAAAAATTATCAAACTTACCTGATTTTGAAAAGAAATCAAAGTCCGTTTTAAAATTTTATAAATTATTTGTTGAATGCAGGATAGAAAGTGATTTTTTTTTCAAATCACCTTCAGTCCTGCACGCTTTCGGACTTGAGATCTTGACCAATCAGGTTGTTTGCTACAAATTTGGATTAATGGTATCGCCAAATTTCTTTTGATGTATGACACTATTTACTCTGAAGAGTAAAGGTATTAATGTCAATTAGCTGTATTTCCGTAGTGAAGTTGACAAATTATTGACACAGGGATATCGAAAACCGCGTTTAATGTCAACGTTCCGCAAATTTTATGGTCGGTATAATAGTCTTGTTTGCGACTACTCTGTTTCACTAAGTGAAATGTTGAGTTGCCTTTTCGTTGGCGGTTGTTGAGACGTCTGTACCAATTGTGACGAGGATACACTCCTCACGTGTTTCATTGGACTTGACTGTGGACTCACGGCGGGTGTGACCGGTCGACAGGGGATGCTTACTCCTCCATGGCACCTGATCCCACCTCTTGGTTTCCAGAGGTCCGTGTTTGTCCATTTTTACCGGATTTGTATCTATGTCCTGGACATCCTATTGATTTATACTTTGGTATCTGAGATTTTTATATTTCTTAACAATGGTCGCATTATTTTCAGCTGAAATGAAAGTCCTAAAGTTTATTTATCATGAATATAGAAATGTCACACTAATGGATAACAAATTTATTTCTGAAAAAAGACCAATTACAGAGAATTTACTTATTTGTCTAAAGGATAAGTTACGTTAATTGAACAATAAATGTAAGTGACGCCGATACCTAAGTAAAACTGAACAAAGGATATTTGTTTGTTTGTTTGTTTGTTTATCGTTGTTTAACGTCCCACTCAAGAATATTTCACTTATATGGAGACGTCACCAAATGCCGGTGAAGGGCTTCAAATTTTGGACTTTGCTCGGCACTTACGGCCATTGAGCAGTGAGGGTTCTTTAACGTGCCGACACCTACTGTGACACGGGACCTCCAGTTTTTACTGTCTCATCCGAAAGACAGGAAACCAACCTGTCACCGGCGGGACTCGAACTCACGACCTCACGATCCAGAGTCGAGCGCGCTACCGACTGAGCCAGGCCGGCTGAAAGGATATTTGTAACATAAGTCTATAAAGAAATCACTTTATTAAGCTAATACTTAAGCTAATTTTACCTTCGAAGGTGGAAATAAATCTAAATAAAACTAAAGTGACTGAAATATGTAACTTACAATATAATTAATTTTTGAAAAAAATTATGAATTAAAATTCATTTACTATATAATTAGTTTTTTTTTTAATAAAAATCAAAAAACTTAAATGTAACAGAATTACAACACATGGAAGGACCCTTTTGGTGATAGTGGAGGGCAATTAAACCGGCATACGCTACCGTGACTAGATTGTACGTCAGCACGTCATTCCATTCATTAACAACATCGTGTCATTATGCAGCAGGACTACGCACGACCGCATACAGCATGCGTTGTTAGCAGCAAAACGTGAATGTGCTACCCTAGCCTGCAATGTCACCGAATTCATCGAACATTTTGATGACAGAACATTTTGGGATGAGATGGAACGACGTCTACGTGAAGAACCGAACCCCCCTTCTACGTTAGATGCTTTGCGTTGTTCTTTATTGCGCATATGGCGGAACATTCACCAGACATGTCTGCATATTCTGATTCGTTCAATGAGTCGTTGGTGTGAAGAATGCATCGGTCCAAATAACGGTCATACATCTATTAAACTTGTGAAACTTTTTTGCACCTCCTTACATTCAGTGGCTGTTCGTAGCAACAATGGACAAAATCCGTGATTTGATGTTTGAATCCAAAGACAATGCATTATATTAAATAATGATATACATAATGCAAAATGATATTTTATATAAGAATTTATAAATGAAATTACTACTTTTTTCCGCTAATATATATATATATATATATATATATATATATATATATATATATATATATATATATGTATATGAACTGTGAAACTCAAATTGGCACTTATTCGTTTGTTAATCGTAAATGCCACAGCACTGAACGTGACCCTATTTTTAAAACTACATAGAGATATAAAAATTGTTATGCCTGTGTATATGGCACTGAAGTAGCTATAACGTCATCTCTATAACATCAACTGTCGGAGATTAGATAGAGGTAACGTCATCATATATGACCGTTTCTCTTTCTCTATACTAATAAAATATTTAAAGGCATGCGGTGATCCAGTGGCACAACGTTCAACTCGCAAGCGAAAGGTCGCGGGTTCGATTCCTGCGCCGAATCATACCAAATGCTTTAAAATGGCAGTGACTCTTCCTTTGCGAAGCGCTCAGCATACGAGGTGAAGGTCACGAGTCTTTATGTTGAGACTGAAAACCGGGGTCCCGTGTCGCTGAAGACGTTGCACAAGAAAGAACCCCCACTGCATTGATGTCAGTTCATAACACAGGTCAAAATTTGTGGCACATTACACGAAGCGGTGCAGTATAATATAAGTGGAAATTTCTTAACAGAATGTAAAACAGCAAACAAACAAACGTAATACTTAACGTTACTATAGAGACCGTACACACGTGTCCTCGGCATTCCATCCACATTTGGCTACATTCAGGGGTACTTGTCCTTAACAGGCATTCTAGTTTTCTCCTTTTTTTATAAAATCCGTCGTGAGATCGAGGTGCAATTAATACAAGAGTTTTCCTACAGACCCCCCAACATCTTCCTATATTGCGATATTGTTTCGGTAACAGAGGAAAATAGTACTAAAGCATAAATTAATTTAAATATATATGTTATCTTTTAAACTAGCGACATACACGATTTTATAGTATATAAATAATGTCATGATACATATTTGAGCAATGTATATTTTAGAGGTATTCTTCAACTGTGCATGGTTTATGAGCAGCGTAGTACGGGTGTCCCATGTCATATTTAGGCTTGATGGCACCCTTCAATCGCTGAAATGAGAAAAAGATAGTTATGTCTCGTCTATGACACTATATAAATCGAACTTAATCATTCGCTTGCGAGATGACCTCTCCAATATAAACCTTTCGCCAGTGTAAGTACCAATTATATGATGTCATATTTAAAGGGGCATTATTGTCCGATGCACATAAGATGGCGGGGCGGAGTAATCCTTTGATTTTCACACAGATGATTCTACTGACTTCAATTATGACAAACTGCACGGCAAAACCGTTTTATTCCTCACTTAATACTCTTCTATGTATGGTGACAAGTAGGAACGATAACTCTAGCCAGGGTAAATTCAATGTTATGCTTCACCAACTAAAAGTTAAACTCGCCCAGGTCAAAAAAAGGTTCAAAATACTCCTCCCCCACAGGTTATATGAAATTTACTATAGGTCTTTTTCAACAAAAATATTTCGTTTTTACTAGTTAGATTGATGTACAATAAAAAAAAGAAATATACACAGAATTAGAATGTATTCATTATAGAAATTCTTATATATTTTGTGAAAATTGCTCACGAAAACCAGTTTGGCAATTATTCGATTATAAAATGATTATTTCGACCTTACTATTTGTAAATGCATAAGACACTGGACTTGTCCATATTTCAAATAATATATTGGAATTTAAGAATTTTAAGTCTGTGTATATCTTTTTGGAGTTTTTGAAACTACAGCTAATGTCCCTTTAAATATTTCTATGACATAGAGTCATTTATCATTTTAAATATTTACGTAATATGTGTTAATGATTTTTAAAATTAAATTACCTCAAGAAGATTCCCTGGTAGCAGAGCAATTTGATATGCAAACACAAATGGTACACATATCATTGAAACAAGTGCTAAACATATTCCAAATCCTTGAGCCCACCATGGATACACGTAAACATCATTGTACGTTACTGGTGTAAACTTGATCAAACTAAAAAGGAATATTGCCTACAATAACAGAAAAATAACGTTTGTCAAAATTACTTTCTCGGATCTCAATCGAAGATTTAGTATGAATTAACCAAACAACTTACCTTACAACATTTAAGAGTAATTCTCTGTAAAGACCAAAGAATTATCAAAGTACTGAGAAATGGTATGTCACAGAATACGCTCATATTTACTATATATGTTTATTATAGAATACTAAAACATAATATTGATTTTAAAATTGAAAAAATATATATTATTGTTGCCATGGCAACAGAGAGTTGTTTTTCACAAGATTTGTCCTCTTACCCATATAGAAAAAGGCATTTTTGCATAGTTTCAACACTTTATTTTTATTTAACACATACAAGATATATCAATAATGTAAATATTTTATTTGAATCACCTTCAATTTAGACATTCAAAAAAATAAAATCTAAAGTGATAATCAGTTACAGAAGGTATTTTGCCTAACAACTTAAAGATAGGGGGTTTCTGCAATTATTCCAATTAGGCGACGAATTTTATGATTTTTTGATTTTTCAAGACTTTACCCCCCAAAAAACGCAGATCATAGAAATTTTTAAGATACTTTGACCTAAAGTTTGAATAAGTCTTATAGAACCAATATATCATAATAATCAGAGCGGGTATTTTTTTCGTTTCTTAGCAACGGTTACTCAAAGTTTGGCTATTTTAAGAATTTTAAACGTATATAGTTCAACTAAATTTCTGCTATCATTTCAAATCTTCATAATATTTTTAAATCTAACTTTCAAATATAGTAAATAACAATTGTCGAGATCACATAATATATATAATTTCATTATATACTGTATTAGCAATATAATATACCTAAATATACCATACCCCAGATTTCCGGCGTCCGTTCAAATCAGGACTCCGACATTGTCTCTTTTCGAACCGATTTATAGCATCTCGTAAATCTTGACTTTTACACAAAATATGCTATTTGATTGTCATTTAATAATATTTAGGGACACCTATGATCATATACAATAAATTATATTCAATTTATCTTAGGTCAAAAAGCTTCAGATTATTTTAAATTGACCCGACATCTCAACTCCGCCACTGAAATCTGACTACTAATTTTAGTGTGCTTTCAACAGCCATAAATCTAGGAAATCTAAAACGATCCAAAATTTGAGTAATTTTTACTGAAACATAAATTCAGAAAGATGTCATTAATTATCATTTAAAAGATTACTTAAATACCAATTAGAACTAAGTGAGAAATCAACGATTATTTATTTCGAATCCGCCGCTAATCAAATCCGAAAAACACTATATTATCAGGAATCCGACATTAGCATCTTTTCGATCCGACTCTGTAGTATTACTAAGCGATTACAAAATTATGATTGCTAACGAAAAAAATAAGTGATTTTAGTGTCATTTAATGGTATATTTAGGAAGGATTATTATCATTTAAATGATTGTGATATATACTTTACTTAAAGTTTAAGTATAACAAATTAACTTAAATCGATCCAATACCTCGACTCCGCCGTCGAATCCGACTACTAAATTTAGTGTGCCAACGTAAGACAATGTCACGTTAATTAGAGTCCAAAATTAATTTTGTTATAATTTTCTATTGTGAATGATGTAAAATACCACAATAAAGATATACTACAATTAGTGTGTTCTTTGAATAAGTATTGGGGAAGAAATCGACAATTATTTGTTCGATTCGCCGATTCTCGAATCCGTCTCCGCCTCCGAATACTACTTTTAATGACCGCCTTAATCGAACGTGAGATAGACGCTCTAGTTTATTGCAAACGTATCGTGGTTATTTTTGAGCGCATAACAGACCACGATTTCGGCTATATTGACAGAGTGGGAAACGGAAAACATTCAAAATTCCGGTTTGAGAAAACGGGGTAGCGATAGATGTGGATGTAAAAAACACCCAAAACCTAAAAAAATTGGTCGTATTTGCGAGTGATTTGGTTTGCATTATGAATCTATGTTTTATTGCAAGTACGATTTCTTGTATCCCACATGTAGTACCGAGTTCACTATGAGCTGTTCATTTCCAATTTTATTAAAGGGTTCTCTTTTTGCACGGATAACAAATTATGTTGATGTTGTCCAATGAATTATTAATTAGTAACAAAAATACCACTGAGATATTTTGCTGTTCGTTTCTACTAATGTTACTAAACTCACTAGAGATAATGAGCGATTTCCTATGCTGCGTTTTTACAGAGGCCTGATTTAAATTTGCCACAGTATTTCCCTATATTAACCTAAAAAACCAACTTTCAACTGGTCTTTTTTAAAAAACGGAGGCATTACGATCCCCGATATTTTCTACCTTGTTATATAAACATGTTAAGATCAATAAGTAATACACAAAAACTGCTGTCAAAACTGACAAATATCACATTTCATGAAATTTACGTAATATGGCTATTTCCATTAGGTTACCATATTCAATATAGATACATGACCGTCTGTTATGGTAACGAGGAAGTTTTACTGGGAAAAAATTGTAAGGTTTTGTTACTCTCATGCCAGGCTATCATTGTGACCAGCTGCCTTCAAAATTTGCGATATACCATTTCTGACCAATTTTGGTCTTTACAGAGAATTACTCTTAAATTTTGAATAAAAATATGCATACGTTTTTGATAGCTTTCAAATTTACATTTCAACTTTTACTATGATATTCAGTAAAGTACTTAAAAATATATTATCTTTAAAAATATTCATATTGCTATTAAACGATTTATTTTTCTTTTAAATTTATTGATTAATGTCATAGCGATTCAACTATATATCACTAGATAATGTTCAATCCTTCTGATGATTTTAGGTTTGGATTTCTTCTGGTGTCCGCCACGCGCTTTAATCTCTGCGATACAGAAATCGACTGAGTAAAATCGCGCATATTTTGAATTGCAACGATAATCTCGACAAAAATAATTGCACAACAAAACTAAGTAAAAAAATATTTCGGGCGTTCACCATGGATCAAATTTGCTCAAATATAAAGAGTGATATCATTGAATTATTGACAAATATAGAGAAAATTATATTTACGGTGAAATGGAGATGGCATGAAAAAAATGTTTCTATTACGTGCTCACGTACTCACTGAGTCAATAATATGGGGTGTTTCTAATAGGGATATTTGATACACCCCATATGATTGGTTCTGCTAATACGTGCGAATGTAATAGCCATTACATGCGCAAGTAGTAGCTGAGCCAATCATATAGTTATTACGTGCACACATATTAGCTAGTACATGCACACGTACTTGTTATTACGCACGCACGTAGTAGGTAGTACGTCCATACGTAGTAACTAGTACGTGCGCACGTAATAGAAGCTTTTTTCATGCCATCTCAATGCCACCGTTTGATATAACGCATGACAACGTACTTGTGATGTCATTTAAATTAATACTGCAAAATTTGAGGTGCAAAGATGCCGCTCAAGACGGTACGTTACGCTACGTTTACTTCGTTATCCCGATTTTGAGAATCGGTTCGGATAGACAGGTCACGTGACACTTCTCTTTACCCAAAGTATTATGCAGCACGATAGGAGAACGATTCGTACGTTGCGTTGTGTATTAGTGCAACTTAAGTTGTCCATGTGTGTAACTTTATACTGTCTCTACACAAACACAGTCTGAATGATAACTTCCCATTGTTCAGCTGCACCATTTTACCCCCAGCTAGATAGTAGGATGGAAGGTAATCAAACGAACATCTAAAGTGATTTGGTTTTGGAATGAATCCGCGGTTGTCCTGTTATGTATCTTTATGCTCTGTCGGTCGAGTTTTACACTCCGCTGTAACAAATATTGTAGGTTACTGACTACAAGACTCACTACTGTAATAATTGGTGTCAGGAATTTCCAGCAAACTTTAAACCATATGTTTATTCTGTTTCCCGTCATTAATTCTATTGCATCCTCAAAGTTGTTAGCACCTGTAAAATAAGCCAAATACATTTTCATTCTTTGTACATACTCCAGAAATGGAAGCCAATTTAGTGAAATAAATGTCATAATTGTGATATCAATAACAACCGCGTGATATAATTCAGCTTAACGTATCAATTGCAATCATTTCAAAGTGCATATAAAATGTTAACAGCAGCTCACACATTCATTGCAATTTGAGTATATTTCTGAAATAACACAAAGCTTGTATTATATTAAATAAGAAGTAAAGTGATAATCAATCTCTCCCTCTCTCTCTCTCTCTCTCTCTCTCTCTCAGAAGTAATTGTAAGTTACAAAATGGGAGACAATAACGACGCATTTATATATATATATGAACACCATTAATCCAAATATCAATTGAACTTACCAAATATCCAACCAATTACGATTGCTTCCCAAAATATGAGCCAGAGAAGAACCATGCCACTAGCACTGTAGTAATCAAACAGTTGAAAGACATACACTCCTCCCTATATGAAATATACGTGAAATTGAACATGAACATGTTGCACGAGTTTGTCAAGCCATTAAACATGGACAATTTGGGTCATAGGTATAATTTACCTATTACTGCCAAATGTCCGACAATGGCTCTCCATGTACAGTATTTGACGTTATTCAATTATGACGTCATAATCACAGACAATTAAGAGGTCGTGTGATTTTGACGTCATAGCAGAAAAGTCGAAGAAAAAAAAGGTTCCTTGCATGCCCTTTTGCTAAAAGTTAATTGACACATCGCATTTTCGCGAAGGTTCGTCGAATTTCTTGACGTCACAATGCATTTCCTATGTTTGTCCGAGGTAGGATTGAGGTGTCGAGTATTGTGACGTCATCAAATTTAAAAATAGTTTGCGCATAAATGGAAAGGTCATTTATGATGCAATAATATATTTGAACTAATGATCAAAGGAACATAAGACAAAGCTCTGTTTGTGTCACCATATAAAGGAAACAAATATTAGGTAGATGTAAAACTTTAATATGCGAATATTTTACATGTAAAACTTATCAACGTACACGACATCTAAGTAAAAATACAAAAGTATTTTAAACTGATATGAAGCCTACAGTACGTCATATTACATGTAAACCATTGTGATGTATTAATGACAAAGATAAATTTTTGTTGCTAACAGCTATTTAATTTTGGTATGCGTATATATCTTGTAGAAATATGTTTATCAAAATTACAGAATATTGAATTTTTTAATTTGAATTTTGAATGGTGTTTTACGACACACTCAACATTTTTTCAGTTATATGGTGGCGGCCAGTTTTTAATGATGGGGTGAGAACCCGGATACAATGTACCCGAGAAGAGACCATCGGCCTTCCGCAAGTAAACTGGCAAATTTTATAAAAGAAAATCAGATTAGGTTCCATTGGGACTTACTGATTGGAAATGATAGACTTCATGATTTAAAGAGCGATGCTCTAACCACTCGGTCACTGATAATACAGACTAGTTTGGAATCCGGAATATCCGAACCACGGAGTTCTCGTCCAAATTATTTGAAAGTACTATTAGAATTACTTTCGTAATCATGGCAAGTCCCACAAAGTAAGATATTAAACAGTAGATGATTGTAAAGAACGGAGTTCTCGTCCAAATTATGTGAAAGTACTATTAGAATTACTTTCGTTATCATGACAAGTCCCATACAGTAAGATATTAAACAGTAGATGATTGTAAAGAGCATCCGTCCCTTTTTCTTGTAGAGATATCTTGGGAAAATGTCGACGATGTGTGTAATCAAAGACTCAACGAGAAGAGACCATCGGCCTTCCGCAAGTAAACTGGCAAATTTTATAAAAGAAAATCAGATTAGGTTCCATTGGGACTTACTGATTGGAAATGATAGACTTCATGATTTAAAGAGCGATGCTCTAACCACTCGGTCACTGATAATACAGACTAGTTTGGAATCCGGAATATCCGAACCACGGAGTTCTCGTCCAAATTATTTGAAAGTACTATTAGAATTACTTTCGTAATCATGGCAAGTCCCACAAAGTAAGATATTAAACAGTAGATGATTGTAAAGAACGGAGTTCTCGTCCAAATTATGTGAAAGTACTATTAGAATTACTTTCGTTATCATGACAAGTCCCATACAGTAAGATATTAAACAGTAGATGATTGTAAAGAGCATCCGTCCCTTTTTCTTGTAGAGATATCTTGGGAAAATGTCGACGATGTGTGTAATCAAAGACTCAACAGCGACAAACTGAAAAATAAATGATTTTCAAATTAAAATACGTAGTATCCAATCAATCTAGTCAATAGTGTTGCTTGGTTTGTAAATTTTAGTAAAATTGTTTTCTGTTTGTGTACACAAGTGATAGGGTCATACTTTTTAAAAACATACTCCTAGTATAGCAATTAGGTTAATTATTGCAGTCATCATTTATAAACCTAAATGGTTATGAACAATACGATTACCTAGATTGTTGTTTTTGTATTGTTGTCTAAATTTCCACTCAAGAGTCTTTAACTCATTTGGAGACGTCATAAAATGCAGGCGAAGGGTTCAAATTTTGGCCTATGCTCGGCACCTAAGGCCACTGAGCAGTGATGGTTATTTAACGTGCGACACCTACTGTCTAATAATACGCAGATACATATAAATGTTACGATTTTCTGAGGTGGTATGTTTTAAAAATAACATTGTAATATTGGCAAAATAATACAGATACCCGTAAAACATAGACGTCGCTATAGTAACTAATTGTTTCTTGGCGTCATTTTCCGGGAATCGGTATCATTTTAGGACCGTATTGATCGTAAAAGGGTCTGTTGGAAGTTGAAGCAGACTTCATTCAGAAGCTTTTGAATCCAAAGAAGAAAAATATAGCTGTGGTATTTAAATTGACATTTAGAGATAAAAACGACACGTTGTGAAAATATAAAACGTGTGTGAATGCGATATGTCCCGACGAACTAGACAATGGTTAATTAAAGTCTTGTGAATGGGAAAACAAAGCGTGTGATTGACACACGATGTACTCAACGTACTACACTCACATAAGTAAGATATCACATACGTCAAAGCTTTAGTATTCGTCATCATGTATCAATACTATCCGTACACGTATCTCTCTACGATGGTTAATTAAAGTCTTGTGAATGGGAAAACAAAGCGTGTGATTGCTGTAAGTATTCTACATCATGTATCATACGTCAAACTATCCGTACATGTACTTATCTCTCTCTCTACGTACTCCACGTAATCAAAGCTTAAGTATTCGTCATCGTACACTTATCTCTCGTGTCAATCAAAGCTATCCGTACACGTCAATACTCACGTATCTCTCTACGTACTCCACGTAATCAAAGCTTTAGTCTTCGTCATCTCATGTCAATACTATCCGTACACATATCTCTCTACGTACTCCACGTAATCAAAGCTTAAGTATTCGTCATCTCGTATCAATACTTTCCGTACACGTATCTCACTAATTTAACGTTTTCATATTAGGTAAATAGTTTCTAAATCGTGTGGTTAAAACTGTTTAGTTAATCGTATCAACATAACTATATTTTTACATTGGATACACGAAAAAACCGCAAGCGTGTATTTACAATATATCGAGAAGGAAGAAAGAACTAATGGAACTAGTGCTATGACAAGTTTACGTACCTGGCTATCTATCCCGACAAAAAATAGCATTAGGAAAAATATACAAGACCATACTGGCGATACTGGCATTTCTGTTACCGCTTTGGGATACGTGATGAAAGCTAGACCAGGACCTAAGACACACAGATTAATTACATCACATAAATTTTCATATATAATTAATAGAACTGAAACGAAAAGTAGATGTCAAATATTTGAATATTCGTGACTACTTTTGGATTCGTAAGCAAATATTCATCTTTTCCTATCATTCTTTAAATTAATCTATCGCCAAGCGTCTGACACATGGCTGTCCATGTGCATTATTGACGTCATTCGATTGTGATGTCATTATCACACAGGTGTAATTGACGGGGCATTTAATTGTGACGTCATATTATTGAAAGGTACTTTGTCGGGCATTCGGCGATAGGTCAATTACTCAAACTGATCAAAGCATGAACAAATCTAATGAATAACATTAAAGCATACTATTTATGACGAAAGGATAAATCTGTCCTGACCACATAACAAGCATTTTTACGGAAACGTGTTCACACACCAAACCTTACTAATTTATGTCGATAGATGATGACACAGTCGTCATGTTTAAAGGGACATTAGCTGTGTATTAAAAAAAAAACATTCTTTAATCTATATACGTAATTCTTACATTCCTATATATTTTGTGAATATTGCTTGAGAAACCTAGTTTGACACTATTTACATGCAATTGATTAATTTAACCTTACTATTTGTATATGCATAACATACTAGACCTGACCCTATTTCCACAGCAAGGTTTCTTATATCTGTGTTTAGCTCTTATTTCCACAACAAGGTTTCTTATATCTGTGTTTAGCTCTTATTTCCACAACAAGGTTTCTTATATCTGTGTTTAGCTCTTATTTCCACAACAAGGTTTATTATATCTGTGTTTAGCTCTTATTTCCACAACAAGGTTTATTATATCTGTGTTTAGCTCTTATTTCCACAGCAAGGTTTCTTATATCTGTGTTTAGCTCTTATTTCCACAACAAGGTTTATTATATCTGTGTTTAGACCCTATTTCCACAACAAGGTTTATTATATCTGTGTTTAGCTCTTATTTCCACAACAAGGTTTATTATATCTGTGTTTAGACCCTATTTCCACAACAAGGTTTATTATATCTGTGTTTAGCTCTTATTTCCACAACAAGGTTTATTATATCTGTGTTTAGACCCTATTTCCACAACAAGGTTTATTATATCTGTGTTTAGCTCTTATTTCCACAACAAGGTTTATTATATCTGTGTTTAGCTCTTATTTCCACAACAAGGTTTATTATATCTGTGTTTAGCTCTTATTTCCACAACAAGGTTTATTATATCTGTGTTTAGCTCTTATTTCCACAACAAGGTTTATTTATATCTGTGTTTAGCTCTTATTTCCACAACAAGGTTTATTATATCTGTGTTTAGCTCTTATTTCCACAAACAAGGTTTATTATATCTGTGTTTAGCTCTTATTTCCACAACAAGGTTTATTATATCTGTGTTTAGCTCTTATTTCCACAACAAGGTTTATTATATCTGTGTTTAGCTCTTATTTCCACAACAAGGTTTATTATATCTGTGTTTAGCTCTTATTTCCACAACAAGGTTTATTATATCTGTGTTTAGCTCTTATTTCCACAACAAGGTTTATTATATCTGTGTTTAGCTCTTATTTCCACAACAAGGTTTATTATATCTGTGTTTAGCTCTTATTTCCACAACAAGGTTTATTATATCTGTGTTTAGCTCTTATTTCCACAACAAGGTTTATTATATCTGTGTTTAGCTCTTATTTCCACAACAAGGTTTATTATATCTGTGTTTAGCTCTTATTTCCACAACAAGGTTTATTATATCTGTGTTTAGCTCTTATTTCCACAACAAGGTTTATTATATCTGTGTTTAGACCCTATTTCCACAACAAGGTTTATTATATCTGTGTTTAGCTCTTATTTCCACAGCAAGGTTTATTATATCTGTGTTTAGACCCTATTTCGACAGCAAGGTTTATTATATCTGTGTTTAGCTCTTATTTCCACAGCAAGGTTTATTATATCTGTGTTTAGACCCTATTTCCACAACAAGGTTTATTATATCTGTGTTTAGACCCTATTTCCACAGCAAGGTTTATTATATCTGTGTTTAGACCTTATTTCCACAGCAAGGTTTATTATATCTGTGTTTAGACCTTATTTCCACAACAAGGTTTATTATATCTGTGTTTAGACCTTATTTCCACAGCAAGGTTTATTATATCTGTGTTTAGACCCTATTTCCACAGCAAGGTTTATTATATCTGTGTTTAGCTCTTATTTCCACAGCAAGGTTTATTATATCTGTGTTTAGACCCTATTTCCACAACAAGGTTTATTATATCTGTGTTTAGACCCTATTTCCACAGCAAGGTTTATTATATCTGTGTTTAGACCTTATTTCCACAGCAAGGTTTATTATATCTGTGTTTAGACCCTATTTCCACAGCAAGGTTTATTATATCTGTGTTTAGCTCTTATTTCCACAGCAAGGTTTATTATATCTGTGTTTAGACCCTATTTCCACAACAAGGTTTATTATATCTGTGTTTAGACCCTATTTCCACAGCAAGGTTTATTATATCTGTGTTTAGCTCTTATTTCCACAGCAAGGTTTATTATATCTGTGTTTAGACCTTATTTCCACAACAAGGTTTATTATATCTGTGTTTAGCTCTTATTTCCACAACAAGGTTTATTATATCTGTGTTTAGACCTTATTTCCACAACAAGGTTTATTATATCTGTGTTTAGCTCTTATTTCCACAACAAGGTTTATTATATCTGTGTTTAGCTCTTATTTCCACAACAAGGTTTATTATATCTGTGTTTAGCTCTTATTTCCACAACAAGGTTTATTATATCTGTGTTTAGCTCCCTATTTCCACAACAAGGTTTATTATATCTGTGTTTAGCTCTTATTTCCACAACAAGGTTTATTATATCTGTGTTTAGCTCTTATTTCCACAACAAGGTTTATTATATCTGTGTTTAGCTCTTATTTCCACAACAAGGTTTATTATATCTGTGTTTAGCTCTTATTTCCACAACAAGGTTTATTATATCTGTGTTTAGCTCTTATTTCCACAACAAAGGTTTATTATATCTGTGTTTAGCTCTTATTTCCACAACAAGGTTTATTATATCTGTGTTTAGCTCTTATTTCCACAACAAGGTTTATTATATCTGTGTTTAGCTCTTATTTCCACAACAAGGTTTATTATATCTGTGTTTAGCTCTTATTTCCACAACAAGGTTTATTATATCTGTGTTTAGCTCTTATTTCCACAACAAGGTTTATTATATCTGTGTTTAGCTCTTATTTCCACAACAAGGTTTATTATATCTGTGTTTAGCTCTTATTTCCACAACAAGGTTTATTATATCTGTGTTTAGCTCTTATTTCCACAACAAGGTTTATTATATCTGTGTTTAGCTCTTATTTCCACAACAAGGTTTTATTATATCTGTGTTTAGCTCTTATTTCCACAACAAGGTTTATTATATCTGTGTTTAGCTCTTATTTCCACAACAAGGTTTATTATATCTGTGTTTAGCTCTTATTTCCACAACAAGGTTTATTATATCTGTGTTTAGCTCTTATTTCCACAACAAGGTTTATTATATCTGTGTTTAGCTCTTATTTCCACAACAAGGTTTATTATATCTGTGTTTAGCTCTTATTTCCACAACAAGGTTTATTATATCTGTGTTTAGCTCTTATTTCCACAACAAGGTTTATTATATCTGTGTTTAGCTCTTATTTCCACAACAAGGTTTATTATATCTGTGTTTAGCTCTTATTTCCACAACAAGGTTTATTATATCTGTGTTTAGCTCTTATTTCCACAACAAGGTTTATTATATCTGTGTTTAGCTCTTATTTCCACAACAAGGTTTATTATATCTGTGTTTAGACCTTATTTCCACAGCAAGGTTTATTATATCTGTGTTTAGCTCTTATTTCCACAACAAGGTTTATTATATCTGTGTTTAGCTCTTATTTCCACAACAAGGTTTATTATATCTGTGTTTAGCTCTTATTTCCACAACAAGGTTTATTATATCTGTGTTTAGACCCTATTTCCACAACAAGGTTTATTATATCTGTGTTTAGACCCTATTTCCACAACAAGGTTTATTATATCTGTGTTTAGACCCTATTTCCACAGCAAGGTTTATTATATCTGTGTTTAGACCCTATTTCCACAACAAGGTTTATTATATCTGTGTTTAGCTCTTATTTGTTATTGTAAATCAAGTAAAAGACAAAAAATCGAAATAATTTTGGATAAACACAGTTAATGCCCCATAAAACATTTTGAAGATATGATATACTGCGTAATATACTGGTACTAGATATGTATAGGTCTACCAAGGTAAATTGACACATGTTTAAAAACACAACGAGTCTTAATTAAATTATAACAGGGTGGCAGGCTATTTGTCGACAAATATATTAGAGATACAGTGATGCATGAAATACGTGCAAGGCAATATAGTTAATCTGCACAACCCAATTTTTATAAAAACAAACCGTATTGGTATTTTTTACATAACCCGGGTGTGCCACTTCACCTTCTTAGAACTATAACCGAGTATTAGAATGGTAATTATCAGGAATAATATAAAAGTGTCATTAGCACATGCAGCTGTATTAATAACAGTAGTTGTATTAGAAGTAGTAGTATTTTGTTGTCGTTGTTGTTACTGTGGTGGTAGTGGTGGTGGTGGTGAAGGTGGTGTAAGAAGATGAACTCTTGGTAGTCCTAGAATCAACGCCTAGGATAGTTGTGTTGAAACAGCTGCATCACCAGTAGTAGAAGCAGTGGTAGTTGTAATAGAAGCAGAAGCAAAAGTAGAAGTAGTGTTTATAGTAGCAGAAGCAATAGTAGTATTGGTGGTAATAGTGTCAGAAGCAAAAGTAGAATGAAATGTTTATAGTATCAGAAGCAGTAGTAGTGGTAACAGTAGCAGAAGCAATAGTTGTAGTGGTGGTAATAGTATCAGAAGCAATAGTAGTATTGGTGGTAATAGTGGAAGAAGTAATAGTAGTATTAGTGGTAATAGTGGCAGAGGCAATAATAGTATTGGTGATAATAGTAGCAGAAGCAATAATAGTATTGGTGATAATAGTAGCAGAAGCAATAATAGTAGTGGTGGTAGTAGTGGCAGAGGCAATGATAGTATTGGTGATAATAGTAGCAGAAGCAATAATAGTAGTACTAAAGTCTAAGTCGAATTAATTGTGTTGATTTTAATAAAATCAGGTTGCCTCTTAATTTTAACTTAGTGGTATTCTAGGTATTTTGGGTAATTTATCCATGCTCATGATAAAAAAAATTAATCCGTTTTGTTCTAGATATGTGCACTCAAATTACCCCTACGGCAAATTAAGTAGGTGATGGCTGTCATCTGTTGAAGTTGAAGAGCGGAAGAGAAAGTCAGGGACTGTTTATTGCTCAAAATGAATGTAAAATAAAATCATCCGAAAGTCATGTTTTCGGAGCATCCCGACGATTATCGTATTATGTGTATTCATTTTATTAAGTCATATACTACATCCTTCAAATCACTTATTTTGGCAGGAGTAAACTAGCGGTTACCCACACGACCCAATTTATTGACATCGCATAACTAACACAGAAATTCCCGTAGGAAGAATATTTTCAAAAATTTAAGCGACCAGACAAAGAAAAAAGTATGTAGAAAATATATAGGATATACTTTTTTGTTTTCTTTTTATATAGGCACATTTTATTAGATTAGACAACCAACTGCATTGTAAATTAAATTCTAAATTAAATATCTAATGTGATTTAGGCTATAATAGTAGTAACAGCAGCAGCAGCAGCAGTAGTAGTAATAGTAGTAGTAGTAGTAGTAGTAGTAGTAGTAGTAGTAGTAGTAGTAGTAGTAGTCGTCGTAGTAGTAGTAGTAGAAGTAGTAGTAGCAGTAGTGGTAGTCGTAGTGGTAGTCATAGTCGTAGTAGTAGTCGTAGTAGTCGTACTAGTCGTAGTAGTATTAGTGGTAGTAGTAGTAGTAGAAGTAGTAGTAGTAGTAGTAGTACAACTGCATTGTAAATTAAATTCTAAATCAAATATCTAATGTGATTTAGGCTATAATAGTAGTAACAGCAGCAGCAGCAGCAGTAGTAGTAGTAGTAGTAGTAGTAGTAGTAGTAGTAGTAGTAGTAGTCGTCGTAGTCGTAGTCGTCGTAGTAGCAGTAGTAGTAGTAATAGTAGTCGTAGTCATAGTAGTAGTAGTAGTAGTGGTAGTGGTAGTCGTAGTAGTAGTAGTAGTAGTAGTAGTAGTAGTAGAAGTAGTAGTAGAAGTAGTGGTAGTAGTAGTCATAGTCGTAGTCGTAGTCGTAGTAGTAGTAGTAGTAGTAGTAGTAGTAGTAGTAGTAGTCGTCGTAGTCGTAGTCGTCGTAGTAGCAGTAGTAGTAGTAATAGTAGTCATAATAGTAGTAGTAGTAGTGGTAGTGGTAGTGGTAGTCATAGTAGTAGTAGTAGTAGTAGTAGTAGTAGTAGTAGTAGTAGTAGTAGTAGAAGTAGTAGTAGAAGTAGTGGTAGTAGTAGTCATAGTCGTAGTCGTAGTCGTAGTCGTAGTAGTTAGTAGTCGTAGTAGTAGTCGTAGTCGTAGTCGTGGTAGTCGTAGTCATAGTCGTCGTAGTCGTCGTCGTCGTCATCGCAGTCGTAGTCGTAGCCGTAGTAGTAGTAGTAGTAGTAGTAGTAGTTGTAGTAGTAGTAGAAGCAGTAGTAGTGTTAGTAGTAGTAGTAGCAGCAGTAGTAGTAGTAGTAGTAGTAGTAGTAGTAGTAGTAGTAGTAGTAGTAGTAGTAGTAGTAGCACTTGTTGTTGTTGTTGTTGCAATAAAGTCCTGTTCAGCGAATTGTCAGTTACCCCTTTGATTAAAGTTCATCAGGATTTAAACAATCAGCTAGGGAAATCATACTCCATCAAAGAGATGATGTGTTACAAGGCTTGCGGTCAAGTTGACCACATGTATACAAACGGTACAAATGTAGTGTAACTCACATAACTGGTCATGGCGGAGAAACCTTTTAATTAACATACGAATAATTCTACTCACTTTTCAGTTATGATAATATTCACGGGAAAAACGTTTTAGTTTTATAACTTTGGTATTATGTTTATAATATTTCCAATGGATACTCATATGTTGTTCTATTGTTGTTTAACGTCCCACTCAAGAATCTTTCACTCATATGGAGACGTCACCAATGCCGGTGAAGGACTTCAAAGTTTGGCCTGTGCTCGGCATATACGGCTGATGAACAGTGCGTGTTCTTTGACGATCCAACACCTACTTTGACACAGGATCTCGGTTTCTATTGTCTCATCCGAAGAACAGGAATCCGACCACCTGCCCTGGCTGGCAACTCACGACCTCACGATCAATAGTAGAGCGCGCTAACGACTGAGCTGCTGGATGCTCACAGGTTTTGTTTATGGTGAAAAGTAGGAAGGATTACTATTGCCAGTGTGTTTTAATGTTGTTAACTAATATATAAATATATATATATATATACATTTAAAATCTTCCAAGTTTAGAAAGGGTTCACAAGACTCCATCCTGCCAGGTTATGTAGGTTTTACTATAGTAATGCCTCATCATTTTACATTTGTACGTAAGCTCTAATTAGATAGGTGATTCATACCTGAATCCGCCACAACGGATATGTCGACATTTTGTTGCACAGACATAAATCCTAGCACCGAAAATACGACGAATCCACCTAGAATACTGGTTCCACTGTTGATACACGATATAATTAGACAGTCTCTGAAAGTTGCGAAAAATAGAAGTCACAAAATCTACTCAATATAAAAGCTCAGGTTTTATTGTACCATTTTGACTATGCAGTGATTGTAAAACTAGTTGAGACTGGTTAGATAAACAATATTAAAACATTATTTCCTCAGACAAATTGATTATTTTGTTGATTGTGGTATTCAAAATTTTAGTATGTACGCACACAGTTTTGATATTTAAAATTTTATGTCATAAATACGTCAAATGTACAGAATAATGTATAATGTAATGTTATTTGTTATCATGAAATCCTGAAGTTAATTGTGATCTTTTAGTTAATTTTATTGTCACATCTCTCTCCCTCTCTCTCTCTCTCTCTCTCTCTCTCTCTCTCTCTCTCTCTCTCTCTCTCTCTCTCTCTCTCTCTCTCTCTCTCTCTCTCTCTCAAACATTTCATTTCCACCTATATACTACTAAATACATGTAGTAGATTAGTATTTATGCATGTGAGAAAATTTTTCAACATACCTATAAAAATTGTTGTTGAATTTATTGTAACTTCCAAGGCCTATCATTGCTCCAATACCGATAGCATAAGAAAAAAATATTTGCGTGCCACCATCAATCCAGACCTATTTAGATAAAATTAAACAGTAAACAGCATAAATAATTGTCTTTATACTATTAATATTTTCTGTCATTCAGACTTTAAAGGGGCATTAGCTGTGGGTTTTTTTCGAAAAAAAAATCATTTCTTTAGACTGATATACAAAAAAAACCCACAAGCATAAACATTTTTTAATTCCTATATATCGTATGAAAATTGTACAGAATATGTAGGAATATAAGAATTTTTAAGCCTGTGTATATTTCTTAAGTATTACTGAACAATAATCTAAACAGTAAAAAGGAAATAATTGTTTTGGAAAACACAGCTAATACCCCTTTAACTCTCTACAGATGATAAGCCATTTAAATTTATGAAGACAAATACCAAAGTATTAATCGAAAGACGATTGATTAGGCTGGAACACTGGACAAACACGGACCTCTGAAAATCCAGAGGTGGAGTCTGGTGCCATGATTGATTAAGCATCCCCTGTCGACCGGTGACACCTGGGTTTGTAACGAGTTGACCAACAACAACAATTGAACAGATAAGTCAATATTAAAAAGGTTACATACAAAGAACTGATTAAGTCGTAATCCAATCAAAATCTTGTAAAAAGTTATCATTTTTTTCCAAAGAAAATATAATATCCGTATCAGTAATTGGAAGCATCCATATTCACATGTATCCAATGTTTGTAAACAATGTATGTGCATAGATCACTTCCGTAAACAAATCAAGCCGGCATATTCCGTTTTTTTAAAAAGCCATTGATCTAACAGAAGCATAAACTGCCTTTTAAATGTTACGTTTATTTATTCAATATAATCAGTGGATTCTGGGATTGGTATTTTGTGGATTTCTTTTTCAAAATTTAAAGTGAAACTCTACGTATGTCTGGAACCGATAAAGCATGATTAATTTCTAACTCGTACCTGGGGATCCTGAAGCCTGTTAAAATCTGGTTTGAGGAAATATTCTATTCCTGTTGTCGCTCCATCTAAAGTTAAACCTCGTATAAGTAATATGAACATCACCAGGTACGGAAACGAGGTCGTGAAATAAGCTACCTATGTTATTGAAAAAGAAAATATATTACATGTTCTAATGATTAATGATCTACAAGCATAATGAAGGCTACAATATTTCACAGTATAATTTAACATAGTATATAAGAATATATATCAGAAGTCTATTACTAAAGAAGTATGAGACTGTGATATATATATATATATATATATATATATATATATATATACATAATATATATATATATATATATATATATATATATATATATATTAATTATTAATGTTCCTTGGCACAGAATAAATAGATTAAAACAAAAAGATCTAAAAATGTCACATATCTGTGTTTTATTCTGTTAGCGTTTTCGCCTGTAGGCTCTTCAGACAGAATGCGGTAACTATGTAGCAATGTATTGTGACGTCACGCTATTGTGATGTTATGTTATTGCGTGTTGAGTTGGATTACAATTACTGATAGCTTATTATATTTTGTGCTTGTGGAAAATATTTTCGATAAATATTATTTTCTGTTCAGTAATGTTTTTATCAATTCAATGAAATATTCTTCTTTTGCTTTGCGTAAATTTCCATCGTCGTTTCTATTTTATAAATCTGAAATATTTTACATTTCCTTTTCGGACACGTCGAAATGTTTAGACTACGGTGTATTTCTGTTGGAAGAGTCCTTAATTTGTTGTTTATGTACCCGGAATCTGTCTATCAACCTACAGGTTTGTCCGATACAAAATTTGTTGCAAGTCGGACAAGTTGCAAAGTAGATTAAATTTTGTAATTTTCAGTTCATGCTGTTGTGTGGATGTAGTACTTTCCCGGATTTTAATAATTGTTTATCCCCTTCCTCAATTACTTGGCATGTCCCACATCTGGTACCGCCGCATTTTTTAACACTAATTGAGCTTGTTGTTTCATATTTTGCTCGTGTAAGTAATCATTTTAGATTTGGTGTCTCTCGTCGAATGTTAGTGACTGGAGACTCTATTACAATATTTTCCATGTCGTTTAATTGTCTTAATATTGGAAAGAATCTCTTGGTCGAACTTAGAATGTTATGATTACGTGGACTATGTGTAATAACGAACGGAATATTTTCCTGTTGATTTTCATCTTTATACCGCGTTCTTCGCTGATTATACGAGTTGAAAACATTCTTACAGAAACAAAATTACCCCGAAGATCTCATAAATACTAGAGTACCGAACTATGAAGTACTACAACTGACTTAATCTTTATTTCATATAATTTCTTTCTCCATCTATCTATATACGTGTCACCTCTTTGTCTGTCTATCCGTTTACATATTCATTCAAATTTTACTCATTATTAAAATGTATATCAAAGCTAAATTGATATAATTCAGGAAATATCATACTCACTTTTCCCGACCATTTTACACCTCTCCAAACACAAAAGTAAACAACAATCCATACAAAGAGTAAACAGGCGGCTAGTTCCCATATTATTTCTCCTGTGTCTTCTATCCCATCACTTCTGCGAAGAACCTTTTTCCTATGTTACCAAATCATAAACAACAAAGTTTAAACAAATAAGCAGTTCATATGATAGTGTAAAAGGGAGTGAATACTGGACATAAACAAACATGAGACGAAATATACCGATTTTTACCGGTAAAACTACAAAATAAAACTACAAGATAATCATCTTTCCAGTATGAAATATACCGATCTTTACCGATAGATTTATAAATACAAGGACATTGAATGCACATTTCCAGTGAAAATGTACCAACCTTAAGCGAAAAAAATGAACTACCACTAGTACAAAATACACCGACATTTACCGATAAAATAACCTACTCATAGTACGGAATATACCGATAATCATTAAATACAAAGTTCTGGAACAAAATATACCAATATTTACCGATAAAATAGATAAAACGACATACTCTTAATATGGAATATACTGATGTTTATGGAATATATAGACTTTGTACAAAATATACCGACAGTAAACGAAATTAAATACTCACAATACGTAATATACCAATGTTTACCAAATGCATGCCCGTAATACGAAATATACCGATATTTACCGATAAAATGGCATACTCCTAGTTCGAATATACCGATATTTACGTAATACATCGTCCTAGTATAAAATATAACGACATTTGCCGATAAAATGACGTAGTCGTAATATACTGATACCAACCGTAACTGATAAAAAGACATACCCCAGTACGTAATATATATATCGATATTTACGAAATACCTGCCCCTAGTATGAAATCTATCGACATTTGATGATAAAATGAAACATATAAGTGATAATACATACTCCCAGTATTCTACTACTGGATCAACCGTTGACAAATTGGAAAAGGAACAGTTGTGGAATTGTTCTGTCTTGTTGTAAGATACAACATCGAATGTCTTGTTGGCCACAACACTGGTGTTACTAGACTCACATGTTCTCCTGGAGGATTGAAGAGAGCACCTGTTGTTTGAAACGAAGAGATAGGTTTAAAAAAAGTATATATATATATATATATATATATATATATATATATATATATATATATATATATATATATATATATATATATATATATATATATATCAGATTAAAAAAGAGATATTTACTAATACCGAAATCAACAAAAATTGGTTCCTAATAAAAAAAAATATGCAAAAGCATTAACCGTCAGGTGGTCCAAAAAACAGTATACAAATCTTGTGACAACTGAAGAAACATGGAGTTCGGGAAGATACAGAGGTGATATCAGATGTAATGGAGGAGTAAACATCCCCTGATGATCGGTCACATCTGTGGACTCAGTTGCAGTGTATTATACACTTCTTACTTATTGTGTAATTATCAAGTGTCCATTCAAATCATAAAGTGTTAAACAAATAATGTGAAACACTAGCTTGGTAAATCCCAAATATAAATGATACCACGTGGTATCTATTTATGTAGTCTGTTTTTGGTACTCAACAGAACTTTGTTTGGTCCTATCAGTACACATGATGTGTCTTTTCATCAAACTATCTCTCTCTCTCTCTCTCTCTCTCTCTCTCTCTCTCTCTCTCTCTCTCTCTCTCTCTCTCTCGCTTCTCTCTCTCTCTCTCTCTCTCTCTCTCTCCAGTTTAAATAGAGTTTTAAAAAAACCAACTTAGCCATTTGGAATATATTTCATAATAAAACTACTTACACCTGACTTTCATAAATTAGAGAGTAAAAGCAAGGAATTGTTTTTCAACGTAATAATAAACTACTGGTCATTAAAATGCACTCTTGATATGTAGTCTATTAGCCGGTCCAGTGCATGTTGAAGTTGTAAATTAACACCTGGAAAATCACTGCAAATGAATCTCGGTCAGTAAACATCACAGGAAGCCCTTACATCATCAGTGGGGCCAGCCAACATAAAGATGTTTATTTACATATGGAGAGAAGCATAGCTACATCATGGAGTCAGATGATTTGTAATAAAAAAACTAATGAAATATAATTGTAGATGAGTTGTTTCACATTATCCATATCGAGAATTAATAAAAAGAATCTTCAAAAACCAGATAATTTCGTTTTGAATTACACAGTGTAGTGTGTCATTGGATTATGAAATGAAATATTAAGTTACCCATAAATTTCTTTGTAAAATGATCTTTTATCTTTTTTCTATTAATCATTCATATATATATATATCTTTTATGGTATTATCTGTAAAGTTTCTTTTAAATCAATCATTATTCTGTCACACATTAAAATACTGAGATACAATATATATTCTTTACTACACAATACATGGTATTTGTGAGAATTTTAATGATGTTGCAAAATGCAAAGTTCATAAAGCAAGAATAAATGAAATTTACTTTCCAATTAATATCCCGGTTGGAATAAAAATATCATGAGATCAATCTTTAAGTATTTTAAATAAAATCGGTTAAAATTAGGAAAATAAACTTCCAAATGAAATCACTGTACACTATTTCAGACAGATTATTTTATATAGAAATCAATGGGGAAATAGCATTTGTTCTTATAAATGTATGGCATGATGCTATACCAGCGATCGTTCAGTGATCTGTTATACATGATTTGACACACATGATAAATAATGCCGTGTAAACAGTGCTATCACTGAATCTTAGGAAACATGCATGACTGACATGTGGAATATTACTTGCTCTAATCAGGACAACCAAATCATGGGGTTTTAGCCAATCAGAATAAAGATGACCAAGGTCAGTTATTAATACAACATCAGCAGCAAAACCACATGGTAAATAAAACAAAAGAAATGCCAAGAAAGGTAAAATCCAAAGACTGCGTGTGAATTATATCAAGGGGAAGATGCACTGTGGGAACATTCAGAGTCCAGTCCACCATACTTTAAAATGGATAAAAAATGTGTCTTCCTCTGAATGAGTGGCGACAATTTTCCCTACAAATCTTGGAAGTCATCCATATCCATTCCATTCTGAGAAAGGAAAGTTTTTTTTTATATTTTGGGTCCTATTTATATCCAATCAGTAACCAATTTACTCCATGGTCTTTTTCTCTTGTTCATTATATATTAATTGCACTTTTAATTATTATAACACATACATGTAAGGGAACAACTACCTCTCCATTGTCCATAGTGAACAAGTGCTTGGCAGAAAGGAAGGGAAATATCGAAGAGGTTGGTCATGATTAAGACATACTGTGTAAACAAGGAAGTCATTTCCAACAAAACCATGCATGATTTAATCATACATGATTTGAAAGGCTGTGTAAATACCTTTAATAAACTGTTGGACACTGAATAGCAAAGATATATTGAGGTTGTAGCAGTGCATGTAATATAAATTTAAAAGAAGACTTGTCCCAAACATGAATAAACATCAGGTGGTAGATGAAGGACATGTGTCCTATGGCGTATTTCAATTTTTTTTTTAAATATGAATATGCATTATGGATACACTAAATGAATATATATCAACACTATATGTGTGTTCACGTTCACACGAACTTAAATTTAAAATGTTAAACAAAATTATATTGATGTTTACAAAAAATGATTGATCACCTTTTCTCTTGAAATTAAAACATGAGACATGAAAAACAGTTTTATATATATATATAATGAAGTATAATTCTTCGATGTTATTACACTGAATGTTTAAATTCTTCTAATTATTTTAAGGAAAACAATTGTGATTCCATGTCTTCAAACTCAGAAAAGAATAGTTTGATTGTACTTTTGAGTTGTAAATTATTTAGATGTATTGTTAACAATTACATTTATTTTGAAGTTAATGCAAAAAAATTTACACATATTTTCTGAGTGTAAATACATTAATTTGTATGTTCTTATTTTTAGCAAATTTAGTAGGATTTGTTGTTGTTGTTATTCAGTAGTATTATGCAAGTTTTATATGATATTTCAGTCAGCATTATCCCATGTATGTATCAGCTTTCTTTACTATCAATAAACACTACTTGTATTCCTCTACTTGACCTCACTTCCGGTTAGTGACTGATTTGAATTCTTGTTCAAATATGCTTTTGAACAAAAGTAATAATATCTTCACTCTGGATCATATTCCGATTATTATGTTTACAATTCTTATTCTACGAATAATGAATGGAACAAACTGATTTTCATTTCCCATTGCCATTGCTCTTTGAATTTCTGTTTACGAGAGTATTAAACTAAACTCTATATTCACGTGCAATTTGTTTACTACTATGATAACACGTGGCCTTTGGGCTCAGTATTTTTTTTCAAAGAGATAAAACTTGATTATGTAGTTTACATTACCATGAATTGCGGTGCTCAAACCCGCACAAGTGAGAGACTTAATTATTTGAAGCCACAAGTCAATGCTCTCACTCTCAACAGGTAAGACCTGCAGAAAGGTATTCGCATGTAGTGAACAAATAAATAGCTCTTATTACAATAGATAAATTAATACTCTAGTGTATGCATGAACATTTTCGCCCTTGCCTATTTTCTGTCATTCACAACAGAAAACACATTCACATCGTCTTAAATTGGCCATAAATCACCATAGTTTCATCGATGGTGGGTATGTCCGTGCTTCAATTATTTAGCCTGGAAATTTCGCTTACATTTAAATTCGCCCTCTTATCTAAGGACAAAAATAGTGAAAAATAAACGGAAGCAACAGTTTCCATGTATATTGTATCTGTACATATAACGTAGTTCATACGGCAAAAATATACTGAATTATGCATTCTGGATATTGCATGACCAGTTACAATGTTAGATTGAACATGCGTCAAAGGGAAAAAAAGAGTGTTGATGGACTTGATCTTCTTGATCTACAATGAGGTTTACCAATAATGGAGATAATTGACCTATCGTCACAAGCCATACACGGCACCGTTTGGCAAACTTTTCCATTGTGACATCACAAATAAATGACCAGTTAAACATTTGTGTAATTATGACGAAACAATCCAATGACGTCATAAAAGTACATGGAGGGCGACATAGAGGGCATTTGGCAATATGTCAATAGACCTGTCCTCTATACTATTTAAAGCAAATGAAAATATATACCTCGGAGAATTCCATGGATTGTTACAATGCGACCAAGGTAAAACTGTGGTCAAACTTGCGAAGAAATAGTACACAGCCCAGGCTAGTATAATTATGTAGTACGGATTCATTAAAAAGTTCACGACCAAGGTTGCAACACCAATACCTTTAATGTAAAAGTCAATAATTACATTGTAAAATAAGATAGATAGATAGACAGACAGACACACATACATACATACATACATACATACATACATACATACATATATACATACATAAATTATATATTTGAGAGAGGGTGATAATTAATGTCGAATTATGACATAGAAATGTTATTTCATTGATATATTTACATACCATAAATCTCTACAATTTCGTTCAGAATAATGTGTAAGTATCTTAGTTCAATCTCACTGGTAAAATTAGCTATGTTACCACGGTGTATAATTCTGCATCCTTTATACACATAAACCGACCAAAATATAGGTAAAGAAAATGAACACGAAAAATGTAATTAAAGTGATTTTGTCATGAGATATTTACAGAATATACAATCTATGCAATCTAGTGTTGACTGATGTAAAATGGCAAATTACTTGATCCTATTCTTTTTTGTGAAAAATGACACACTTCATATATCGCATAGCAGTTATTGTTATGCCTCTCTCTCTCTCTCTCTCTCTCTCTCTCTCTCTCTCTCTCTCTCTCTCTCTCTCTCTCTCTCTCTCTCTCTCTCTCTCTCTCTCTCTCTCTCTCTCTCTCTCTCTCTCTCTCATACATACCTTTGAACAAAGGACAAATGTTCCAAGCAGAAAATCCACCTTTCCTCATGAACTGACCTAAACCGACTTCTAAGATCAATATTGGTATTCCTCCAGCGAATAAACATATAATGTAAGGAATTAAAAAAGCACCTATAAAAGAGATTAAGATTGTATTTTTCACCTGGCATATTTCTCTATTTACAATTCAATCCACTTCCGTTTTCCATTTGCTTAAAATTATATGAAAAGATGCCACAAAATGTCATAACGCTATAACGATGACGCAAATTATTTTGTTACTGCGATTTGTTTGAGAAAAATAAACTCCCAAGCAAAACTCCGTATTTTCAGTAATCTTCATGAGGTGTAAAAATAGTACAAAAACTCTGGTGAACAATCGACAAAAATGGATCTTGAGACGATCAAGAGTTGGGATCAGGTGCTATGGAGGAGAAAGCATCCTCGCATCCTCTGTCGACCGGTCACACGCCAATGATTCCGGTGAAATTAAAATAAAAACAAATAAGGAATCAATCAAAATCTTTTTTCGAACTCGAAGAGGTTACGCAATATTTCAGTTAATGTAAAACAGTAATTGCAAACATGGTAATTATACCGGCAATAAACTTTGCGAATTGTTTACTTTAAAGGCGATTATATCCTATAATAATAGCTTATCACTAATTATGTTACGAATTTTGTTTATTAATCGTAATTTTATAATTTGCTGGTTTTACATTACTCAAATATATCTTGCTCGCAAAAATAAAAATCTCGTTTGATTTTGTTTTAACCTGATACTAAAAGTGAAATTGAAATGCACAATGTTTTTTGTTTTATTGTAGCCACGGACATAAAAGTAAATGACATCTTTTGCAAAATGGTTGATATCAGAACGCGGATGTACTGAGGACAACTTTTGTAACGAAGCACGGTAATACAATTCCGAAATGGTCATTCAAATTCGCAAAAATATCATCTCGCGAATAACATTTTAGAACCAATGTTTCGAGAAAATAAAGTCCCGCGAATTATTCTTGGTTTATAGTAAGAGTAAATGGTTCAGGTCCACCAAGGTAAAGAAGTACACCCGGATTCTGTCTATTTTCCAAATTTGGTTGTAGATTAAACGTATTGCCTTGCACGAACTCCATGTATTACTTAAGCTCAAGTATTTTGGCGTCGACAAGAAGCCTGTCACCCCTGCTATGATTTAATTTAGACTCGCTGTGTTTATAAACATGTGCCAATTTACCTTTGTAGGTCATACAGCTGGTCAGTTTAAAGATAAACAATTGCACGTAAGATACAAACTTGTAACGACATGTACATGCATAAAAATATAATGATGTAAGAATAAGGAATGTTCTTAGTTTATTGACTTAATTAATAAACGTACGGAAATTACAATATTCTGTTATATTTAGATTCACATATGATGGCGGGGTATGGTATCCTTTGGATTATCATACTCACTTTTCGATTATGACAATCTGCACGGCAGAAACGTCTTATTCCTCACTGGATATTCTCTTTTTTTTGCAGCGGACTGTATATTTTTTATTTTGCATTCACACAAATATGAAAATTATCATTACTAAAGGCATACAAGCTGTCAAAATGGAATTTTTGTTTGTTTTGAAAGTTTCAAATATTCGACATTTAGTACAAGTAAAATTTTTGTATACATCCCGGGTTGAAAAAATGCCTTAACCCAAATGAAAAAGTATCTTTAATTGACACAACAATATATATATATATATATATATATATATATATAATATATATATATATATATATATATATATATATAATATATATATATATATGAATGTAAAATTAAAGGCCACTACTGGATTTTCCTTCTTCTGATTCAGAAAATGAATTTAATGTATAGTAAAAAAAAAAAGATAATACCTCCGCCATTTTTATAACAAAGATATGGAAAGCGCCATATATTTCCCATTCCTACTGCAAAACCAGCACAGGAAAACAGAAAGTCTATTTTCCTTGCCCAGGTGTCACGCACTGGAATATCCGACGAGACTTCTGTGCTGTCTTTTTCCTTCATTTCACACATATTGTATTTCCTTTTGGATTTGTATGTTTTAGTCATCTTGTTCCGTCTAAGTGAATGTAAAAATATACACAATATAACAAACAAGATGTGTTTGTGAAACACAAATGTCCCCGCTTGCAACTGTATCACAATCCAAACTTTAAATATTGCAATGCCCTACATTTTGACCCCACCCCACCCCAAGGGGCGTGCGATGTCAGTGAAGTGTTAGCAACCATTATAGGAATTTACGATCTAAATTTGGTTACTGTATCAGAATCCAAACTTGAAATATTGCACTTTATTTGTAAGCGGGAAGGAACTGTCATGTTTTAATTTTGTCATGTTTTAATTTTTGTATTTACCCCCCCCCCCTCAGAGTAAATTCAAAAATTAAAACATGACAGAACTACTAAGCGTGACCCCGAGTAACATTATACACAGACAGACTTTTAGAAAGCGCGGTTCAGTTTAATATGTACTCTGTATGTAGGGTTACGAAACTTGATGTCAATATCAACGGTTATCAACCGGTTATATATCAATCGTAAATTGAGGTTGAACGTTCTAGAAAGGTTGAGATAAGAAAATAATGTGCCCTTATGGGTCCCTTATATATATATATATATATATATATATATATATATATATATATATATATATATATATATATATATATATATATATATATATATATATATATATATATATATATAATAGAAATAAAAAGTCCTTGGTACAGTAGAAATAGTAGAAAAATTATTATTCAGAACAACACATTCCTTTGATCATAGTAAATATAATTATTCTTCTGTTAGCGCTTTCAGTCATAGCGGCTCTTCAGCTCTTGGTAGCTATTGCAGTTGGAAAATGTTAAAGTCATTTCCTGTTTAGTATCTGTACCATTGTAATTGATAATAACATTGCGCGAACGAAGATTACAAGAACTGAAAACATATCTAAGAAGACAACAGTATCCAGAAAATATCGTCGACCCAGCGATCACAAAAGCGAAAAATATCCCGAATACAGTATTACTAAGAACACCTGATCATGAAACAAATGATAACCAATATAAAAACATTCCATTTGTGATAACACATTATCCAAGGAATCATAACATAGTTACCATTGCAAAAAGATATCTTCCGATTCTCCATCAGTCCACTAAAATGAGTGAACTATTTCAAGAAACACAGCTAATTAACAGTAGAAGACAAGCTCCTAACTTGAAAAAACTGTTAACAAGAGCCAAATTTATATCGGACATCGATAGCATCGGGTGACAAAATGCAGAGATCCTCGGTGCGGAACATGTGCCTATATTGTTGAAGGCGAGAAAATAACTTTCAAGAACGGGCAAACATTCAAAATTAATGCTAATATGAACTGCAAAACATCTAACTTAATATACTGTGCAACATGCCCCGAGTGTAAAGAAAACTATATAGGACAAACCGGAACCAAACTGTTCGACCGAGTAAGGTTTCATAGGCAGCAGATAAGGGACCCTTCAACGAGGAACTCCCCGTGTAGTGAACATTTCGAGATATTTGGAAAAGGAAAATTTGAAATGTGTCCTTTCTTTAAAATTTGGTCAGAGGACGAAAATTTAAGAAAATCCAAAGAAGACTATTTTATCAAACGCTTTAATCCGAAACTAAACAGGAAATGACTTTAACATTTTCCAACTGCAATAGCTACCACTGAACGTTACTATGACGATAACGTCATAATTAATAATCGTTGTCACTTGACAACGTTTGACTCTGTCTGAAGAGCCGCCATGGCTGAAAGCGCTTACAGAAGAATAATTATATTTACTATGATCAAAGGAATGTGTTGTTCTGAATAATAATTTTTCTACTATATATATATATATATATATTATATATATATATATATATATATATATATATATATATATATATATATATATATATATATATATATATATATATATAATAGATAGCGATAATTAAAGTTAAGTATGATCGTTTCCAGATCTGGAAGTTCGCTGTAAGCAAAAAAGACATTCGTCACCCCATGTTAAATTAATTGATTATAAGAAAGCTAGAGCAAGTTCAGAGGAATGAAATGGTGTTTAAACACTCTGATTAGGCCATTTTTTTCTCTGTTTAGCCTCAGTGGAAGGATTCGTTTTGAGATCATAAAAAAATTAATTCAATAAAACACGCACACGCACAACTTCTAGGGGAAAATATGGATGATAGTCTTTAAATGAAGAGTTATACATGGACATTTCTTTTCATCAGAGTGAGACTATTATTTAATAAGTTCTTTACAAATATGTGGATTTTATAAGTTTACATTGTCTTTTGTTAACACAATCAGGGAAATACTTAATTGTGCCTTAAAAGTGTCGTGTTTTTCCTGATAGGAAGATAGGATTTTTATCTTTTAGGGTGGACGCTAAACGTATAAAAAATTTAAATGTAAAAATACTTTCATTAGTTCGCAAAGAGAAACTACTAAAAATTCGAAAAAATTAATTGGAAATAAGTGAGAGTGAATGTCTGCTTAGACACCTTAGCTAAAAGAGACCTAAGATAGTTCAAAGAAAGGCCAAAATAAATTACAGAGTCCGAACAAGGAGAACAGAATGTCAAGAAATTGGTTACAGCAATGAGGGAAAATCTGCACTAAACCTCCACTCATCTCCATTTAATTTTATGGAAAGACATAAACAAATCGGAAGAACAGCTGATAACAGTTTTATAAATTCGATAAAACTAATGACATTAAGGGGTCATAAATTGTTTGTTTTTTATTTATTTTAAACAAAATCTTCTGTTTTACTACTTAAATTGTTGAACGATTGCAAAAAGAGATGTACACTGACATAACAATTCTTAAATGCCTATATATTTTGTCAAAATTGCTTGAGATACCCAGTTTGGTATTCCTTACTATTTGTGTATGCATACCACACTGAATTTGACCCTATTTTCGCAAAATGTATAGGGAAATAAGAACATGTTATTATTCAGCCTGTGTTTAACATTTATTGTCATTTGTACAACAATTTAAGTGGTATTTTTTAATTTTGAAAACACAGCTAATGCCTTTTTTATAACACATTTGGTGAGTAAAAAATGATGAAGTACCCATTAGTAATCGAAGCTCAAGTCCATTAGAACACGACGAATTAGTTGTGCAATGGTCTCAACATGAAGAACAATTGAGAATCCCAAACGGGATAGGACCAGGTGTCCGGAAGGAGTCAGCGTCCTCTGCTGGTATGCCACACCGTGAAAAGGTCAAGTTTGGTAAAGAGTTCAAGTTCAGTGAAAAGCACGATTGGCGAAAGAGAGTCACTCCCTGTGGCCGTGCTCCAGAATACTGTCTAATATTATTGAGAGGGAGACTTCATAAAGTTTAACAAGATCCCCGTATCGACCATAAAACTTCTTAAACGACGACTCCAAGCGTTCAACAACGTAACCTTGTGTAAGTAGTTTATTGGCGAGTCGTTTCGCTCTTAGAATAAAACATTCATAAGAAGATCATGGCTTGGCATAACGTATAATTTGTGAAATGAAAACGCCATACGCAGGAGACAATGGAATATTACTACTTAGAAATGGGAAGTTCGTGATATGGAAATTGAAATCGTCGCTGTTGTCATAAAGGGAGGTGTGAAGTTGACCGTCCTTTCCAATCGACAGGGGTAAATCTAGGAAAGAAGCAGATGTGTTGCTCTTTGTCGTCTCACTGATCTCTAGCTTAACAGGATATATCTGGCCGAGGCAATTCTGAAATTCTGAACTATTTATGGACAGACAATAGTTTTAGGGATGGAACCTGGTTACAATGTTCGCCGGCATTCCACAAGTGAAATAGCAAACATTCTCATAAAATCAGCCTAGATATCAGAAAGACGCGAAGCCACACTGACTAGATATAAGAGACTTCATAGTTTAAAGTGTGATAGCCTAACCAATCGTCTGCAGAGGCCCCAAGTTGTAAAGAACACAAGGAGTTTAGTCGTAAAATGACTTGTTCAACCTGATAACTCACGAGACGTGTTATTGTTGTAAGTCTTGCCATTTACCCCTGTAAATGTAACAGGTATAAGTTTATCTGGCACAGTAATTCTAAAAAAATGATAAGCTGACATGTTTATAATATTGTAAATGTAACAGGTATAAGTTTATCTGGCACAGTAATTCTAAAAAATATTTTAATATTTCTGAAGTTTTATTCAACATGTTGAAAAGCGCAATAAATGTTATCAATATTAAAGCATGTCAAATTGGAGAATAATGTTTTATTTTTTGTACCTTGAAATCAGGTCAATGGCCATGCAGCTAGATGGGCAAAAGAGACTTATCTTTCGGCCTTATACGTTGAAAATAGGATATCCATACTTTTCAGATTGGAGCTCAACTGATGAAGTCTAATTGACAGAAACGATATCGTCTTGAGCATTTTAACTTTGGTATTATGTTTATAATATATATACAATTAAACAAATGAAATAAACTTAAGTTAAGTGATAAACAATTTTAATCTGATGAATGACAAACATAACAACAACAACAACAGCGTGAAAGCGTATAGATCTCTTATAGATCTTTGAAATCAGAGAGATAATGGCATTAGTGTTAATCTGGCGAGCTTCTGGAACCAGATGTCAGTTTAAGATATTATCCGCAGGTGCAGACTCGGTGGTCTTGTGTTCCCACGATATCCCCCAAGTACAATTAGAATTTGATAATGTGAAAAAAGCCTTTAGTGAAATTTATTATTTTAACCCTCAATACTGTAACACCAATAGCTATCCATATATAAAGCAAACTAAGATGTTACTTTGATTTTAATAAACCCGGAAAACTATACAATTATACGTCACTGCGTCTAGGATTCTTTCTGAAATCAGCAGCTTAGTGTCTGAACATCGCGTGTCCTACATTTTAAGTGTTATCATTACCTGTTAAATATGCTGCAGAGAACAGACAGCGATAGAACCGAGTGAAACGAAATGAAAATGATAGGGTCAGGAATTTGACCTAAAAGAAAACAGGAGAGAGAGAGAGAGAGAGAGAGAGAGAGAGAGAGAGAGAGAGAGAGAGAGAGAGAGAGAGAGAGAGAGAGAGAGAGAGAGAGAGAGAGAGAGTTAAACACAGTCACACAAATAATAGTCTCATAGTTTGCATTTAGAGAAAATCATTTCAGTGTACACCAAAATTACTCCATTTACCCTGGCGTAGCCTAATCGGAATCAATGGTGTTTTCTACGATAATGGAATTTTTGATAAACCGTTACATTATTTGTCAAATATCAGACATCAGATTTGGATTTCCCACACTAAATTAGGTAGAAAACAAGCAGATTGTGATTATTTTTCATAAAACAAATCAAACGGTTTGGCAGTTTCCGGAAGTAGGCAAACAAACACAATGTTTGATTGGCATGAAGGCGGGGCTAAAACGCCAAAAGCTATAATTCATTAAAAACGGTTTTTAAGTCATGATGAATAATATGCAATAGGCATCTTCCAAAGTCGATAGCGATCACAAATACAAATTTTCCGATCTCAAATCGATTCGGTTCGTCACTTATCCTGCCTACAAGGGGTTCCAAATCACACGACAGCAAAATCTTGAGCTTGAGCACTGAGTAAACTGGGAGACTTCTGATCCAGAGATGCATAGTGAGAGACGCGGTGACATACTTTGTCGTTTTACCTTCTTAATTAGTTATGACGTATGTTATAAGCCCAGTTAACTTACCTTGATGTATCCCTTTGTATCATCTTAATACGGCGTATCACAACTCTGTTGAAAATGGGAATCTCCTAAGTTCAGCATTACAGCTGCCGATGTACCATACAACTCCGCATGTTCGAATTTCGGAATAGCTTTGCTCGTAATAAATCTAAGTTTATATTCTCACTAAACTGAGGCCTTTCAACGACTTGATATTAATTATTGTCACGAGAGTTGTGTTACACCATATTCATTACATCTAGTTTCCAAACGGTTACGTGTTGTGTATATCCGAGTGGTGACTTTATGCATGATAAATTATGACATAATTTTTACTGGATTTATATATTAATTTTTCACCTAATAATTTTGAGGACATGGATTTCCATTTTTTGACTTTTTGTTTTTCATATATCTAATCAATGTTGTTTAATCGGTTCTATCAACGTTTACATATGTTAGTAACATTTTATCTAATCAACATAATTGCTTGCTCCCGATCATATGGATCTACACTAATCAACTGCACATTTGATTTAAGAGTCAGTATCTTGCCCAACTCTGTATAAATTTTCACACTGTAATTTCATTTGTTAGAATTTTTAAAAGATGACAAGTTATTTGTTTATTCATAAACTGTGTAAGTTGAAATATTTTAGTTTTACATCATCTTTGAAATTATTTAGGACTTCAACAAATTTATGAAAATTACGGTTTGGATTTAAATACAATAATGATATGAATATAAGAATGAATACTTCATAAAGAAGAAATGCAATTTGGTAAAAACTGACACTGAACCGTTGTCATGAACGTAATATGGCGGAGAATTATTTCAATTATTTCGACTCATTCCTGTGATACTCTTACCTTAAAACCATGGAAGATAATTTCGATTTTTATAACTCACCATGTACTGATGTAAATATAGAAACACCAGTTGTAAGGAATTCACACATGCAAATCATTCAACTAATACAGCTTTCCGTGAAGGTAGAAGGCAGTGTGGTACAAACATGATACTCAATGCCATTTAAAAGTAATATATGTTATCTTTTCTTCATTTGTTAGAATAAATGTGTGATTACAACCCAGATTGTGAAATCACACAGAAAGATATATATCACCGCAGTACTGAATATGATTTTTTTTTCTATTACTTGAAATCATATAAAAGATGCCATCGCAAAGTATTTTTTTTTTTCACTTTCCTTAGATATGATTCAAAACTCATTTGAAACAAAATGATCTTTCGCAGTTTAGCAAAACAATTTTTGGGGGGTGGGGCAGTGTTGCAAGCGAAATATATAATCTTACCAGTAAGCTTCCAAGTTCTAACGTCGGTTTAAATCTAAGAAAAGAACTTTCCAACCCAATTCCCTTGCTCTGTGTTTACAGCAGTACAGTATTAAGTTACCACTGGCTATAAATAAGTGATTACTGAAATGGCCACAGACCTGGTAACAGCAATACCACATTTGCGTCATGTAGGATATGCCTATTGTTTTCGTGATTATATTCAGGTCAGATGGCTATTATGACTACTATTATTCTAAATATTTATTTTCTTCTTATTATTATTTTTCTTTTTCCTAGCATATTTTGTGTCATCTCTAGAGCAAAAACGAAACCGCTGGTGTCATTTTGCTAATTTTTTTTAGCATTTGTGCATAATAGGAATTAAAATTTGATCTGAGTGTCTCCAAGAAAAAGCTCGCCAGGAGCTGAAAAAGAGTTCATATTTTGTCAGTTCAAAATCAGAGAAAAGTCCAAATATCTCAGAAACTAAGAATTTTTAGTATAGACATATACATAAGAAAGTTGTTCAGTTTGATTACCTGCATTAGCTGAAAAAGTTTCAAGGTCACGTGATGATTTGAGGTCAAAGTCACAGAGACATTTGAAATTTTAAAATCTCAATACTTCCAAAACTATCAGATTTTAATATTCATGTTAAATTTCGAAATCATCGGATCAAATGTCACGGTCACAACTTAGTTTGAAAATTATCTGAAAATTTCAAGGTCATCGGATCAAAGGTCAAGGTCACAGCTCAATTTGAACATTTCAACTAAAATATCAAGATTGGTCCATAAAAATCGGATTTTGGTATCAAGTTCATTGCTTCTGAGCTTTGCTCTGAAGCTCACATCAGGCTGTAGCCTCAGCTATGGTCGGATGACCACTTTTTGATTCAGGAAAAACCTCAGCTCTATTTCTGTATACAATTCAATGAACGATCCTCCGCAATTTGAAAATTGACCTTTATTTGTAAAACATTGTTGATTAAATGTATCCTAATGACCTTCAAAATATACGACCGATATATTGCTAAAATAAATTAGAATTGAAATAATTGATTTTAGATTTTTTGCTTCTCATGTTAGTTAAATGAATACTATTAGCAATATCAAAGTTATGTAATTTTACTGAAGATGTCAAAAATAAATTCTCACGTGACAAATCATATAATCTGAATAGGTCATATTAAATAATTCACATTCCATATATTCACGCTGCATCCACAAGGTAACAGTCGGATATCTATCCCGTGTAGGACGAGGGTACACATTTAAACAAATTAAGTAAAGATTATTTCAAAGTTTTAAAAGTAGAATTGAGAGCTGTCAGTTAAGATGGTAGTCGCTAAAACTTGTTTTTTTTTTTGACAAAGGAACATTCTTTGGGACGACTTTATTTAGGTCACACTAGACTGACAGCTAAGCCATAATAGATAACATTAATCTAAATGTTTCATTTCGATGCAGTAATTGTGGTGCATTTAATATGCAGCAAAGGCGATACATATTCATTATGAATATAGCTATAAATAATACACATGTAGATATCAAAATAAAACAGGGCTTCAGGACTTTTAAACTGGCGAAAATAATTGATGGACAGTTAGAATATATATGTCCTGGTATTTCGGTACCAGCCGATTATTTTACACTTGGGTCTTATATTAAATTTTAATTGTTTGATGTTGCCTACCCACCCAAATGCTACCACCCAAATTATTTCTTTCACAGTTTTTGTATCCAGATTTTTTTATTTGGGTCCAGTTCCATGATTCAATCATTATTTACTTGTTTCTTTAAAATATTATTTACACAACTGAATCACAAACTTGAAGCTCCTAACTAGACCAGGGGAGCTAATAATATATACAGGGATACACATATCAATCATTCTCTACATTAAGTGTATATGTCAGAAATTACATTGTATTACAATGTATACATAGAATAAGGTAGGTATTACAGCATACATTTCTTGCTTTGTTTGTTTTCCTTTTCTTGAAAATAATAATAATAATTTGCCTACCTACCTACCTTCCTACCCACACCTTGAAGCATGTACAGGCAACATTAAACAAACAATTTTTTATTGTATCTAAGGCTGTAGTTCCCTCATATAGCATCATTTAAATTCTAAACTTCTCAATGCTGGCCTTGTATGATACCGCTTTTTCCTTTGGAAATACACATTTATTTCAAATTAGAGCTCAACTGTCTTATTGGCAGAAGCGATCATCTTTAGCTTTTCTATAACAATAACTTTGGTATTATTTTTAAAAATATGCTCAAATGCTGACCGTGATATCAAAGTATCGCAAATCCATGAATTGTTAAAAGCCTTCGAACATTTCAGGACCTCAATTTTAGTTCTTGTATATAAAAAGCCGTATTACACTACTTGGATATAAAGTTATTTGCTTTGTTTGGTTTAATATAAAAATCATAGATACTAACATATTTTTCTTCAGGTTGTTATATATATATATATATATATATATATATATATATATATATATATATATATATATATATAACGAATGAACGCTTGTCATATTGTATCTATTGTCAATATGGGTATCATTTGGGTGACAGAGAAATAGAATGGCACCCGCTAGGCGCTTTTATTCGTTATATTTACATACCATAGTTTTCAAATTGAAAAACAAAATAGTGGAATCAAATATCTCACCTTATACGAGATCAGTCCCTATATGATGTAACAGAGACGTTCAATGTATAACAGTAAAGTATAGAGTTTTCTTGGTGTGACGTCATGTTATGTGTGGGGCTACATCATTATGTGACTTCATTTGTAGCTGATATGAACTCCGTCTAGCTTTACACTGAGTCTATGGGAGACTTTTGTTGGAAATGTAACTATAGGTATATTGGCTCTAAAATAACGGTTGTAGTAGTGCAATTTTGTATGCGATACTCCGTCTTGTTAAGAAGATATTGGGCGAAGTTCTCAAAATATGGCCCGGAGAAAGGAAAAGGACAGACGGAAGAAACGCAACAGGTAGGTGCCTTACAGTCTTATATAATGCGAATAACTAATCTTACGCCTTTATATGTATTTTAGTTCCACAATATGTTTGTTAACCACATTTCATTGCTCCATCAAAACAATTACAAATCTTACTTAGTTACCAACATACTGTACAAGGTTTTAATTTCACGGGTTATAATTTTCATGTTTTTACCACTTTTGATACGATTACAGATTTTTGAATTCGCGGACAGGGATTTGCCTAAAGTAACATCAGGTCATGCACAAAAATTTCCATAAAATGTTAAGTGTATGTACAGTTTTATGAAAAACCATATTCACTGTTTCTTAAAATATACGGGTTTATAACATCGTAAAATAGCAAAAATTAACAACGTGAATATAGCGATTATTAATACCGTGAATATAGCGAATATAAACAACGTGAATATAACAAATATTAACAACGTGAATATAGCGAATATTAACATAATGAATATAGCGAATATTGACAACGTGAATATTGCTAATATTAATACCGTGAATATAACGAATATTAACAATGTGAGTATAGCGAATATTTTCCGTGAATATAGCGAATATTAACAGTGTGAGTTATTTTCACCTGTAAAATAAAGTTTTCTGGAGACATGTAAAAGTCTTACCTTGAACTCAGTGCACATTACACATTGTTCTTATTAGTATTAAATATACGCCACTTTAATTTTAAGCCTCCAGTCATATCGATACAAGGTCATTTTGGTGACTTGATCGTCACATCCGTGATGCTTATCCTCTTACATATTATTTGGTGCAAAGCTGGTGATTCTAAGATACCTGTTGTACTGTCAAGAACTAACACGCAGATTCATAAGTAAATCTGTGACTTACAGGTAACAAATGACACAATTCATATAAACTTTGTGAGGAATTGAAAAGAATAAGAGTTTCATTTTGTTACTACAAAAGAGTCGTTATAAACGATGTCATATCAGAAATTTGTTAAGAACTTTTTGAGTACATAAAGACCGTTTTGACCGTATTTATACAGTAATGCAGATGTAAGGAGTCAGGCAACATTCCATTGAAAGATTAAAACTCGATAAACATCTCTCTCTCTCTCTCTCTCTCTCTCTCTCTCTCTCTCTCTCTCTCTCTCTCTATATATATATATATATATATATATATATATATGTACAAAAACTCTTTACAACGGCATAACATCACAGTAGAACTCATCTGCTGATCTGGCTATTGTTTTCAGTCGTGATTTTCTTCACGGTTGAGATCACAGGTAAAAATAATTGTCAATAAATCAATTACACCATAAATTGTTCTCTAATCTGCACTGATAGGATGCCTAGGTGTCAACGATTAGTGCTTGAATCACCCTTACCTATACAGTAGGCAATCTAACTCGGGATCATGAGATAAACTATTACATTCGGGTATTTTGTACATGATCCGTGCATTTTACGATATGCGACCGAAAGAAATAATTGTGCATTGATGTTTACAATATTAACTTGCATAAATATGACAATTAAAAGGTTGAAAATAGTATGGTAAGATTTTAAGACCGCTAAAATACATATCACATCTACGTATATGTATTTTATTATTTTAAATTCATACAAATTCTTGAAAATAAGATTTGTCACATCTAATAGAAAAATACGATTCTGTAAACAAATATAATACAGTACAAAGATATACAACAGGTTGACAAGTCGGGCGAAATGTAATTCTTATTGTTGTATAGTTTGTAATTAACTCGGACTTTACACATAAATGCCTGAAATCGTTAGGTGATAACAAGTAAATCTTATATGTCAACTTCAGGTAACGGATAAGACACAGGGTATTTATTTTGGGGATACTAAGTGTAAAGACGGAAATGAACGAATTTACTTTCGGAACATCAAATAAATTACATGACAATTCTGTACAATGGGGATTATCTTAATTGAACTATTATTCGGAAACTTTGAGCATTGTTTACATACCTGAAGTTGGACATAAGTTTTGTGTAGGATATATAATCTGGGAACAGTTCAGATTCAGACATCAGAGTGTGATGTTGTGTACATAATTTAATAAAACATTGAAAATGGATACCAAGCGAGTTGTGAATTAATTCCCTACATGTAATCGACGACCGTACCGGTTATAATTTGTTGCTGTAAGTTTATTTATATGCGTAAATGATACTCAAGGGAGCGTATGCGTAAATGATACTCAAGGGAGCTATATTTGAAATGCCCACCATATCAAATTTGTTACAATGACAAATTCGATAAAACGTCATTCCTAGGTGGGAACAGAAAAATTAAAACATCGGTGATGTATCCAAAGCGCACCCATTTTATCTCTATGGGGCAATAGGGCTTTTTCTATGGATGACAGACCCATTGCCATGTCTCACAAGTAGTTCCATTTCAAGGATGTAAACATACGCGGATTTCCGTCTTAACATAGAGTGAATTGGAGAACACAACACATACACAAACACACACACACACACACACACACACACACACACACACACACACACACATATATATATATATATATATATATATATATATATATATATATATATATATAGACTCAAATATAGCGAACGCGGATTTAGCGAATTTACGGTTATAGCGAAGTAAACTGTATTCCCCGGTGGATTCCTTAATACTCTATACAAAAATCCCGCTTCTACAGCGAACACGCTTATGACGAATTTACGCTTTGAACGAAGTAATTCCTGTTCCCCTTGACTTGAAATAGAATGCAAAATTAACTTTTTATAACGCAGTTAAAGAAATAATCGATATCTTCTGTCTTACAACCTACATGGTTACATTAATACAAAATTTCTGATAGACCGTTTTTGTTTTTTGTTTCTTTTTGTTTTGTTTTGTTTTTTGGTTGTTTTTTTTTTTTTTGCGTGTTTGGTGAAACAGAATAACAAACAATTTCAATGTTATTTACATTTATTTTATTATTTATAATATAATTTTATAATTTCATTATTTATAAATTTAGAATCCAGAGAATAATGATATCACTGAAATCAAACACATTAATGTATCATATTTTCCGTTTTGTTCCCTTAAATCTCGGGAAGTATCAGATAGTGCAGTGGAATATTCGAATCATTTTCGACGGTGGAATTGGCGTTCATTTCCTTGCAGCGGCACTATTTTTGATCAGATAGATCTAATACCATTCGTTTAACAATAAATATAAATAATTTTATAAAAATGAATCGACTAAAACACTTTTCTCTGAAATAGCCGTCATAATTCTTTAAGATAACGCAAGCGTAGGTAAACATGTTTTCGTGAAATTTTCTTGTGTAAAGTGATTTAGCTTTTTATAACGAATTCGTTATATTCGAGTTACGAATTCGCTTTAAATCTATAACGAAATACGCTTATAAGGAAATTTTAAAAGGTCCACAGGAATTCGCTATATCACAGTTTTAATATATATATATATATATATATATATATATATATATATATATATATATATACAGTTATATATATATATATATATATATATATATATATATATATATATATATATATATATATATAATACATCTACAGCTTAATTGATATGCAATTTACGTATTTTTATAAACCTACTGCTCAAGACTTTAATATTTCAACAAATTAAAGTTCTTGAATGTACCTTATAACTTAAAATTGTCGGAGCATGATACCCAAGTGATTTATGTATCTTTTCTTTATGATTTTTTTAAAATATGGGATTACATCTACTTTCTAATTGAAAGGTACGAATAACAGAAATTCTTGAATGTACCTTATAACTTAAAATTGTCGGAGCATGATACCCAAGTGATTTATGTATCTTTTCTTTATGATTTTTTTAAAATATGGGATTACATCTACTTTCTAATTGAAAGGTACGAATAACAGAAATATTTAGAAAGGTTTAAAACAGCATAACAGCTTTATATATCGCTGGTATAATGACCCCGGGCCACACTTTTAAGGGTGGATCGTTTTTCATGTTACAACGGCAGTGGCGTCGCCAGAAACCTGTATGCAGATTTTTTTTTCAGTAGATCTATAGATCGTGGCCGGCAAAAAAGATCAGTGCAAATAGAGTCTAGTAGATCTAGATCTTCTAGATTTTTGGGCTATTTATCTTTTTGCATCGATGTAGGTTAGGTCTATATATAGACTACCAATGAATGTGACGTCACCCACACTGACGTCATCCATAGTGACAATCGTCTGCACTAAACTAGATATACAGTATATCTAGAGATTAATGGTCTTCTGATCTCAGTTTTATTTCATGTGCACAATAAAATATACCACTATGCACGTGCTAAATGATGATAATTAGATTGTTAAAGATATATTTTTGCATAATTAGAAGAAATATTGTAATCTTACTTTACGTGTCCTTGCTGAAAAGTACGACCATTCTTGTTGAAACAAGAGAATGTAGGGATCTGGTCTAAAACCCACGAGTAAACAATTTCAGAAATTATTTAATTAGGGTATAGATTCCAAACAACGATAGACAAGAACAAATGCAGTATGAAATAATACAAACAAATCATAATACCGAAGACAAAATATATTCTTTGCAGAAATATGACAAAAACAAAACCATATTATGTCATCTTTGTCTGGGGTTTCCTGTTTTTAGATTCTCCCGAATCCCGAAATGGGGGGGGGGGGGGGGGTGTTCCAACTTATAAACATATTTCGAAGATTTTTATATTCAAATTGCCAGGCTAAGATGAAATACAGTCAAGATAAAGATAAGAATCAATAATGGCCTATGAAATTGAGACATTATATATTCATTTACATAAATTTTATAACTTGTTTTTCAATATCCGGAATTATGATGTCGTTCTCAAATTAATTAAAACACAGAATACACTATGGCGCCACCCATCGCCCAAAAAAATATTTTGTGATATTGTTATGTACTGAAATAAAGTTTCATTTTATAAATATTATTTTGAGCGAGGCGTGGCGTCCATTTGAAATTTAGAGAAAATCATACGTTCTGGATGGAAATTTTGAATATTTGCCGAACCGTGTTCGGTTTTGACATCTATATTTTCGCACGTGCGATTTCCCGAACTTAATTTGAGACAAAAGTTAAAAGTAATAGTCGTAGCTAACGACTTGACGATGTTTAGCATTTTAATTTTCCGTGTAAACCAGGGCCGGTTATGATGCTTACTGACTCTACTCCTTTGCCAATACAGTCTCATGGATGGCATGTATGTTTCAATTATTTCACTTACATTTTGAATTCGCCCTCGCACTTAAGGGTGAATATGGCGAAAATTAAACGGCATCGAAAATGTCCAGATATACATGTAGTACATTATATATATATATATATATATATATATATATATATATATATATATATATATATATATATATATATATATATATATATATTATTATTATTATTATTATTATTATTATTATTATTATTATTATTATCATGTGGCCAATTTCAATTAGTATCTGTATCGACTGAGACTCCCATGTCTCACATACTCTCATAGGGTTGATATGGTATGAGATATGAACATTTTCTGATTTTATGAGACCAGTTTATTCGCTGGTCTCTTCCCGGATATATCGTAAATGGGTTCTGTCCTCCACCATTTAAAACTTTGTCACCATATCAATAAAAAAGTATTGATTGTGACGTAAAACTAAAATAAGATTAAACAGATATTCAGTACTTTTTGTGTCACATCTCAGAAAAATGTAATAAAATAATCGAGGTTCATAAATCCAAAATGATACAAACTCCAGTTCTTCTTAAGATAAAAGGAAACTCTTACTTGTTAAGCTATCTATTGGTAGTCAAAATATTCTAACATATTTGTTACTTGGGGAATAATCAGTCACACAGAAAATGCATCTTGCTTACTTAAACCAACAAAGGTAAATATATGTATCTATATTAAAACACACATAGGTAAATATGTGTATCTATATTAAAACACACATAGGTAAATATATGTATCTGTATTCATAATTGCCTAATACAATGACCCAAAAACAAAAGAAAATGGAATATAAATGAAAAATGTAAAATTACATTACATATATGTAGATAAATTATTTACCTTGAGAAGTAAAATCACCTCTGTATTCTGGTTATCGAGTATTGTTTATCCAGTAAAAGCTAATGCACTAGGTACCGTTTTCAAAACATAATTGTACATTTTCGAATTGCCCCGTGATGATACTCAAGTGGAACTGCTATAACAAGAGGCATAGTTGTTTAAAGCAATTAAGGTAAATTGTAGCTATGCGTCGTTCACCTGAATGATATACGTTCCTGTGAAATTAACTAATAATTTATTTCAGTCATATTTGCATGCATTTGCACAAACTTCAAATAAACAACAAGACATAAGAGAACGCAAGGTAACAGTTTTACTGATGAAAAATAAAAAACATTCATTTTAACAACAATGATAAAGTACACGATGATTACCTGTGTGTCACTTATAAATGAGACTTAAGAGATCATGGTCTTGTATATGTACAAAGAAATGTATTGCAGCGAACATAAATATACAAACATCCTAGTATATGTACATTACATCAATAGCTACAAAACTACCTGAAATATTAACATTACATTAACATTCCATTTAAATCTGTTTAATCCACTCATATCTGTATGTAATTTAAAATGCATATACAGAGAAAATGTGGCATTTAACAGAGTGCTCCATGTGGAATTAGCATTTTGATTTCGCATAATTTCACGTTTTATGTGTGGCCAACATATCAATTTCGCATAACTTTTTATGTGGGGGTTAACATTTTCATTTCGTGTAATTTCACATGTTTTATGTGGGGTTAACGTTTAAATTTCTTGTAATTTCCCGTGTTTTATGTGGGGTTAACATTTTAATTTCTTGTAATTTCCCGTGTTTTATGTGGGTTAACATTTTAATTTCTTGAAATTTCACGTGTTTTATGTGTGGCCAACATATCAATTTCGCTTAACTTCACGTGTTTTATGTGGGTTTAAACATTCTAATTTCGTGAAATAACACGTGTTTATGTGTGGCCAATATATCAATTTTGCATAACTTCATGTGTTTTATGTGGGTTTAACATTTTAATGTCGTGAAATTTCATGTATTTTCTGCGTGACCATTATATAAATTTCGCATAACTTTACGTGTTTTGATGTGGGTCAACATTCTGTTTTATAATTTCACGTGTTTTATGTGTGGGAGGTCAACATTTTAATTTCGCGTAAATTCACGTGTTTTATGTGGGGTCAAAATTTAATTTTATAACTTCACGTGGTTTATGTGGGGGTCAACATTTAAATTTCGCGTAATTTCACGTGTTTGATATGGGGTCACTATCTTAACATTATCATTTCACGTGCTTTATCTGGGGTTAAAATTCGTTTTATAATTTCACGTGTTTTATGTCGGGTCAATATTTTAATTTCGCGTAATTTCATGTGTTTGATGAGGGGTGAACATATTAATATTATTATAACACGTGTTTTATGTGGGGGTCAATATTTCAATTTCGCGTAATTTCACGTGTTTGATGAGGGGTCAACATATTAATATTATAATTTCACGTGTTTAACAATCTGTTTTTTTTTTTTAATTTTACGTGTTTTATGTGGGTCAACATTTTAATTTCGCGTAATTTCACGTGTTTGATGTGGGGGGGGGGGTCAACATATTAATTACGGAAACGTAGATGTGCCATGACTTAAAGTGTTTGAACGTTGCAAACACGTGATAAAATTAACGTGTCGGTGAGTTATAACATTACATTGCGAGTTCAGATTTACGAATTAGTGAGTTGTATATGAGTATTGTGATGTTGTTTTTGCGTGTTACTACAATAACTAATGTAATACCACGAGAACAATTAGACGAGTTAGTCCATTCTGAAACATTTCAAGATTTTTTTCACGTGTTATTCTTAAATGCAACTCGTATCACGAGAAATCGAATACATGTTACTCAGTTCTGTTGCATTACAACACGAAATTAACACGTACTCATATGTATTTTTCATAACAGGAACACGTGATAATTTTACAAGTTTTGTTAATGTAAGTCATCGACACGAGTTCGTTATCTCGTCTTCAACCAGCATTTGGCGGGGGAGATAGTAAAGACCGAATTTTGTCCTGACATTGTCCGGATATTATCCTGACGGGGTTTTATGTGCATTTAACAGGGAAATAGTATAATAAAGTTGATATTTTATGAAACTTTAGGGTATAAACTACACATTTGACAAAAATTTTGTATACGGAAACGAACCGAAACCTATACGATGCATACCGATTTTAATAGCCTATCAAGGTACTAAAAATACGAAAACGTAAACGCAAATCTTATGCAAATCCATTGGTGAATTTTGGAAATTTCAAAATCCACCAAAAATCCACAAAAATCGTGGTTTGATAATTTACACATTTGTCAATTTGTTAGGCCAGTTCTCAAAATCCACAAGAAAACAACACCCAAAGAAAAAGTTTTAACCAACACTACCGCCCCCAACTAAAATGTATCTCTAGAATTTGTCAATTCCCACCCTAGAGTCAAATTTCATGCAAGTCTGTAACATTCATGGCAAAAACCAACGAACAATGTTTTTAAACATTAAAATCCTTGACCTAGCATAACTCAAAGTTTATGAGCGTTAGGGCATGTCAACCCTAACACTTCAACTAGACTACATGTAATCGTGTTTTATGTGGGGTTAACATTTTATTTTATAAGTTCACGTGTTTTTATGTGAGGTCAACAGTTTTATGTAGCATAATTTAACGTGTTTGTGTGAGGTAAACGTTTTAAATTCGCGTAATGTCACGTGTTTTATGTTTGTCAACATTTTAATTCATGCGGTTTTTTAATTTCGCGTAGTTCCACGTGTTTTGTGTGGGGTTATCATTATTATTTATTGTTTCACGTGGTTTATGTGTGATTCACATTTTAACTCTGCATAATTTTTCGTGTTTTATCTGTGACTAACAATTTAATTTATAATTCCACGTGTTTTATGCAGGGTAAACTGTAACACAATTGACATGTTCCAACTATATATCAATTTAACTATTAATTTGTAAAAACTGAAATTTATATGAAATATGATTTATTTTTAAAAAATTATATTTCTGAATTATGTTTAATTAATTATTCAAATCATGTTTAATTAATAAATTATTAATGTTAGTAATCAATTAATGTACCAATACTTTAGCAATTTGTGTACTTCATTTTAGAGGTCAAGGTTCTATAGGAAAATTTGTATAGTTATATAAATTCTAATGAAATTGTGAAATAAAGTCAACTGCGAAGTTAAAACTTCTTGTTTGTTCAAGGTATAATTCCGTGGACCTTCAAACCATAATTCCAAAATAAACATTATTATCGTAATCAGGACATTATGAAACCTGTGGACTTTAAAGCAGAATTCCACATTGGACATTGATTTTGTAAGAATATTGGATTTGATTGAACATTTCAATTTTTACTGAATATATAATAACTGTTGTAAAACCCTACGATCACGTTGTGACATCTATATACGGATAAATAAAATTGGTAGAGTTTTATCTGGTATTTTGTCTTAATTCTGTCTTTGATCGGTTACAAAACATTTTGAATCGCATAAATTCTCGTGTTTTATGTGGGGATAACATTATAATTAAGACTTCAAATGCGCTTGCGTGGGGAAACGTCGCAGTGAAAATTTGAAAACTCCAAAAAATGTGAAAAATTGTTTATTAATCCTTTATATAGTGGTGAAAATTATCTTCTCTACATACATGGAATCATAAGTGCGCCGGACTCTATAAACTTGCTAGTTTCAGAACAGGGGCTCGGAAAAATCGTTTTTAGAGCCTTATATGCTCAATGAAAACTGGAGCCTACATCCGATACTGATTTTGAGCTACCATATCTATATTGGATACCTAAATTTCACAAAACCCCATATAAGCAGAGGTACATAGCAAGATCTAGCAAATGTTCTACCAAATATTTATCTTTAATCCTTACCAAGATACTTACAGCCGTTAAGGAGAAACTTCAGCAATACTGTACAGTTGTTTGTTCCAGAAGCGGTGTAAATCAGATGTGGATACTTAAGAAATAGAAAATTTGAAGGCATACAATCTTTCTCAGATTCACAGTATCAAAACATCCAACTCTTCTCTTTACACAACAATTCCACATAAAAAATAAAAGAGAGACTTTTAGCATCATAGACAACTGTTTTTTCACTAAAGGTGGTACCCGAAAATTTAAATATCTAGTGATTGGATATCATGATACTTATTTTGTTCAACACCACTCTGATTCTACACATAAATACACTTAGGTTGTTATAAAAAAGATGCTGGAATTTCTAATAGACAATATATTTGTAATGTTCGGAGACGTGATCTTCCAACAAACTGTCGACATTCCTATGGGAACCAATTGTGTTCCTTTATTGACTGACTTGTTCCTTCATTCATATGAAGCAGACTTCATTCAGAAACTGCTGAATCAAAAGATGCAAAAGTTAGCGGTGTCCTTTAATTTGACATTTAGATATATCGGTCAAGTTTTTGTCAATTAATAATGACAATTCTCATACATATGTCAATGCAATATATCCCAGCGAACTAGAAATTATAGATGCAACAGAATCAAGCACACACGCTTCCTACTTAGACATTTTAATTACTATTGACACAGACGGGAAATTTACAACTAAGCTATACGACAACTCGGCGATTTCGGTTTTTCCATCGTAATTTTTTTTTCACATTTACGTATAATATCCTACAATCACCCGCATATGGAGTTTATATTTCACAAATGATCAGATATACCAGGGCGTGTTCAACATATGAACATTTCAAATACAGAGGTAAACTACTCACAGACAAATTGTTGACACAGGGATATCTAAAACCGCGTTTGATGCCAACGTTCCGCAAATTTTACGGTCGGTCGGTATAATAGTCTTGTTTGCGATTACTATGTTTCACTAAGTGAAATGTTCAGTTACCTGTTCTATGGTGCTTGTTGAGACGTCTGAAACAATTGTGAAGAGGATGATCCCACAGCGTCTTCTATCGACTAAATTACAAAACAAAATTGCGTCCTTTCTAGGGAGCCAACATACAAACTTGAATCCAACCACCGGATACCCCCAGGTTTTGACACAGCCATCGATTACGCGTCTTCCCTCAGCCGTGCCATATCGTCTCAAGTGGGAACGCCTATAATCTCAGGGAATGTCGCACCAACCACGAATGCCACTCCTACCCCCCCCCTACCTCATCTAGCCCAGCTACTGGTGGAATAACTGACTCCGACATCTTTCGCGCTGACGTCGTCTTAAAGAATACAATGGCAGGCGAGATCAAATGCATTGTTTCCAATTTAGTCAACTGCAAAAACATGTATTAGAAATAATGATCTCCCATGGATAACTAATGATATAAAAAGTTAATGAGAAAACGAAACAGACTTAGACCTAAAGCAAAGAAAACAAATAATCAAAACCTGTCGAATAAATTCAAAATCTATCGCAACAAAGTAACTAACTGTCTACGTAACGCCCAATCTCAATACCACGCCAAAAAATCAAATCAAATAAATTCTCAAATAAAGACTGGTGGTCCCTAGTCAAAAAAGTTTCAAACATATCTTCCAAATCAAATGCAATAAACGTGCTAATATCAGATAATGGTGAACCAATTACGGATGGTTTTGACAAAGCTAATCATTTAAATTCATATTTTGCGACACACTCAACAATAAACGATAATGATAAGGAACTTCAATCTGATGAATTAAACGACTCTCCTCCTAACTGCTAACTGAATCATATCACTACGCTCCACCTGACTGCTCACTGGATCATATCACTACGCTCCACAAGACTGCTCACTGGATCATATCACTACGCTCCACCTGACTGCTCACTGGATCATATCACTACGCTCCACCTGACTGCTCACTGGATCATATCACTACGCTCCACCTGACTGCTCACTGGATCATATCACTACGCTCCACCTGACTGCTCACTGGATCATATCACTACGCTCCACCTGACTGCTCAATCAATTACTTTTTTATGAATGAATTTTCTAATGCTTTGGGTCAAGGTAAGGAAATTAGGGTAATCTTTTTTATATCGGTTAAGTTTTGGCCGTGTTTTGCATAAGGGTCTACTATTCAAAATTCAGAAATATATTTTATAATACGAATACGATAATTATATAGAGTATCCCGTCAATAACTCCATTACTGAATACCAAGAAACCTTGGCCTACTTATGCTCGACATTGCACGTTGTGAGAAAACAAGATAGGCCTCAGAATTAGCAAGAATTGTGGATGAAATGCGAGATGGAGCTGATTTCACACGATGTAAGTGACAAACTGATTCTGACAAGCATATCTGGTGAAGGCAAAGTGACCTGTTTATCAGAGATGCTTGACTAAGTTGCATTAGGCCTACCTCTCTTTCTTCTGTTCAACTGACAGTAACAATTGTAACTACGAAGCGAACTTTCATTTCTGTGGCCTGTGGTTCTGGTCATAATATGACCTAGATCTATCGCGATATGGGGCCGTACAATGTGCTGCAGATGTAGTCTTCTTTTTCCGATGTCTTTGTATACTTAAAAGTATACAAAAAAATAAATAAAAACATAAGAAGTATCCATTGATCTTCTTTATTCTTAAAGGCATAGTTAATTATACTACACGCGTGTTTGAGTACTCAATCTGTTAAATATCGCTTTTCGATTCGCCTTGATGGCCACAACACGCTTTTCTGGAGTTTCGAACCTAAGCGACACGTGGTTAGTAATCGATTAGAATTTCTTGCATTCATTGACAGTATTCAATGTATTGAAACAGAAAAACATTAAATTTTTAAATAATAGTTTGATTGAAATATGCCTCGCATGATTGAAAATTATCGTTTGCAGGCTATTGGGATGCTGGAAGCTGGGATGTCTCAAAGCAATGTGGCAAGGCAGTTTGGAATTCATATTAACACTGTAAATGCTTTATGGAGACGTTATCAGCAAACTAACACCGTTCGGGAACGCCCACGATCAGGACGCCCGCGTGTGACGTCACGTCGGCAAGATATGTATATACGGACGCCACATTTGCGTAATCGATTCCAGTCGGCTTCTTTGACCGCTAGAAGCATCCATGGCATTAACGGATAAGTCCTCGTACCGTAAGGAACAGATTGCGAGAGGCCAACATCCGTCCTCGATGTCATGCTATCCTTCCTGTTCTGCTCTGGCGTCACCGTGTTGCGAGGTTAGCGGGGTGTAGGAGGCTTCACCGTTTCAATAACAGAGATTGGGCGGAAGTTCTGTTTACGGACTTCATCTCAACAGCAGTGACGGTCGTTTTCGGGCCCACCGTCGTGCCGGAGAACGTTACATTGACGCCTGCGTTATTCAGCGACGCCAATTCGGCGGAGGGAGCGTTATGGTTTCGGTGGAATTACAACACATGGAAGGACCCTTTTGGTGCTAGTGGAGGTGCTACCATGACGAGATTGTACGTCAGCACTCATTCCATTTATTAAAAACAACCATGTGAATTTATAAATGAAATTACTAAACTACACAGTTTCTTTTTTCCGTTAATATAAAAACGTAAATATTCTAATTTCACGTAATTTGACATGTTTTGTGTGTGTGTAGCCGACATTTTTTTTATTTTACGTAATGGCAGGTGCTTTGTTGGGGTCAACATTTTAATTTAATTTAATTTTGTAATTTAGAGTGAGACTTCCCCCTAGAGGAGAAGTCTCACTCTAGAGTCGGTCCTCCCATTAAAAAGGAAGCCTCACTCTAAAGTCAACACACATTAAGGGGAAGAAGGACACCTGGTCACATGACCAGAATGTAACTATAGTAATATAAACTGGAACTGATGTTGGCAATCTAAACAAAAATGACAGACGACACAAATGTGTCCGCAAAAGACATAAATTGAATGGTAAATTCACATGAAGAAGTAAATTAAGCTGTCCTTTGTGACAAAATTAATTTAACAGTCATGTTTTTGTGTCAGCTATGAAACACAGCTTCACATTGTTTGGCATCCTTTGTCCCTCTGTCTGTTTCTCTGGGTACAATCACATTTTGACATAAATTATCATTATTTTCTTATTGTATATGATAATTTTGTGAAACTTACAGGGAAGGTTCATTGTGATGAGGTGCATCGCACAGTCAAGGTCAAAGTCATGTTCACGGTCACATTCAAGGTCAACTGGTAGTACAATCTTCTCTTAAAGAATTTTTTATTAAATAATACTCTGTTTCGGCATACTTAAAGGTGTTATATCTTCGCTATATACCTACAACTTGTTTTATTGAATCTAAATAATTGTTAACCATTATGAATTGATCATTTACAGAAAAAATAAAAAACAAATTTTTGATGACTAAATTTTTTACGGTGACTGAATTTAAGATTTAAGTGTTATAAAAATTTGGTATTTTGGGGTCACAGTTTTCAATCTTTCGTCTTCTTTATCCACCAGCTCTAATAAAAGCATAAAAAACACATTGATACCATGGCGATTGATCAAATTGTACCAAGTTAGCTAGAAAAATATGAGTTTTGTAAATAAATGACAGATGATGAAAAGAATCAAAATTCTGGAAAGGGCATAACTCTTGCATATGTAAGTATCCCTTATATACATACATTAATTCTATTAATTCATACATTCATTGTAAATAAATATGCAAAAAATAAGAAAAATTTGATGATATGTTTTTTGTATACCCCAGGGTACCCTTCTTCCCCTAAAGTGAAATTCGTTTTGCGTCATCCCTTCTTTATTTCCAGAAATCTGTAGCCAGACATTTTTTTATGTCAAATCTTTTCTCTCACCCTTGAATATATAGGATCTAGGATTTATGGGGTGGGTGGCACGACGAAAATGATTCATGCATTCTGGGTAAAGAGTTGAATATCATCTATGGTTCGATTTTTTTTTAGATATTTAGCTGATAATTCACGTAAAACGTATATTTATTAATGCAAATTTTGTTTACAAATGAATTTTCATACCTGCAAAGAAAATATTTGAAAGGAAAATAGTTTTTGCATATATGTTGGGCAAGCACTTTTGAGAGAAATTCATTAAACCGATGCGAGTATTCAAATTAAAGCTATAATATCAAAACATACAAATGAAAAGCCGGATATGAATAAAGAGTAGTCTAAATTTTGTATTAATTTTCCAACGTTTATATAAAATTAAAGGTATTACACATTTTTCGCTAACTTCAGGGTGCGTACCGCACCTGAATACGCCTTCTCGCAGAGCCAAGCGCATACTAAAACAATACAAGAGCTATACAAAGGGCAGAGAAAACGGTCTTGTTTTTACAACATGAAAACTTTGTATTTACACCCACCAACAAAAACGCACGGAGTAAACGTATGTGCTTAAGATCAATGAAGCAAGTGCAACGACCGACTTTGAAAATACGCGTTTTGGATTTTTTTTTCAAACTGCGATTTACTTGAGAAAGTCTCAGTGCGATATAAAAAAATGAAAAATTACGTTAATGCAAGGTCAATTCAACACATAATGATTTTTCTTTTCAAAGAGAGGGTAGTGGGGATGGGAAGCATATGTCCTCTTCAAGCTGCTTTATCATAACCATGTGATATATGATTATTATATATCATTATCATAAATCATCCTCCAGCCGACGTCATTAAGATAAGCCGTTGGTGTTACATGTAATTCGGAGGATTAATTTATATTCTGCTCTCCGTCAATGCGTATACAAGTGTCAAATTACGTCAGCTATTCTTTTTAACATTCCTAAGAAATTCAAAATGACAGTCACTGCTTCATAAATAGGAACCAGTATATCTTAAGTATCATGGGCGGATTCAGACAGGAGCTCAGCGCCAATAAACATGGCAAAATGTGTAAAATCATTAATTTTCTACAAAAGGTGGACAATTACTCAAATTATTAACATTTTTGTACCTCACTGCGCTCTGCTTAGATATTCTTGTGTTGTGCCCCTGTATCTTTAAAATTCTGGATCCGCCCCGAGTATCACAGAGTAATCTGAAATTTACATGTACACTTCTCCTATTTCGCGTCTCGTATATTGTGATGGAATGGCGGTCGCCAACTCGGACACGTTGGTTATCTTCGGGTACTCCGATTTCCCCTCATAGTAAGGACCCCGCAGGTTCACATCACGGCCAACGAGAGGCGTTTGTATAAGTTGACATAACTTGTTTGTTAATTGTTGTAAAATAGATAAAGACGATTAAGTGATAGCAATAAATTGTTTTCAAATATATAAATATTTTATATTTATTAAAATAATACATAAGCTCAATTTTTATATACCAATAATTTGAATTGGTATTAATATTTCTAATTTTCTATATCAATTATAAGAGTAATGATATGAATAATAAAAAATGTAATTTAGTGATATTAATATCAACAATAAGTGTTATTGGTCATTTATTATTTATTGGTAGCAATATATAGGCAAAGTATTCCAAAAGGCCACAGCAACCCACACACGATTATAACTTTTATTGGCCAGACATTTATACAAGTGACTAATAATGACCAGGATTTATTCAACATTTAATGACATTGTTTTCCGATTACAAAATCCGGCACAAGCGATGGTTTAGAGTTTACCTTACATATCCGGTTTGATTCATGCAAATATGAAGGGGTGAATACAAAGTAACCTATCCTGAAAAAGGGAGTATGTTTCACAGAAAACTACCTTCTT